>CM077828.1:11819763-12419763 GCA_039720395.1 Liquidambar formosana | reverse complement strand
TGCAGAGGAAGAAGTCATTGAATCCACTGAAGCTACTGCTGCCAATGATGTCGATCAAAGTATTGCATTTGAGGAAGGTCTCGATGGCATTGATTTTTCCAGCACTCAACCCCAACTATCGCCACAAAGGACATCTCAACAAAAGACTCGAAAGAGCACAGATGGGTGGATTCGTGGTATGCTTGAAGTATCATCATCTATCAACAAGCTCGTGGACGGTATCATGGTTTATCTTGACAAGATTGGTAATGCCTTGACCGAGAAAAGTAATTCCAACAAGTTGGTCGTTGAGGAGCTTCGAAAGATAGATGGTCTTACTACGGGTCAACTCATGTGAGCTTTTGAACGCATTATTGGTTGTGCATCCTTGACCATTCTCTTCTTATCTGGCACAATTGAGGAGCGTAAGGTCATGGTTGTGGAGGTGCTTCGCGCAAGTAATTAGTTGGTTTAGTTGGTAGTGTTGTTCCTTAGACTATGTACTTTAATGTTGTTATGGGAGTTTTGGCCTTACAGGCAAGGTTGTTTTTTGTACTTACTTTAGGATAATTATGATGACCCCAGTACCTTGGCATGTTGTTACAGTGAAGGTTGTTTTTTGTACTTAATTTAGGATAATTATAATGACCCCGGTACCTTATGATGATGTTACAGTGAAGGTTGTTTTTTGTACTTAATTTCGGATAAATACGATGACGATGGTACTTTGATGCGTTCTTACTATTGTATATGAAATGGGTAGTTATTCAATGATGCGTACATCGGATAAATATGGATGATATAATACTGTCTGCATTAATAACTTTAGTATGGTCGACTATATTGTATAATGAATAAGCTCAGTAAAGCTAAATAGCTACTGTCTTCAATATGGTCGACCATACCTATCCATAGTCGACCATATTGAATAATGATTTTTCATCAATTTTATGTCTAACTACTGCCTTGAAGTTGGTCGATTATATCTATCTGTGGTCGACTATATTGTATAATGAATAAACTCATTAAAGCTAAACAGCTATTGTCTTCAATATGGTCAACCATATTGGTCCATAGTCGACCATATTGTATAAGGATTTTTCTTCATATCTCAGAAGCTACTGCTGTCATGTTGGTCGACTGTAGACCATTATAGTCGACTAAATCACTCGAATTGGGGTTGTTAGATTTTGGGATCAATTTAGTCGACTGGATCTTGCAATGGTCGACTAAAGCACTCGAGTTGAGGTTTTATGTAAATTTATATTGAATCGTGGGTATTTGTATTGTGAGGGTTCACGGGGTTTTCAACTATATAATTTAAAAAGGGAATCCAAACGGAAACTAATGAACTTACAATATAGTCGACTTAAAATCCAAACCCACAGGAAACGTCATCACCACCATTCACTCCACCCCACTTCGCCGGTAAACACAGTCGCCTTGTCTTCCCCAACCTCCACTATCCAAAACGTTGCATCTCTTCCCAACCTCCACCATCCAAAACGTTGCATCTCTCCCCAACCTCTATCATCACCATTAGGCATTGCTCTACACCCCTTCCAAATTTAGTGTTCGCACTTTCTCACCCTTTAAATATCGATTTAGTGTAATCCTAGCAATTGCATTCATTACCAACTATCGAAGATGAGGACGAAGAGAACGGAGAAACTACTCCAAACTTCAATTAACGCCGCAAAGGGAACAAAAGGAAGCAAAGGCACCGAAGGCATTTCATCGAAAGCGGAGAAATCGAAATCGAAATCGAAAAGGAAAGGGAAACGCCCAGTGATTGAGGTTGTCGAAAGTGGGGATAGTGTATCTGACAATCTACCACCACCACAAGGGGATATAGAATCATCCACACCACTAATGGAGACACAACCTACACAATTAAAGCGATCGAAGAAGCGTCGGAAGAAGGATGAGCGTGCAACCACGGCAAATCGAGATGGTGATTTATGCATTAACGACGCCGTACTTCTCAGGTACAATTCTGACTTCAAGGATCGCTCCATTCAGTTGGGAAAGGTTGTGGACTTCAATTTCTTCGCGAGGTATGAGTTCTGGATCCCCTCTTTGTTTCGGGCTATCGGATGGTATGACTTTCTCCATCGAAACAACTATATGTACCCTCGATTGGTTCGCACTTTTTACGCCGGATTCAAATTGGAGAAATCTCCCTTACGTGCACATTATATGTCAAAGGGGTGGCCATTACATTGAATTGTGCCACAATGAACCAACTGTTTGGTTTACCCCAATTTGATACTTTCTAGGAATTTTACACACATCATTGGGTTAAGGGGTAGGGTTTCAAAAAGAAGAAGGCATTTAGACAGATTTGTGAGAGACCAAGAGACGTATCCAAAGAGAAACCACCATTGTGCAACCAATTGACTATTGAGGCTAGGATTATTCATAACATGATCCACTATTGCATCTTGCCGCGCATAGGTAGTCTTAACCATGTAAGTTATTTTGATGTTTTCCTTATGTGGTGTATCCTGAATGGTGAAAAACTTGACCTTGCGCACCTTATAATTCACCATATGCGTGATTGTACGAAGAGGAAGGGTGTACTACCCTATGGCATGTTACTCACCGCAATCTTTGAGTTTTTTGGGGTCCCATTAGATGATGAGACAGATGTGGTTGCACCAAAGCCGACTGATGTGTATAGTGAGGCAACTTTGAGGCGAATGGGGTTTGAATTGGATGAAGAAGAGAACATATGGGTGAGGAATGAAAGTGGGGATGAAGAGGGTGATGAAGAGGATGAAGCCGAGGAGGAACATGAGGACGAGGATAATGAAGGTGATAGGCAACCCACACAGCAGGAGCAGCATACTGATACTCATGCACATGAGGGGGCGACACAGCAGTCAGATTTGAAACAAGTTGTTGAGGCTATGAAGGCATTGGAGAAAGGGGTTATGGAAATCGCTTCTTGGTTGGGAAGGTTGGACATAAGGATTACGGGGTTGGAGAAGTCCATAAACAATGTGAAGGGTGATATGACTTTGCTGGGTTTTTATGGAGGAGAGGTGTACCAAATTGCTAAAGCAATGGATTCATTTTTATGGGGAAGGCAGGGTAGAGCTCTACAACCACCACCACCACTACCACCACTACCACCAAGTGCAGATAGCCGGGCATATCAAACTTCTTACCTTCCCATAGTTAGTCGGGAGTATCGCCATCCACCACCTGGAGGGGAAGGACTGTCATCGAGTGGACCGGCAAAGTTTGTTGACCTTGACCAATAGTCCAATTACTTGTGTTCTTGATATGGATAGTAATTTGGGTAGTTTTTTGGGTACTTGTTTGGTTAGTTTTTTGGGTAGTGTGATATGATGACATAGTCCAATTACTTGTGTTCTTGATGTTGACATTGTATTGGTTGGTGATTTTTGTAGATGGTCATGACACAGTAGTGCTTTTGTAATCAATTTATTTAGATTTATGTTGTTCAAATTGTACACAGTGATGGTACCTTTGTTGCTTAAATTCAATGTAATATGTTTAAACGTACGTTTGTTGCTTAAATTCAAGGTGATTTATTTAAACGTACCTTTCTTGCTTAAATTAAAAGTAATGTGTTTAAACGTAAATTTGGTGGTCAACTTACACGGACAACTGTTTAGCTAGAATGACAGATACTGTATTCAATATGGTCGTCTATATTCTTATGTAGTCGACTATATTGCATACAGATTAGTGTATCCAGCTACTGTCTTCAATATGGTCGACTATATCTATCTGTGGTCGACTGTATTGCATACAGATTAGTGTATCCAGCTACTGTCTTCAATATGGTCGACTATATCTATCTGTGGTCGACTGTATTGCATACAGATTAGTGTATCCAGCTACTGTCTTCAATATGGTCGACTATATCAATCTGTGGTCGACTGTATAGTGTATCCAGCTACTGTCTTCAATATGGTCAACTATATCTATTTGTTGTCGACTATATGGAAGGCAGGGTAGTGTATTCAGCTACTGTCTTCAAAATGGTCGACTACATCTATCTGTGGTCGACTATTTGCATACATTATTGTAATCACACTGCCTTCAAAAAGGTCAACTACACTTGGATGTGGTGGACTATATTGATTATGAGTGTGATATACCATATTATGTAATGCCTTTAAATTAGTCGATTAAAAGGGATAGAACAATTTTAACGTGGACATCTTAGTAAACACAAAAAAATTAATAAACACTTCTATTTTCCATTGCTAACATTAGAAATTACATACATCGATGATGTGGGTTTTAAGTATGAACAATGTTGACTTAATCAAACCCAAATGTACCAACCCAAAAGAGGTAATTACAATATGTTCAAAATACACTTAAAACACAATACAACAGCATCAAGATTGTCAACACTCGGACAATGATCCTCCACTCCATGGACGTAGGTAAAATGGAATTACATCTCCCATCAACATGCACTATATCTGCAGCGAATGTGAAATATGCATCATCATTAGTGATATGCACACCATTTATAGGCTCACACCAAGCGAAGAAATTGCAATCGTGGCCATTACGTTCCTGCAATTGATGAACAAGGTTAAAAGACACACATTATCATAAAGTGAAATATTCTCATACATCAAAACGTTGCATAGTATTCACAATGTATCCAGGGCATGAGTAGAACAAGCAAAATTTACTATGTGCCTTGTGCGATATTTTCAAAATAGTTCGGCGTCCACAATCACATAACATTGGTTTTGCTCTCAAACAGTTGGGTGGGGGTGCATTGTTTGTAGATGACATTCGTACTATAGTTGTCCACCTACAATAAACTTAAACAAAGGTTTGAACTAGTTACAATGGCATATTACTTAAAAACTCAACTTTCATCAATTTAATATGGTATACATTGGTTTTACTTTGGTTTGCTCCTCATTGAACTCACCCCATTATTTGACTGAAATCTTTCAAGGGTGTTTTGTTTTTACAACTTCAAGAAAGAAATAACTCTAATTGCCACTAATTGCTATTGGCATATTTCACAAATATCATTACATCTAGAAGGAAAAAAGAAAAAAATAAAGGTGTAAACTTGATTATAAGTCATTATCCAACATTGCTTCTGAACACACCCGAGGCGTAATTAATTGCCACTAATTTGCATAAAACGTAATCTAAACAATAAATCAATTTATGCAAACATTATAGGTAGAGGTTGAGTTCAATGTTATTGACTGGTATTCACTATATATTGTGTTTATGTGCGTGCATTTGCTTCATTTTCCTCAATTAAGTTTTTCAAATTATGCCCAATACCTGATGCGTTCTCTTTCTTTACAAAATTCCAAATTGTTTATGCACACAAATATTATTCATTGTTTCCACAAACATGGGTGTCAGTTAAAACCCATAATTGTTCAGGGAATGTAAATCTTTTTCATCAAATATATTTTGTTTTACTGTATTTCAAATGCATCATTACCTTTGTTCTGTTTTATTACACTTTCATATTACATTTTTTATTAAATTCATAAAATAAAATACAAATTATTTCGATTGGACACATACCTAGGTAAGTCCAGGTGAAGATAGATGTTGATGTTGAATGGCAACGGTGGAAGATGTTCGTTTCTACAGCCAACAGATCTTCGAGGAGAAAGAACTTAGGATTGTCCACGTCGATGTGATAGAATGTCAGATTGTCGGCAAGTTTAAAAACCTGGGATCTCCGACGACATAGATGGTGGTTTACAGCCCAAGCAATCGTCAATGAGAGTGAGAGGGAATCTTAAATCCTTCATGATCGTCGGCGAGAGTGAAAGGAGCTAGGGTTTGTCTGCTTTGAGAAAGGGCATGTGTGAGTGTATTGTTGGATCGTCGGCATTTCTGTGTGTATTGTGGGATCGTCGGGAAGTTTGAAAAAGTGGGATCTTCGACTGGATCTTCCAATCGTCGGCGAGGGATAGGGATTGAGCAATCCGCAAAGATGGGTTTCTTGCTTTTTTTGGGGTAAGTAAAGCTAGGTTTGTATGTGTTTGAGGAAAGGGCATGTGAGGGTATTGTGGGAATTTTATCCATATTGGGCATCACTTTCCTGACTCTACTAAACATGAGAGTGGGAATGGTAGAGGGAATATTGCTTTCCATACCCCCAACCAAACGTCGGAATGGGTTTCCATATCTCACATTCCCATTCCTAAGTAATGGCACATTCCCTTGCATCACATTCCCATTCCACGAACCAAACGCACCCCTAGTGTTTGGTATGCACATATACCTGGGAAAGCCCCAGTCCGCTACCCTTACATTGCCACTTAAACCTCCAAAATCATTCCCATCTCCATCGTGGGTTTGAAAACCTATTCTTGGGTATGGCTTCTATAATATAAAAAAAAAAGACCAGCGTGCCCCTCCCTCTTTGAAGCAATAATTGCTTATTCCTTCCATATCACTTCTCTAACCTGATCACATTCATTTCTCATCACAATCTCACCCCAACTCTTCGCACACACAGCAACCCACACATCAGCCCCTTTGTGTGCTTTCCACATTTGTATAACTTCTCTCGTGCTCATGGTTCTTGTATTCTCGATATGATCGATTCTTCTTTTGATTCTATGGCATGGGATTTTCAGTGTTTTAGGAATCTTAATGATAAGGAGACTTGTGAGTTAGTTTATCTTTTATCTCTTCTTGATGGGGTCACTTTGAGGCCGTTGTGTTTAGACAAGAGGAAGTGGCTTTCCCATTCATCTGGTGTCTTTTCTTGTAAATCATATATGGAAGTGTTGATTGATGATTCTTTTGTTCTTGATTTTCTCCCTCACAAGATTATTTAGAAATCCAAAGTGCCTTTAAAAGTTCGAGTTTTTATGTGGATTGTTGCTCTCAAAAGAATTAATACTAACGATTTGTTTTAGAGGAGGCGTCCTTCATGTTGTCTTTCGTCTCAATGGTGCATTATGTGTAGGAGGGATGCGAAATATATTGATAATTTATATTTGCATTTCCCCGTTGCGGGTTATTTATGGCAGAAGCTGTTTCTTGTGGCTAATCTTTGTTGGGTATTGCCATGGTTCAAAGTCTCGGTCTTGGTCCTCGTCGCATTTCGGTCTCGTTTATCTCGGTCTCACCTAACCTGTTGCGTCTTGGATGAGATGCAACTTTACGGATGAAACAATGTTTTGAAAATTTTTTAAAAAATCATAGAAAATTTGTAAAAAATATTATGATTACATTGGAACCATCAAATAAACAAAATAATGAACTTAAGGCACATAATATGGTAAAAAAACATTAAAATAGGAGCTAGTGTGCTAATATTGTTGGGGGAATTTTTAAAAAAAGAAACCCAAAAAAAAAAAAAATTAAAATAAAAACAAATAGGGGGAATTTTAGATTGGTGGGGCTATGGGAAAATAATTACAGTTGAGTGTTATTTTTTACTAACTTTCTAATAAATGACTACTAACTTAACTAACAACGACTACTAACTGTAATTATTTTCCCATAGCTCCACCAATCTAAAATTTCCCCCAAACATTAAAATAAGGGGTGATTGGCCACAAGTCCAATTTTGCATACTTGTACAGGTTAAAGTACCTCTTAAAAAACTAATGAAGCCTCAAGTCCATTGAGAGTGGACATGACAAAAATGCCCTTGCCGCTCACTACAAACCATTTTTGTTCGAAAATTTCTAACACAAACTTTCCCTAAAATCTGGAATTTTCTTTGACATAATAACTCTAATAATCAAATTTCGAAAATTACGCAACTGAATTAAAGCCAAACCAATGTTTTCTTGATTTGCAAGTAGCCAAGCCAAACCAACGTACTCAAAAAGAATGTCATTTTTTGGTGGTTTGTGTCTATGGATACAATTTAACAATTACACTTGAAAATTGGGCGGGATGGTTTCGAAATTGGACGTGTTGTAATAGTTACACAATAGATTGTCATTTCCCCCCCCCCTCCCCCTTTTTTTTTGGATGATTTTTGTATAAAGCTGATTGTATGCATTGTTTCGTGTGATTCATCGTATCATTTTAGTTACATGAGCTTTTTGAACATAGTTACATAATGTCTGTAAATAGGTACTGGTTGGTTGTAACTATAAAAATTTTGTTTTCCACGAGTTCATGTAACTATTTATTTTATTTGAATGCCTAGTTTGGAGGGTATTGTGCATTGTCAAATTTGGTGATTTTGATCGTGTGAATTGTTACTTGGTTGTTGTAACCATTTGTTCTAATTTGTGATGAGTTCAAGTAACTATGCTTGGGGTTACGGTTGATTTGAATCCATCTGTTGGTGTTGGGGGAGAGAGAGAGGGGGGGGGGGTGCAATGTCAGATTTGGGGATTTTGGTGTAAAAATGGTGGGTTCTTTCTAACTAAAAAGGTTTGTGAGAAGGTGGCAAAATCCGTTTGAGTGCAATAAAAAAGGAAAACTGTTATTTATTATAAAAAAAATGTGGGGAGAAAAAATAGGATCAAATTAATGACAATCAATGTGGGGGAATCACATTGATTACTTACCATAACAACCAATATGGGCAAGGTTAGAATTTGGGAGAAAAAAATCAGCCAACGAATCATTGTTTGAGCATCATTGTGGACTTGGGGTTGTATAAAAATTCTACCAAGACTGCTAACGGTAATTCTTTAAATTGGACTTTTGGTATATTTCCCCTTAGAACAATCTTGTCTCGAACTAGTCGAGATTGAGAGTTGAGAGAGAATAAGAGAGTAGTTTGGAGGTCATCGGTTGTCGGAGGCCACCCACCACCAGATCCAGTGAAATCTGTTGTCAGCTTGAGACGCTGCAACCGCCCACCTGAGATGAGAGAGATGTCGTTGTCGCTGGCCAGAGCCAACCAAATCAGAGAACTTCTCACCAAATCTGGATTCGAGAGGAGACGAAGGGAGAAGCAATCAAAGCTTGACCACCTAGATCTCCCAGACGAAGGGAGTAGCCTTGACTACTTGATGACTGTCGACCCTCACCAAATCTGGATTTGAAAGAAGGCCTATCTGCATCTTCAATTTCTCGTAAGATTTGAATGAGAAATTGTTCGTATCAAATTGAATCTTTGATTTCTCGCCCATCTTGTCATGTATTGTTCGAGATCCCGATAATCTTGTCCGAGAGATCCACTTCTCCCTATATATTTGTACTGGTGGGATTTCTCGTGTTGGAGAGGGGTGATTCCAGTTTATCTTGGCGAGATCTCTTTCGAGATAAACGAGACTTTGAACATTGGGTATCGCCTTTCTCTTGTGTTGGTATGATTTCTATTGATTTTAGGGGTTTTAGGAGGAGTAAAAAGGCGATGGTGCTTTGGAGATGTGCTGTCTTAGCTATTTTCTAGGTGTTGTGGAAGGAAAGAAATGCTAGGATTTTTGAAGATGAGGAGGAGATGGGATTCTTGAGGGATAAGGTGGTGTTTTTGGCTTCCTTTTGGGCTTCGCCTTCTTTGGAGTTTAGCGGCATTTCATTGTTTGTAATCTTGTTGATTGGAGGGCTGTTTGTGGCATGCAGTGATTTTTGTTTTTGTTTTTGTTTTGTTTTCTTTTTTCTGCTTTGGAGGACACCTCGTCCTTTATGTTATTCTCTTTATTAATAATATATTTTCTTTGTTGCTGATCAAACCCAAAAAAAAAAAAAAAAAAAAAAATTTTGGATTAATAATAGGAGGTTAAATAGTGGATATGAAGTGTAATTTTATTAAAATAAAGGTTTTTAAATATTATTAGAGTCAATCTAAAAAAAAAATTAAAAAAAAAAGGAGGAGGAGATCAAGAGTATTACTTATCCATTGATGCTGCAGCTGATCTGTTGATTTGGCCTCATTCTTCTACTGGTCAACTTTCCCTTAAAGATTGCTATACCTTCTTTGTCGGATCTCAAAATCAGGTCTCTAGGGTTTAGTTTTATTTGGAGATCTTTTATTCTCCCTAAAAGATCGCTATACCTTATAAGTAAACTCCCTACAGAAGATAATTTGCAGCCTAGGTTATTCCACTATGCTCCCACTGTAGTTCGTGTAAAGTTTTTTACCGCCCCAAAACTTGCTAAGCATCTTTTATTTGAATGATTTTTAGGCTTAGAATATCTAGAGTTGGGCTCATAATATTTTTCATATATCATTTGCTGTTCAAAGTAATGTGAAGGATTATCTTAGTGCCATGCTTTTTCCTAACTTCAGTCCGCAACTCTTTGATGTTTGGTTTCTTTTTGTCATGAGCATTTTATGGATGCTTTGGAAAATCAGAAATAATTTGAAATTTAATAACGAGTCTACTTCTCTTGGTACAGCTCTTGGGTCAATTTTGGCTTGGGTAGAAGAAGGTTGTTACTTAATCCATTCAGTCATGGCCAACTCAGTTTTCAACGGGCCTCCAAACCTGAAGGATTTAGCGTTACATTGTAATCCGTGGGATTTTTAGGAACTTTCTAGGTTTTGGCAAACATATATTTTTTGTCAAAGATTGGGAATTCATTCTACATTTTTTTTTTTTTTTTGGCAGAACTCATGAGTATCATTATTGCTGTTCAATATGTTTGGAAAAAGGGTTGGCACGATTGAGAGTGATTCTTCAGTAGCTATATCTTGGTGCTTAAATCCTTCCTTCAGTCCTATTTCGGAATTAATCACTCAATGGAGAAACTGCCCTAGTTTGATCAAGAAAATAAATATTTTTTTCTCTTAAAGAAGGCACTGTACAGCAGATAAGGAGGCCAATCATGCCCTTGCCTACCCTACGCTTACGTAGTGGTCTTTTGATCCTGGTTTTGTGACTTTAGAGGAAGCAAGGGATGTGTTTGGATTCCCCATTATTGATTCTTCTATTTTATTGTTCTTTGTTGTGGGCTGGATAGTGGCAATTATAAGCTACCAAGTCCAAATCACTTTCCTTATTTTCTTTTCCTTTATCTTGTAATTCTTTTTGGTTTTATTAATAATAGATGGGTCATTGGGTCCATAGCACATGATTGTGAGGTCTGAGGGTGTCAATATGATTGGTATGTTCTGTAACTTTTTCATGTTTATTGCCTCCACCTTCATTTTTTTCTTTGTCAAAAAGAAAAGAAAAGAAAAGAAAAGAAAAAAAAATCTAATTTAGTGAATATATTGAAAAGAAGTTCAGGACTTCTTTTGTAAGTTTGCGAATATATTCTTGCATTTTAATTGGTTTTAAACAATGTTTTAAACCTTTTGACGCTTTTGTGTGTCAATCCTTGCGCAGGGGATATGCAGCCTTTTCTATATCATTCCAATTTTATGAGACATCTTCGAGGAGACCTTTTGATGTTTGTCGTTCATGTCTTAAACTAATAGTTAATATATATATATATTAGTTAATATATATATATATATATATATATATATATATATACACGGTAATGATCTTATTAGTGCGTGTTTATATCAGCACGGTTACAAATCTACAATTGCTGATTACAAACCTACAATTGAATGATTACAAATGTCGCATGTGCGTCAGATAATTATCCATTTGTAGTTTGTCAATTGTAAGTTGTAATAAGTAAATTGTAGGCTTACTTGTAGCCGTGCTGATATAAGCCTATATCAGCATGTGTTGATAGGATCATTACCGATATAGGATGATGATCAAGTAAACACATGCTGATATAACTTATATCAACACCTACAATAGGAGTTGTACATTGTGCATTAATGGAATATGAGGTACATTGGACCAATGCAAAGGGTACAATCCCAGTGTATGGTGCTAATATAACTTATATAAACACGTGCTGATGGGAATATAACTGATATATATTTATTTATTTTTGTATTAATATATAAACTAGACATCTCTATGTTATAATATATCCTACTTTTTCAGGTGCATAAGAATCCCATGACCAATCACAATACGATGGTCTGACTATCACGATTGTGATTGGCATCCCTCTTTGAAATTATTATGAGTGTTTAAGTGATGCAAAGTGGATGATAACCTTACCGAAAAATATATACACAAAATTTCTATTAGCAAATATATATATATAAGTTATATGAACAGTTGCATTGGCGCGGGGTTGTACCCCATGTATTGATGATGGGTTATGAACTACATAGGGTTAATGCACAGTGTATAACCTCCCATGCATGTATCAGAACATTTACTGGGTGTGTGTATATATATATATACACATATATATTAAACCCTAATGAGGTATGCACGTGTTGATATAAGTTATATTAGCATTATTGGGTTTACGAAGTACATTGGATCAATATACGAGATATAACTCCTAATGCATGGTGCTAATATAAGTTAGGTGAGTATGTGCTCATTTGATTATATTAGATGACCATCAAGTAAGCACGACCCTCACATTGGGTTTATCTTGTGCATTAATTGGTTACGGGATTACGTTGCGCCAGTACATAGGATACAACACCTATTGCATGGTGTTGATATAACTTAAGTGAACCTAAGAGGGATTGTATATATATATTTATAGTCATTTTACAAAAATGTGCACTTGATGCAAGTTGCATCAGGAGACCTCAAGCTCATCGTTTATTCGCTTTAACAGTCAAGATCGAGATAATTTAATAATAAATGAATAATAAAATTGAGATGACTTTCATTAAGATCACGATACAAGTTACATCAAGTGCACCTTATAGTAAAATAACTTTATACATGTATGTCAAGAGATGCACCGAAGCAAAAGACAACCTTTTCACTTCCACTTATCAAAAAAAAAAAAGCTCGCCTCTCAAACCTCGAAAGCTATTCATTGACCCCCAATGTGAAGGGTTATTATTCATTCCCCTCGATCTCATATAATTTTGTATTAATTACCAAAAAAAAAAAATAAAATTCTTCTTATGTTTTTTTTGGGAAAATTACACTTTGCCCCCTCAATCTTTGGGCCAATATAACTTTTTATTCCTTATCTATAAAATCCTACAAATACCCTCCTGAACTACTGGAAGACAATTATGGGCTGATCGCGTTAACAGAATGAATGAAATGACAATAATGCCCTTATGAGTGGAGAAGCAAAATGACATAAATACCCACTGTGTTTTCCTGCCGTGCTATTTCCAGTTATATAAAGGCTTCCTAAGGAAAATTCGAGAGCACTTCTTGGCCTTTTCGTTTGCTAGTCTCCATGGCTTCACAGTTGCACCATCATCACGATCATCACGATATTTGAGCGGAAGCCTTCGTCCTTGCTGATTTTCCGCTGCTATAAATGTGGTTCAAGAATTTGCAAATGAGAGAAAGAAAATATCAGTGCGCGGGTGTGAGGTTGAAGGAAGAGAGGAGAAATCTGATTTGTATGGGTAGAGAGAGAAAATGAGTGTGTGAGGGTGAGGGATAGCATGTGAGCCCTTATAAAAAGGGCATTTTGGATATAAAATGTACTGATCTTATATCATGTGTGTTGCACATGACTCTTTTTGTTAAATTTATCACAACAGCTTAACAGTTTTATGAAAAGTGTCGTCTTCCAATAGTTCGGGGGGGGTATTTGTAGGATTTTATAAATGAGGGATGAAAAGTGATTTCGATCCAAAGATTAAGGGGGTAAAGTGTAATTTTCCTTTTTTTTTTTTTTTTGGATAAATAATTCTTCTTATGTTAGAACATCTCCAATCATGTGCTAAAAGGTGTGGTATTGTTATATTTAGAAATAACACAATTTATTAGTATTCTAATAGTGTGTTAAAAAATAATAATAGTTTACGCTTGTACTATATTTGGCATATCAGTAAGTTAAAATAGTACAAAGTTGATTATGTAAAAAAATTATTTATCACATCATTTGCAACATCAGAATATATTATGTTAGATTATAGCATTTGATATTATAATATATTATAGCATGCGTTAAAATAACAATATCTCAAGTAATATAACTCACACCACTGGATATGCTTTTATCATTTGAGAGAGGCGAAAAGTGCAGTCACAAAGTCACATCACATGCGCAGTGTTCCTACTTCACTCCTACCCATACGGAAAGGCACATCATGCGACGTCGACCATTTTATTTTTTTCATTTAAATTTCTCAAGATCCCCGGCCGTCCCCATGACTCTGGTACTAAGTTCTTTGTTTTTTGGGATAATTCGTCACTTAGTAGCTGTCTTGCTATGAATATATATGCGACAAAATAGCCTTCGTTGAGAATCATCTTAGGACTCACCTCACAACTAGTAGAGTAGAGAATACAAGATTGTCAGATCCCTGCCTTTAGAGTTTAAAGATCCCCATTGTTTATTTCGTCTAAGGGGCCTTGCCTGGATCGCTACCCATTCTCATTTGTCTTTTTTTCCTTTTCTTGATTGATACAATACTAATAATACTAACAATTTGAAGTCGGTTTTACTGTGTTACTGAGACACTCTTGCTTCTTTGTCAATCTACCCATATCCATACATGGATGCTCAACCGAGCCCATCCCTCTCAGCTCACTCTAAGGTATAATACTTGCTTTTCCCTGTGCTTACATAATTTTAACAATCGACATAAGAGCTTGTAAACCCATTTTTCTCTCTCTTGCAAAGAATTTTGAACCCATTTAGATAAATTGTTTCAAAAAACATAAATGTAAAGAACCCAGTGAAGATTGCATGATTGTGCATTCTGCCTGCAATAATGTTGCATTTCCTAATTTGGTTGTGGCAACACTTTGTATTGCTTTTCCCATTTTAATTGTATTCTCTTCTTGTATAAAAAATGACTCACTATTAAGGTGCCGCTGAAATTGTATGATTCTTTAATTTTAGAGGATGCTCAATGATTTCGTCAGGGTGCCGTAGATTCAATTTTCATCTTGGTAATGTCGTCTAATTCTCTTCAGTTATTGAGACTCACTTGCCTGTTCTGTTAGAGTTTGAGATATCAAGGTGAGATATAAAGTCTACCAAAATTTTGATCCTAAAAACTCTTATTACTTGAAGGGATTACAGATAGCAAAGCTAGCTAACTGCTATGGAAACTGCTGGTAAATCAAATGGAAAGGATTAACATGTATTACTACCACAGAGCCCATTATATGTAAATTATACTCTGTCCCATTTTCTTCTGCAACCTTGTTTGTTCCCCAAAATCAATTAGAGATCCTTATGGAAATACGGAGTATATCTTTTTGTCATATCATGTCAAAACTAATCCAGATTATCAAGCCACCATACCTAAATTTCCTATAGAAACCTGTCTTCAATCATTATTTGACTAGATATGAATTTAGCATCCCTCTCTTGCACAAATAGCCTTTTAGGAATATATAAGAGACTGTGTAGTCAAATTCTCTCCTACCAATCTGTCAAATGGTCACACATCTCATTTTGGTATTGAACTTTTCTCTTTAAATGGGTTTCCTTCCACCAACCTGTTTTTTGAATGCCACACCTTATTATCAAAAGTCCAGCAGTCTTTCAAGGAATCAACTCAACCATCTTTGTAAAAGACTTCTTATGTGCACACTTAATTGGTTAGAAATCCTTTAACAAGTCCAAGTTAGATCATGATGCTGTGAGAGTAATATCTAGAACGACCCTAGGGACAGCCAAACTTAGTTTTAAGCTGTAGTTAATTAGTCCACTACTCCACTAGCAAGAAAAGCACTCCCAATATGCACCAACAACACCACAAACTCCAAGGTAACACACTCCTTCCATCAAAAACATTCTCAACAAACACAAAATGTAGTAAACAGATGGAGACTCAAAAGATTTATGTGGAAAACCAAGACAAGGCCGGGGGAAAACCCACGGCCCTACACCCAAACAATCCATGATTTGAAGAAAGAATTACAAGACAAGGTAAGAAATACATTACAATTGCTATTCCGGGCGATTGACTCTGTAATCTTCAACCTTGTGCTTGGAAGCCAAGCTCTATCCCCAAGCTTGGCCCACAAATACCATGCAGCTTCTGAAATGCCTTCTCGAACAACCTTCTCGAATAATGTAGATGGAGAGCAAACCAAAGTCTCACAAAATGACCTAGGTGAGCTAGGTATATGGGCAATCTCTATAGATGTATGGAGATAAGGTTAACACTGAAGCTCATACTCTAGATGGCAAGAACTCATCAATGGAGGTGTTTCCCTCTCCAGAATCACTATAGCCTCTTTCTTGCCTCCCTCCCTCTCTCAAGCAAAGAAAACTTAAGGAGTATTTATGCTTTGGGTATCTTTCCAAGTTTAGGAACTCCTCGAGTGATCTCATGGTTGCATAACCTCCTGAGTCCTTATAATTGACATGACCATGGAGTTGTTGCCATAACTCAATCTCATCAAAAGTGGTGCCATTACAAATATAGTCTGAGGTGAGAATGATGCAATGGCAATTGTCAGAAGTCCTATCACATATCATGACACACTTCCCATATTTGTCAACAATTGAGCAACGTTCCTTGGTAAATTTAACCGGGAGATCATTATCACAGAGTTGACTTGTGCTCAAGAGATTGGCCTTTAAACCATCAACATACAAGACATTATCAATTTGGGGAAATCCAGGAATCTTTGATTGATCCTTTTCCAGCTAACTTTACCCCCTTTTACCATCTCCAAATCATACAATCCCTTCCCTACACGCTTCTAAGAAACAAAACAACTGGGGTCAATAATCTGGGAACTATGATTTGTTGTGGTAGATGTGAAATTTTTAATGTTGGTTTCTCTTGATAGACATCTGATCTGTCTCACAAATCTTTCCATAATTGATTAGAATTTACCTATGTCACTGTGTGTTAATTTGATCATTTCTATGTGTACTGGCAATCATTTCATAACTCAAAACATGTGAATATGCTAAAGTAATGACAAGATACAGTATTTGACCATCAGTTTTTCACGACGTGATCTTCTTTTATAACCCCCTTACTGTACAGAAAGAGACATGGAAGCATACACTCCCTTTTTCATTTCAAAGCCTTGGGGTAGTTTATGGTCGCTTGAGTACTGCTCCCTTGTATGTATTTGGGGCAGTTCCTGCGGCAAATATCAAATCGAAAGATGGGGTATATGAACTCTTCTCCTTTGTGTTCTGGACTATGACACTCATTCCTTTAGTGAAGTATGCATTCATAGTAATGAGGGCAGATGACAATGGAGAAGGTAATTGACATTGGGAACTATTTAAGTAGGAGCATTTATTGAAAAAACTGAAACACGAAGTGTTGATTACTTTAACAACTCCTTCCAGGTGGTACATTTGCTTTGTACTCGTTACTCTGCAGGCATGCAAAAGTAGGTCTGCTTCCAAATGATAAATATGCTAATGAGATGATGAATTATGAGGTGGAAACCCCTACTAAGATCAAGGTGGAATCGAGGGCTAGAAGGGCCATTGAAAGACATAAAAGTAGTCACTATTTGATGTTGTTCTTGGCTCTGTTTGGTGCTTGCATGATGATTTGCGATGGGGTACTCACCCCAGCTATTTCTGGTTTGGCAGCCATGATCAACTTCTTAATTTTATTGGCATTAATTATTGGTTCACTTTCCGCATTATCTTGCTTTTATTTAATATCATTTGGTTTGACTTACATTTTTTTCTCTTCGTAACAGTGTGGTCAGCTTCATCAGGTATTGAACGATCATTGTCAGATTTATCAGAGGAACGTAAGTGTCAACAATACAAATGGATAAGAAAGAATTAATACTTTTGTGCATCATGCAATAGAAATGTTAGCTATCATCACTTTAGAAATAAAACTGAATCTTGTGGCTCTTACCAGTTTCCTCTTCTCACACTACGGGGCACTCCATATTGAAATTTCTAAAAAGACGTAAGTACTCTTCCATGATACTAGAATTTTTTTATTATAAAAAAATTATGTAGACGGCCCTGTGGTAAGATTTATATTTATATTCGATCTTCTTTATGAAAATAAGGGAAATTTTATCATCTTTGATTGCATTACATGTCTCCGATTAATATTGCCCTGGACAAGCTATGTTTAATGACAAGTTGGTGGTTATTCGCTTCAAGGATTCCTTTTCTCTTGCAGGAAAAGTAGGAAAGCAAAAGGAAACAAGCATAAAATGAGAAGTTAAGAATTTTGCTTTGTAGAAGGAGATTCTGCATGAATACACGTGCATTTATATTAATGTGCATAAAATATTTTCACTCCTGCAGACTTCTTTTCATCATTACAGATTGGGTTTTTCTCTTAGACATATCAAGATGCGTAGTTACTTATATAGTGGATGAATTTTGAAAATGATCTCTCTCCTAATCACCATTTTTGTTTTTCATTATAATGGCATGTAATGTCTATAATGCACATTTTTTTTGTTTGTTAAGAGAACAGTAGTTGGTCTGACATTACAAAACTTTTTTTTATCTTGTATTTTTATTTTAAGGTTCACGGTGTAAAACCTATTGTGAGTCAAAGCATGTCATTATCCAATCTTTAATAATTAATTTTCTTCTATGTAGTTTCAGCAGACTAGTTTCAGCAGACTATCACTAACCTGGCAGTCAGGACTTGTTGTCCTGTTATTTGTCAATAGGGTTCTATTCTTCACAAAATCTATGTCTATACTGCGCAGTATGTACAGCTCTTGATGTACACTCGAATCTTATTCTCTTACAATGAAGGAGGCATGTATTGAAGTCACATGAATCTATTGTTGGCGTAGATTATTTTTTCTAAAGATAAATCTCTAGTTTTAAATGCTTCATGCAACTCCTTTTTCCTGAATGGCATGGCAGTCTAACCTTGATTTAACTTTTGGTAGGATTGTTATGGATTTAACCATTTTTTTTTTCCTATTTGTAGTTCTTTATAACTGATATGCCCATTCTGATTTGTTATGGAACTAACTAATTATTTCCTGTTTGTAGTTCTCTATAACTGATCTGCCCATTCCATCGGTATGCTACTTGTTGCAGTTGTACCAGTCCCCTTTGCATGTGCTATACTGGTTTTCCTTTTCACACTTCAACACTATGGGACGCACAGAATTGGGTTTATATTTGCTCCAATTGTCATTGTTTGGCTCTTATTCATCAGTTTAGTGGGGCTATATAATATTTTTTACTGGGACCGCCAAATCATCTATGCGATCTCCCCACTATACATGTACAGGTTCATTAGAAAGAATGAAGTTGAAGGTTTGAGGTCATTAGGCAGCATCCTTCTATGTGCAGCAGGTTAGTGCATAGTGGATAAACTATTTCTTATTTACTAAGTTGCGTTTGTTTTGGATTATTTTATTCTCATAATCTTTATAATCGTTAATCTATTACAATGTATTAGAAGCAATAGGCTGGAATGCTGGCTCTTGGAAATCACTGTTTATTTTGACTAATTCACATGATACACTTTACTTTTTGCAGGATCAGAGGCAATGTTTGCAGATCTAGGTCATTTCTCGAAGAAATCAATTAAAGTATTGAGTATAGCTCAAATTCTGTCATTTTAAAAACATAAATTAAAGTGTATTTTATTAAAAATGTGGAACGGCCTTTGTTGCAGATTACTTTTGTCTGCTTGATTTATCCAGTCCTTGTTATATGTTACGCGGGTCAAGCTGCATTCATCTCCAAAAACTTGCATGATTCTGAAGACTTTAATCATCTCAGTGAATCGGTACCTAGTAAGTTGTTTACTTGCTTTATGTTTTCTTCTGGCAGTATTTTCTCCTGGGAATTCCAATCTTACTCTTGGAATACATGTCATGCTCAGAATCTATTCGCCACGTTTTCATAGCATGGTCTCTACTTGCTTCAGCTGTAGGAAGCCAAGCAACTATTACAGCCAGTTTCTCCATCATAAACCAATGCCTGGCACTTGGTTGTTTTCCCAGAGTTAAAGTTATCCATACATCAGATAAGATACATGGCCAGGTCTATATTCCAGATGTCAACTGGGTATTGATGGCCCTCAGCCTCAGTGTCACAATTGGTTTTCATGATATTGTTCGAATTGGAAATGCAACAGGTATGCTTTCATAACAACATTGTCTGTTTATTTCTGCTAGGTTCTTGAAGTACTAATAGCTTTGGGATTTGAGAATTGTAATCCACTGAGAAAGTGAGAATAAACCAGAGTTCAGGAAGCAATAAAAAAATCAGGATTAAGTTGAGAAAAACTATATTACATGGAAGTGGGGAGAATGCCAAATGCATAGATAAAGATTGTGAAAGAATTTTGCAAATGATTAATAATTTTAAAGTTTTCTTGTTCCAAAATATTCAGAGTATATTTCAGTAATTTGCATATTATTGAATCAGGAGAGATAAGATTTAGTTATATAGGCTTCATGGGAAAGTTGGATAATTTTTAAGGGAGTAGTTAAACATTTTGAGAATTGTATATCTAATAAATACTGGTTGTTTAACAGGTTTAGCTATAATTTCTGGAATGCTACTGACAACTTGTCTGATGTCACTTGTAATTGCCCTCTACTGGGAGAAGAGTGTGTTGGTATCTGCATGCTTTTTAGTATTCTTTGGCTCCTTTGAGATCATGTATGTATCAGCATCTATGTTAAATTTTCATGAGGGAGCTTGGTATCTAGTTTTCCTTCTGGCGTGTTTCATGACAATCATGCTTGCGTGGCACTATGGCACCATGAAGAAGTATGAGTTTGATCTACAAAACAAGGTTTCCATGGATTGGCTTATGGATCTTAGTCCAGGTCTTGGAGTTTCTAGGGTACCTGGAATCGGCTTCATCTACACCGATATTGTGACAGGAATCCCAGCTTTCTTCTCCCACTTTATTACAAATCTTCCTGCGTTTCATCAAGTTCTGATTTTTGTGTCCTTCAAGTCCTCACCAGTGCCTTATGTCCCACCAAGCCGGCGGTATCTTATAGGAAGGGTTGGGATGAAAGATCATAAGATTTATCGATGTATTGTTCAATATGGATATCGTGATCCTATCAGGGACACAGATGATTTCGAGGATCAGATTATTCGTTCGATAGGAGAATTCATTTCCTTGGAAGAAAATGATTCTGAAGCATTGATCTCCCCAGAAGGAAGAATGATCGTTGTTGCAAAACCAAACCAAAAGGTTGGAGGAAATGCTTTGATTCCTCTTGATGAGACCTACTCATCCGTGGGGGCCTCAAGACCAGAAAATGGTGAAATTCAGAGAAGTCCATTGGGTGAATTGTTAGAGAGTGGTTGTCCTCTGGTCAGGAGAAAGAAGGTCCAATTTATGTTGTCTCCAAACAGTCCTAAAATACCGAGATCTATTAGGGAGGAACTCCAAGAACTAGTTGATGCAAGGGAAAGTGGAACTGCATATTTTCTGGGCCAATCCCATTTATCAATGCGTAATGGCTCAAACTATTTGAAGCGATTTTTGATCATGGCCTATGTTTTTCTAGATAAAAATTGCCGAGAGCCTCCACTGGCCCTAAACATTCCCCATGCTGCTCTTGTAGAGGTTGGTACGGTTTATATTATATAAATTATACAGCATTAAATAGAAGTTTGTTGACTGATGGTTTAAGAAATATAAGTGTACTACTCTTGCTTGATTTGTATGATCAAGTGTGTCCAATCTGATGTTTGTAGACTCCTTTCGTTTGTGTTTTCCATTTTTGGTTGGTTTGATGCTGACGACACAGCGAAAAGAAATGAAAATTTTGAATGTTCCAACCCCAAGTTGTTTGTAAATTCTTAGTTTTCATTCTGTGTCTTCTCGGAAATCGGATGGAGCATATTTGGGGATGGTTTGACGCTTCTAAAGTGAAGAATAAAACTTGGAACTGCCACGGTGGACGATAGAAAATTGTGATTCCATATAATCTGCATTTGGGATTCACTCAAAAGAAAATTCGCTCCAAACTAAGTAGCAAACTGCTCCAACACACAAATCCTGCGCCCAATTGCTCTTAGTTATTCAGGAATGTTTTGTCATTCTATTTCCTTGAAAATACGTAAGTGAAGAGGTATTGCTTGTGCAGTTCATGTGGCAATTTTTGGCATGCTTCCAAAATTCTCATTAATATACTGAAGCTTAATTGTTGAAATGCCATTGGAAGACTGATCTTTGAAAACAACTTCATTAACCTTTTGTGATGCTCTATGTGAGTGATAAGTTTACTGATCAAAATGTATGTGGTGCTTTACACAGGTAATTTTGAGTTTACTAATCAGATGGATTTTATGCGCGCACACAGACATATATTTTTCGTACTTTTCACGCCACCAGAGGTTTTGATGAGTTCATCAGTTTTTTTTCATGTCGAGACAATGAGAGTGAATGAAAAATCAGTCATAGATCTAGCTAATAAATGACAAAGAATAAATATTTTTGTGGAAGCATCAATTAGGGGTTGGTTACTTTACGTATTGAGTTTGATCAGTTTGAGAGACTTAAGTAACCCTACTTCTCATGGATTGTGGATTTTTCCTCTCTTTTCCTTCATGGGCGTAGGCAAACTGACGTTCAATGTAGATAGGTCTTGTTCTGTTTGTGCAGTTGCTGCTCCATTTTTTTATTTCCTTTTTCGTAACTTCTGTGGTTAAATTTGGTGGTTTGGTCAATGAAATTGTTATTAGAGGTACATGATAGAGTTTTTCAATTGCTATAAAGATAGCATGCGCAAGAGCGTGTTTGAGGTGGAGAAATTCAATGAATAGGATTAGTAACTTTGGATGGTAACAGAGCATAATGAAAATCTCTCTCTGTTTAACAAGATCACTTGTATAATGTGCTGCACAGCAGAGGGAAACACTAAAATCAAGTTGTGGGAAAAGTAAACCCATGGCCATGGGAAGGGGCTCTCATGAATAGAAAGTCTAGACTTTGTAATCAAGATCTTGATTAAGGAAATGTCAAGCGAAAATGCTGAACGTTAAAACTGATCGATACATAATGTTCTTTAAAACAGGGATTGTAAAATACATCCAGGTATTTTGAGAAAAAAAAACAAAAAACAAAAAACAAAAAACAAAAAACAAAAAACAAAAGAAAGACCCAAATGCTCAAACTTGACGAGCGTGATTATAGAGTTCCCATGATACTGATGGAGACGACCTCTTGATTTCCACATTTTTATACAACAAATTTGGCTGATTCATGAAGTACTTTTCAAACTCAAAATGCTAGTATATAGTCTCACTAGAGTAATTGCAAACTGGTATAAACATCTTATATATATATATATATATATATATATATATATATATATAATCAGTTAGACATGTGACAACCACATAATTGAGGTGTCCAACATCATCCACAGTTAGAGAAAAACCAAGTCTCTATAAGGATACTGAAATTATTAGTTCTCTTGTGGTAAACCCAAAACTATCAATTTACAAATTCTACAAGAAAAATACCCTTCTCAAAACAAAGAACCCTTTAGGCACTCAAACATCTTTAACCTGATAATCATTCACTTCATCAAACATTGGTTTTAAGAAGCCTTTTGATCAGTATGGAATTAAAGATGTGAACTAGGTGTGCAACTTGCTTCTTGTTAGTTTGGTTCACTAAGAAAAAAAAACCATACCAACCTTGCGATTTCCTATAATTTTAACCTAGCTAGAACCAATTGAGGGGCCTTGAAGAACTGTACCAAAACAATATATGCAGCTTGGATGGGTTCAAATTGGTTTGGTTTCTCAATTGACTAAAAAGAAACATGTAATCATGTGGTGAACTTGTTCATGTTAATAGCTACAGCTCACTCCAACAGGAAGGAACATCCAGCACTCATATATGCAACATATAGGCACGGTGTGGGGCATCATCGTTAACATAGAGAAGAGGGGTGACTTTCATCTCCCGACCAAAGTGGGAGGGCAATGTCTCTTCTAATTATATCTACACTCAATCATGACAAGGAGAGTAAATTGATGGGAATCGATCAATTAAGCTGACATAAAAAAGAAAAGTGAGCTGAAACAAATGTAAAGAATGACATCATAGCCTATTCAAAATTTGGAAATAACGGGAGAAGACTTAAAGTCACAACAGAAGATAGGAGTCAATCACTCAAACCCTTGTAATGTTGTGCTTAGATTCAATTCACAGGTTGGGTTGGTTTACCCAATCTCAAACCCAAACTGCGCTGTACTGATAACTTGGTTTGAATAATTTATAACCCAAGACTGGACCGGGCTCCGTAGAGAACTAAACCAAATCAACCCAAGCTGCTTCAATCAGTTGGTGGTTAATTGATTTATGCAACCATCGAAGCTGCACTGCTGCACTCCTCATATATATGCCCATAGCTAGGGTTCTTATTACTTGTATGCATTATCCTAGCTTCAAGATCATTCAGTAGATGCTCAGGGAAGTGCTAGTAAAACTGATGTTATTCATGGAAATGAATTTGCAATGAGAATGAATATTTGAAATACCAAATGAGAATAAACCTATATTTATGAAAACTCTGAAAAAATTGAGTTATGAAATTTTTTTATGTTCATGCTAGACATCTTAACAACATATTCTGCTAGAGAAACATATTTCCATTTATTAGTAGTATTATTTCACACTATATATATATATATATTTTTTTTTTGGGTTTGAGTTTACAAATTTATAATATTGGAGTTAAACTGTTAAGACGTCCATGTAAGAAATTTGAGTGTTAATGTCTAGGTTGCCTTTCTAAAAGCCTGAATGGAGGGTGTTGTGAGGGGATCCTAAAAATGGAGATTTTGCCATTTTAGAACATTGTTTGAAGCATGATTTATTACTTGTCTTCTTCTTACTCAGAGGGTGCTAATTGTATTATTGCATGATACCGATACTACACATCTTTCCCTTGGGCCGTGCTTTTCAAACAATCACATTTGTCCGCATTTATTTTGCACATATTCTTATTTCGATATTTCATGGACATATATATAGGTCATTAAATTAATAATAGTCTTTGAATATGACTTCAATTTGAACCCTAGTTTATATGGTCCACAGATTTCTTCCTCTAGTGAGATAAGTACACAACTTGATACTAATTTGGTTCACAGAAAAACAAAGAGTCATATGCATAAATAACCATTACAATATCATCTAGTTCTCAAAGACCAAACTATACATACCAACATAATATTGTAGTAAGCTACAGATAGCTTTGGTAGAAGAGCTCTTACTATACAGTACTATCACCCAATAGCCATGGACCCATAATCCCTAATGCTGTTCTTTGGTTTGTGAGAAGATGAAGAGGGAAAAGAAAATTTGGACACTTGGAAGATATTACAAATATAAAATCATTCCAACACCTGATAATTTTTTTTTTTGAAAAGAAGACCTGATAAACCTAAGGCCCTACTTTCTGCTCTTATTCCCATCTTCTCGAAAACCTAAATGAAAGCATGATGACATACCCCGCTTACAGTTATTTGACAAAACCATTCAATTCTCTATAAGAAGATAATTTTGTGAGGCTGAACTATATTTCTTGAGAACATGGGTCCTGCTAGTTATGAATTGGGGGCTTCTTCTTTGCTGGGGTATAATCCACTTCAAGTAAGTCTGCTTCATTTGGAAAATCTTCTTCCTTCGTTGTGAGTGGAGTATCAGCGCCACTTTCAACTCTTACATAGGGAGCATCACCTCGGTGAGGCCTGAAACTTCGTGCTGCAAGAAGAAGAAAGAGATGAATGCAGCAATCTAATGAGAAAAGTAGAAATCATTCGAATTGTTTTTCTTTATTTGAGAACCACAATATGAGCAAACAATTTTAATTGAAATTGTGAATCTTATTGGGGAATTTTTTTTTTTTTTTGAAAACATATATGGGACTCACCTCCGGTTGTGATTGAAATAAAGCACAGCAGGAACAAAGTTATCAGAGCAACACGCTTGCATGGCACCAATGCCATTATACCTCCTCAGGGATTAATGCCTTAGAGGAATATATCGATAATGGAATGGTTCTCTGCTTAGTCCTCTTTCTATGACTTCTTTATATAGAAAGATAGGTAGCCCGGTTGTGAGACATGTGGGGGCAACATTAATTTTGTAGTATTTTTACGTGAGTATATGGCTGTTTAGAGTTCACATCAATGTCTTCCAAGATAGTTCGTGAAATAGTAACATGACAAGTAAGAGGTATGATGTGATCAGGAAGGATAAATATGTGAGGATCGATCAGATACATAATTAAAGATAAATTTCTTCCTAGAGAAAAGCCCGCTTTCTTGAAAGCCGATTTTTGACATTAATGCAATTATATTTTATGAGTGAAAGAAAGGGTAACCCTACACACACACAATAACACACAATTTTCACTGTTCTTTCTTTATTGATCATTTTTTACTTTACTGCTTGCATGGGAAGATCTTATCCACCAACAATTTAACCTTGATTTTTCACCTCATCAAAAGTCATTAACTTGGTGAAGAAAAATAGTGAAGAAATCATGGTGACAAGTAAACCTGTTCTTTCCAATTAATGACTGTCAAAAGATACAATATAATAAATACTAAAATATTTCGAAAATTTATGAAAAGCTGCTTTTCAATTAACAAACTTTATCTTTCTCAGGTGGTTTTAGTGTTGCAGGATGAGTGCAAGGTCTTGTGTTATAAGTCCTTAGGCCTTCCTAATGCTTTGTCTCCTGTTGATGTTGTTTTTCAATATTAATTAGGTTTCCTAATTTATTTAGGATTTCGAGTCATCTTCAAACAATTTACAGGTACCATGGGAATATTCACATTTCTCACAAGCAGTTTTTTTCTTTTCTTTTCGGCCATATATGATTCAATTTCCCTTTTTTTTTTTTTTGGTCAGCAAAAATATATGATTCAATTTCTACTTCCCATATAACAGGTTGTCTCCATTCTCCAATCTAGTAATATCATTAAGTAATACTAGAGTCCTTGTAGCTCAGCGGCTGAGCAGCAGCAACTGCCTCCTTTGTGGAGTTCAAGGGTTTGAGTGCTTCAGATCCCAAGCAACTACTATGAATTGGAGGGGTGCATGGGCGAAGGCTTAGAGGCTAGGTTTTACCACAGTAAAAAACATAAATGCAAAGGTAGAATATATATAGAGTAGAAATTATGGAGACATGGTCTTGCTTTTAGTTCATTTTGACCAAAGATCCTATTGATACACATGCTTGGCTATGCTAATAATGTGACTTAGCATATGCATGTTCCTCTTGCAAATAACTATTTCAAGGGGTTCAGCTCCCCTCCAGTCTCTAGCTTATCAACCAGTTTCCGTTAATTTGCAAATGAATCTTCGACCAAAGGTCTATTATCAAGGATCATCTATGGATAGATGGCACATGCTAAGTGATTTACATCTGTTACAGACACGTTCCTCCAAATTAGGAGTTTGAAGAGCAAACTAATTTCACATCCTAACAAACTATACTATAAAGCAACCCAGCATCCTAACTAAGTTGGCACCCTAGGTGCTTTCAAACATTATTTTGATTTCAAAGCAAAGAGATTACCATTAATCCACTGATTTCATAGTGCTTTTTCCACCTTTTTTAAAAAAATATTATTTTCAACACTAATATGAGACCAGGATAACCTAGACTTGTGCTAGAAAGCTTAGCCCGTAACTAGCTAGCTAGGTTACTCATTTGCAAAACAGACCCCCAAGGCCGATGAAGTTCCATCCGACTAAACAAGGAATGGGAAAAAAGGGAACATCTTCAAGCATATCTAACCTGTGGGACCAACCTATATAATACCTAATGCCAGCCTGATCATATCATCAGTCATGTCAGTAAACCCAACAATCACTTGGTAGATTCCATTTTAATGTCTGATGGCAATGCAATAATACATGCATCAATTATATGTAGATGGCTACATAAGAAAGACCATTTAGAGCAAATTCCCAGTGTTGCTCTCACATTTGGCTTTGTTTGTATCATTGTATGAGTGGATCACTGGCATAAAAAAATAAAATAAAAAATTGATCTATGGTTACCCAATGCAACAGTACTAGCAAATTGTGTCTTTCAATCCTCATAGAGTTGTAGATGGTGACCTTGGATCAGTGGGCCCAATTCTCATATATCTTGATAAGGTGATAACTTAGGTGATGGAGGAGAGATGAGTTGGATGTCTTCTATTGAAAGCTATGCTGGGCACTGTACGGTACATGTACTCGTAGGCCCATTTTGTCTTTTAAAGTGTGTGCACGAAACATGCATGTTTAGTACTGTTAGGCATACATCCACGATCCATGTGATGAATCCACTGGATTCTCATGAGATGGCATCAACTTTTTCTGAACATAAAGGTTTCACTTTTGTCGTCAATTACAATTTTGTCATTTATACAACAACCACATACTTTTTTTATTATGTTATATTTTGTTCATTAATTTTAGGTTTAATCTTTGCTGAGGAGAAAGGGTAGGAAGGAAACCGATCGTGGTAGGTCCCTAACCCACCTAGGCACCAATGACAAGAAGGGCTTAAATGAGCTCACTAAAAAGGAAATCACAAGCTCTCCCTTAAGTCGATCGAGTCATAGCCTAATCTCAATCCTATTGAAGATTAATAGCTCTAATGTATAAGTAGGACCATCAAATGATAAATCCACATCATACCACCACTCCTTATATGATACTCAAACCCTTTGACTACATATATAACTTCATACACCTTTACCACTAGACCACCACCTTTCATTAATCACTTAAAGTCAATATTACCTCAGTCGGATAAAGAGTAGGTAAGCAGTGTTTGGATGAAACTAGTAATTTTAAGAAGTTTTAATAAAACTATAACATGGAAAGAAAAAGCGTAATTTAGAAATTGAAAGTTCAACTTGAGCCCTAAGATGTACGTTTTGATGAAGTATGTACTGACTACAGATGATTAGTTTGAAGATATGAAATCTAATATTTGTATAATATCCTACAAGTTATAATGTTATATGGGGACAGGCTCCATATTATAATTTTTATTTATTTATTTAAAAACATCTATATCAATTAGATGAGTGGTCTTACTTCTTTGAGGCCAATTCTATAGTATTGAGCAAAAAATTAGGTACCATACCTACAAAGTCCCTTGAAATGGTAAGTGGGTCGTTTCAAATGGTAAGCAATCATTAAATGATAAGTGAGTCACTTAAAATAATAAGTGGGTCACCTTTTATTTTATTTTTTATTTTATATCAGGAGGTTCTAGATGCTTTGCTCTTGACTAATCCCCTAGGCATATACAATCTCCCGTCCTACATGTACCAAAAAATTGTAGAATAAATTACATGGGAATGGCCTTGAGGGAGAGTGGTAAGAGTTGTAGCCAAGCCCTCTAAGACCACTCAGTCCACCCCAGCCTCAAGGTTTAACAAGTTACTTAAAATGGTAAGTACATCACTTCAAATGATAAGTAAGTCACTCTAAATGGCAAGTAGGTATAGTAGCCTAAAAACTTTATGGGTACCATAAATGCATGGCCAATTTTATGGTACTCTAGCAAAAAATTAGATAAAATACCTATAAGGTCACTTTAAATGGTAAGTTAATCACTTCAAATGGTAAGTTGATCATTAAATAGTAAGTTGTAAGTGGGCCACTTAAAATGGTAAGTTGATCACTTCAAATGGTAAGTGGTCACTAAATACTAAGTGGGTCACTTCAAATGGTAAATGAGCCATTTCAAATGGTTAAACAAATATGTCTTATATGTACCTAAAAACCAAATGCAAATGATGAAATGCAAAAATGAAACAATAATGAACTATTTACATAAGCTTAAAAGGACAAAAGTGTTCTTAAAGACTTAGGGATTCCTAAATACTTCGAAAACTCATGAAATGAGTTTATGAACTCATAGGGATGAAAATGTGGTTTCTACAACGCTAGTCATTCAGTGTCTACAACGCTAGTCATTCGTTGTTAGTTAGCGTACTCTCGAACCTCGTGGTTTAGGACACGATGTTCATAGGGGGTAAATTGGGTTAATTTAAAATAAATGGAATTTTAAAAACTTTTACAAGTATGGTAAATATAAACAATGATGCAAATAACACAATTAAAGAAAACAAATAAATAAGAGAGTTAGAAAAATTAAACACGAGATATAACGAGGTTCGGCTCACCCACTTACGTCTTCACCTTAAGAATTCTGCTTGAGGATTCCAACTCAACTAACCAATCTACTTTCGGGTATAGATTAAATATTTACACAATCTCTTTCTAGGTGAAGATCAAACCCAATCTACTTACGCGTACAGATCAAACCTTTACAACAAGCAAATCTTTATTGCTCAACAAGGGTTATGCCCAATCCTCAATCTCTCTCAAAGAGAGATATAAATGAGGTAAAACAACAAATCCCTCTTGATAGATTGAATAAAGAATTCAGCTTAATCTAATATGATATGAACAATGAAAGCTCAAGTATATAGATCTAGAACTTGATAATAGATAGGAAGATTATAATCTTTTTCATTTTGTTAATCTATACATTCAAAGTGTTTGAAACATTATATATATAGGCTTTGATGGTTTATGATTGTTTAATAGCAGTTTTTTAAAAAATATTGGAATTAGAGCTCTTTTTGGATCAAAACACATTTTGAAAAGTAGTTATTTTGTCAAAACGAGGATTTTAGCCATTTGAAATAATTTTCAGTTGTCTGAAATGGGCATATGAAATTTCCAAAAAGAAAGAAAATGGGCAATCTCAGTTTCAGCCGTCTAATACATTTCAGACGTCTTAATTGTTCATTAAGTTTTATTATGCCATTTTCAATTCTAAGTCCATAAATGATTTTCCATGTAAATTTTAGGATTTTTTAGGGTTATGATATATGGTCTATAGATCGTATAGTCATTGATCTTTCACCATTCAACCATTTACATAAAATCTTTACTCTCCTATGATACCTAAATCTTCAATATCTTTAAGTCTTTCACTTCTTGGGATTCTTGAGGGTTGAATTTTCTCTTTTTTGAAGCTCTTTGCTTCTCTTGATCTTTTACTTGTTGAAGCCTTTTGATTTCCATTTGATTCTTTGTTTTCTTCTTGTTTGCTTCTCTTGTTCTATTGGCTTTCTTCTTATGATAACACATTTGAGCATAGAAAGTCTTAAAGTATAATAATCAATTTAAATAATACGCATTAGTCCATAACATTCAATGCTTTGTTATCATCAAAATCATAATATATTCATGGAATGAAATATTGAGGCTAACAATTTCCCTCTTTTTGATGATGACAAACTATTGAAGTTGATCATAAAGAATAAACATTAAAATTTTTATAGGGTAATAAATAAACACAATTTTTATGCTCTTAACAACATGTATAACGATACCAATAAATAGAGTATGCAAGTAATACAAATGGTTATCATTAATATGCATCTACACCATTTAATGTATACATGATACATAAATATGTCACATGTAAAATCATCATATATTTTTGCATTAAGCTCAAATAATAATAAGTTCATATATTAATATCATTGAATATATATATTCTCCTCCTATACCATATTCTTCCCTAAATAATATGACCAACAAGTACGAGGAGAATATAACATCAATCATTCATATTTCTCCCTATTTGACATCATAAAAAAGAATGATGTTCATTTTTAGTCATTGTATCAAGAGAATGTGTATTTAAGCTCACAACTATACACACCATACATGAGATTTATAATATCAATAAGTCTATCAAAGAATATGATCAAAATCGTCATGTGGATTATGCTTTCACGTCTATAATGTGCATATAAGATAAGATTTTTAAAAGAATAAGTACCAATTGTTGAAATATCAATTGAGGAATGAAACATTGGCCTAGCATAAATTTGTCAGATTTTGTATTGAAGCACATAAGACTCATAGAAAGAAATATGTAATATTTTAGCATTTATGTCAAAATTAGTCATTTTATGCATCAATGGACAAATACACAAAATATTATTATCATGCATTAATTTGATTTTTATAATTATAGAACTCTTGGCAAGCTCATCCTTCCACTCTCCAATGAATAAAGCTTTTAATAAATAGAGAGAGGATTCTTACCGGAATCAACTTATGAAAATGTTTTCACATCTTGAGGCTCAAGCATCGATCATTAATTCCATGGGAGTTTATGAGTGTTAATTGAATTGCCTCCCATTATTTTTCAGTTAGCCCATGCTTGAAGTTGCATACCTACAAAACAAGACTATATACCTTTCTATGGTACCCAAACCATTTTAAATCCATGAGGGTTAGCTTTTTGAATTGTAGCTCCTTTAGGCATCAAAGCCTTTTTTGTTTTGACAAATGAGTTTTTGTAAGATTTCCTTTTAGCATCAGGGGAAGCGCCTCAAATCTTTTAAAGGGTATCATAGTAGTCAAGCACCACAATTTGATTAGTTGCAATCAACATGATGCTAACTCTAACCCTACAACCCTTGCAGTCTAGGCCAATAATCACCTCTTAGCACATGCCGTACTCTCCTGAGGACTCGAACCTATAACCTTGCTCTGATACCAATTTTAGGATCGAGTACTAACTATTTCACCTCAAACCAACTGCTGCCAAGAGAGACAGAAAGAGAGAGGGAGAGAAGGACAATGTAAAGAAGAGAAGAGGAGAAAAGGTGGTGAATGATGAGAATTACCTAGTTAGGTAACTTATGATGAATTATGTATTTAAAAAATTGTGTTTCCAAATAAGAATTTATGATTTATTCTATATATATATATCTATCTATCTATATATATATATATATATATATATATATATATAGATATTATGTTCATATTCACATGCATGGTACTTTGGGACTTCTAAACACTAGTCTAAAATGTGCATTAGAAACATGGATTTTATTTATTTTTATTGGTTTTTGCTTAAGCCAAACAATGTAATTACTCCGCCATGTAATATTTTCATGTTATCATATTTCAGGGAAATGTGGGCTAGCAAAATTGCAATATTATGCATGTGCTTTTTATCTGCAATGAACGAATGAAAGTAGCTAAGAAGCACGGACACTGACACAATACAAACACGCCGACACAGTAAATCCTCAAAATTTAAGATACGACACAACAAAGACATGCACGTCATTAATAAAATATATATTTTGTATATATAACTAGATAATATTATCTAACATTCAATCCATCGTTTAAAATGTTGTTTTTGTATTGTTTTTGGAAATTCTAGTGGAGTTATTTATTGATAAGATAGGACAAAAAGGAAAATGAAGAAAAAGAAGAAGAAAGATGAGAATAAAGAGAGGTGTTATGTCAGAGGTGTGTTGGAAGAGTGGCTATTGTGTCTGACATAGACATGTCAACTTCAGGCAGGGACATACCAAGGAATTTCCTTAAGGGGAGGCGAACTTTGGTTGATTGTTAGTACTTTATCTTCATTCTAAAAGTTGAAGAAGCTTTAGTAAAAAAATTTTCTTTTATTTTGTGATTTTAAGGTAAAAAAAATTACAAGGATTTATAATTATTTGATAAATCATATTTCAATGGGAGACATTAGAAAGAAAATTAGGTCTCTTTTAGTGAAGTGAGATATTGTGGGGATCGAGACTTTTACAAGGAGGAAAAAATAAAAAATAAGAGGGGTGAGAAAGAAAAATAAGAGGGTTAACTAAATGGAGGTAAGGCAAATCTAAAATATCCAAAAAAAAAAAAAAAAAATCAGAGTACAAAACTTTTAGTTTACAAATCCAGGGGTGACAACTGCCCCCCTCAAGTGGTTTGGCTCCGTCCAAGCCTTTAGGGAGTGTCTGCTTCTTAGTAAAGCACCCTATTAGCCTTAATGTTGCCTTTTATTTATTTATTTATTTTATTTTATTATTTTTTTTGGGGGGTGGTGGGAGGGGGTTTTAAACTTTTAACTTCACAGACTCAAGTTGCGCCTAACAGTGAGGTGAACTTGGGTCCACATTGGTCTCCGGCCTCCTCTAGGTTTGGGTCGCATAAAGATGGAACAAATATCATTTGTCTCACCATGTCTACCCTTGAAACGGCCATTGGTTCCTCAAGTACTGGGCTTTATGACAGCCCTTGGTTCATTGGTTGATATTGAGCTTTCGTCCCACCATGCATGTCTACCCCAGAAACGGCCATTGGTCCCTCAAGATGAACCAGCTATAAGTCTGCAGCTGGTTCATTGGTTGTGGACGCCATTCATATTGAGCAATAGTCGTCTCAAAATTAATTAGACAAAGACTTCAAAAGTAGATCCGCCTTAAGAAAGGTTACACCCTAGTATATATAGTACTTTCAACTCCAATCTACGGCAACTCTTTTTGTAAACTATTATATTTAGGCCTTTTTGGATGTACAATTCGAAATTAGATAATTTAAAATATTTTACATAATATTAAAGGTACAACCCATGACATTGAATTAACAAATGAAAAAAAAAAAAAAATGATGATTATCATCACAAATAATAGTAGAAATTTAAAATAGTGGCATTTCATGAATTTTTAAGAATTGATCCTATAACATCAACTATAGTGATAAGTCCTAATTTCTTGAATATTTTAATTCGAGGTGGTGGAGTTGTACATTTAATACTATGTAAAATTTCTTAAATTATCTAATTTCAAATTGGACAACTAAACAGGCCCTTAATTAATTAATTAAGTTGCAACTTTTTTTTTTAATAATATAAATCTTATTTTCTATCCTACCCCATTTTCTTAATTATTAATTACAAGGTGTATTTGTCATATATATATATATATATATATAGTCAATGCTAGAATCATAATACAGTTCCACATAGCACCTGATGTGGCAATAGACTGCTTGTGGCAATAATTTGGAGGGTATTTTTTTCAACTAACTCACACCATGTCAGGTGCCTCTACTAGGAGCTGTATGTTCATAGCATTTCCCTTATTATATTGGTTGAGCCTTATTAGCATGACAATCACTCATAGTATATATTCATAGTGGTAGAGCTAGGGTGGGGGCCTTAGGGGCACGTGTCACTACTGACTCAAATGATTTTTTTTTTGAAATTAATTTTTGATAATCATTTCCCAATAAAATGTCAAAAAAGGAACATGGTAGTATTTTGAAGCATATATACAGTTAATTTGTAATAAGTTGATAGATAATATCCTTTTTTTGGTATTACATTGGGAAATAATTAGAAAAAGTAATTTTTCCAAAAAAAAAAAAAGAAGGCTCTTGAGAGTTTTCAGTTCCCACTTCACAAAATCACAACACAGTGCCCTCATGGGAGATAACTCCTAACTTCGCCTCCTATATATTCATGGAAAGATAGACAAATCAAGGGCATAAAAATTGGTAAGAATATTATTTGGTTGATTGAGTTTAAACTATTTTTTTAGTTGTATTAAAAAAAAAAAAAAATTATCAAGGGGTACGGTTTAAGATGCTTTGCATCCGATTAATGATCTCTAGGGTCTACTATTTTTCAACTTCCTAGAAGGTATGCCATTCATATATACATACATACATACATATATATATATATATATATATATATATATATATATATATATATATATGGGCATACGCGCATTGCATGTGAATAGTATTTAAATAATAAATTATAAATGAAAATTTATAAATTCTCATCTATCTATCTATCTCTCTCTCTATATATATAAAACATAAAAATCTAGTTATTTGTTATTTTTTGTTGAAAACATAAATTCCATTTGAGAGATATATAAGTATATAACATTTTTAATATGTATTCCATTTAGGTCGTAAAAATGGATGCTTAACACAATAGGTAAAACTTCTTTCCATGGTTACGATTTACGAATCATGGTAAGAATAAGAAATTAGTTAGGAGATATGCATAATAGTGAAAACTGTGTAGAATTCATGAAATAGATGTCAATATATTTTTTTCTCTTTTTCTTTTCTTCTTTTTTTTGATAGAAAATAAATATTCTTAATTGTTTAAATATGGGGAGAAAATAAGTATTTAAAATTTCAAATAAAAGTATGTATAATAATCAATCAAAAGGTTTTTTTTTTTTTAAATATAGATTTTTATAAATAGTAAATATATCAACTGATGCAGTGGAAAATACGCTGTCGAGACTAGCTCACCAAATTAATCAACAAGTTTCTATCAATCAGTTGATTGTTATAAGAATAATGCCAAATAGTAGGCAACCACAATCAATATTCTCTCAAGAACACAAAGTAGGAAAATAAAAGAGAAACTCTCTCTCAATATTATTAATCAAAATAATCAAAGTCTTCACCTCCTTTAACTTTATTCAAATCATCATTCTCAACAACATTCTCAACAAAAACATCCTCAACACTCTTCTTGTCCATAGAACACGGAGACGGAGGTCGACGACTACAATGCCGCTCAGGACAATAACACTCGTATAGCTCGTTTAGGAATTCTTGTCGCATTCGAGCCATGTCCTCGCAAAACTTCTCCTCTTCTAGATTGGTTTCATGGTCTCCAGCACGTCCTTTTCTTCGTCTTGGCATGATGGCAAAAACGAACTGAACTCTGATACCAACTGATGCAGCGGAAAATACGCAGTCGAGACTAGCTCACCAAGTTAATCAACAAGTTACCTACTATCTGGTATTTAATATGGCAATCAACAAATTGGTGAAAACTTGTTGATTAATTTAGTGAGCTAATCTCGACTACGTATTTTCCACTGCATTTCTCTCTCTCTCTCTCTCTCTCTCTCTCTCTCTCTCTCTCTCTCTCTCTATATATATATATATATATATATTCATTGGGAAGTACAATGTTCGATCCGTCTTTATAACAATATGTACGAGGTCGCTTTATTTTTGTTAGACCCTGGAATTATACATCAATGGAGCAGAATTATCAATTATGTAATTCCAATTTTAGTTTGCATGCAGATGAATTCAATCACATCAAAGGCTGGTTTCAAAAGCTCTTAGTACGTCATTTGTCGGTTCGATAGAAGAAAAAGGACAAATATTTTCCAAATCTCTTTAGTAACTATGCTTAACTCGTTGTGGCCCTTTTTTCTACCTTCTATAATTACAGTTCAATACAAATTATTACTAATTTCTGAATAAATGACTACTAACTTAACTAACAAAGACTTCTAACATATTGTAAATACTTTGCAATAGCCCGACCAATCTAAAATTCCCTCAATTTTTAAAAGTACTTTAGAATGGAGTTTTATTAATTGTATTAATTTTATTTGGCAAGATAATTTTCTTAGGATTCTTTGGAATATTTGTCGGGAAAACATATATGGGGTATTTTACTATCTTTTCCTCGATGTATTAATTCTTTTTAGTATTGAGTTTTCTTTTATCAAAAAAAGAATTTTTTTTTTTATTAATTTTGTTAATAGACCAAAATATTTTTGGTATCACTCTTCATAATAATCTACATTAGAAAACGTTAGCTACGTAATTAAGGAGGGTGATTATGACTTTATTTGAGTAGGAAAACAACGCGCGCGTTAGGAAAATGCTGGGGCATGTTCCCCACTGCTCCTCATTTTATATATTAAGGGGGGCCAAAGCATAATATTAAAAAAAATCACCATTTAGGAATAAGAAATAAATTAAAATTCAAAACTAAATTCACACATGAAAAATAAAATGAGTAAGGATTTATGTTTTCGAAGGGGGTCCAAGTGTATTTTTTGGGTTAAATTATATATACACTTATATAGCCATACATATATATATTTTTTTTAAAAAAAATTAAAAGGTTAGAGGAGGCCATGGCCCCCTAGGCCTACACATGGTTCCGTCTTTGATGTATAACTTGAAAATATTTGAGCACTAAAAAGACTTAAGAAATTTTTTAAAAGCCTAATCAAGAATAGTTATTATCTATACTACCTATAAAAGTCGATCAATATCTTAGGAAAACTTTTGATTGACCATTATATTCTTATTTTAAATTTTAAATACTTATTTTTCCTTCATATTTAAATAATTAAGAATATTTATTTTCCAACAAAAAAAAAAAAGAAAAAAAAAAGGAGAAAAAAGATAGTGATGTCTACTTCATGAATTCTACATAACCTCTATTACTATGTAGTCTCTTAGTCAATTTCCTAATCCTACCATGACTCTGGAAGTTTGACCCATTGTATTTTCTATTCCTACCATGACTCTTAGTCATTGAAGGGAATTTGAGCCATTGTATTTAAGCGTCCATTCTAATAACATAAATGAGATACGTATTAAGAATATTATTTATGCACATATTTCTCAAACTGGATTTATGTTTTCAATAAAAAGTAACAAATGATTAGATCTACATATACAGTCCTGATCAAATCTGTACGTATTGATATAAGTTATATTGGCACCATGCATTGAGAGTTATACCTTGTGCATTGACCTAATGTACCCCTTAATCCACTAATGCATGAGATACCACCCCCAATGAGGGTGTTGATATTAGTTATATCAGTACGTGCTCACCTGATCCTCATCCTATATATATGAGAATTCATGAATTTTCATATATATTTTATTATTTAAATATTATTTATGTGCAACGCATGTGTGCCTATATCTAGTATATATAAGCATGACAACTTAGTACGTTACCTGACATCACTCCAGAAAATCTGTAGGTGGTGGTTTTATTCTCAGGAATGAAGAGAGCAACCCTCTTTTGGTATCTACTTTCAGTCTTCATAATGCTTCAAATTTGATTGCGGAGTGCACAACTCTTAGAAATGGCCTTCATCAAGCTTGGTTAAAGGGTTATTCGAAAGTAATTGTGGAAGAAGATTCATTACTAGTTATTCGTATATGCCAAAGAATATATAATCATCCATGGAATCTCTCTATGTTGGTCCAAAATATACAACGATTAGATGGATAAATTTCAGGCAAGTCAATTTAGATACATATGTTGGCAAGCAAATCGAGTGACTGATTACATTGCAAATATAGATGTTAATTACATGTTACAATCTTCCTGTAAAAGAGGAAAAAATCAGACGGAGAATACTCACTGCAAATGAACAGACAAGCCATTGCAGCAACATTAGGATTCATAAAGAAGGTGATTTTCGTGAAAAAAAACAAAAAACAAAAAAAAAAAAATAGCATTTTTACATTATCTACCAAAGGGATCGACACGAACCAAGTCAAATATTTTGACACGAGGTTCCATTATGTCCGTGTCGACGACATGAGTCCAAAGTCCATGCACGTGGTCCATCACATGCTGCTGCCATGCATGCATGCATGCATGCATGCACAGGTTTTAGTTCATCGGTCAAGATTCAAGAAAGATGGCATATATTTGGCTGTTTAGGGTTTGATTAAGAAAAATGCTGCTTGGTGTTTGGGGAGTGCTTGCAATCAAAGATATGTGAGAGTGTCAGTTCTGGTCTCTGTGTTTGCCCCATTTTTTTCTTTTTTTTCTTCGAATTCCAAGTCATGCGTCTATCCTGTCCAAGATGGGAGGGGTTCATCCGTACGAGCTCACATGTGTGTGTTACCTTTGTAGTTTGGTGACAAAATTGGGATGGCCAAAGAAGAGACCCTCTTTGTCTCTCTCCCCATTCAACATAATATGTTGTTTAGCTAAAATATAGGAGTGTACAGTCGTAGCCTCCCTCAATCAACAAATAAAACAAATGTAGGCGTGTACAAGACTCAAATCAATCACATCTCATTAATTAAACAAGATTTAAAGAAACTTATTAATTACAAGATTAAGGCAACTTAGTCTTTTGCATATATCTCGCTTTGTCCTTAATCCAGAAACGACCTAATTCAGTGGGGCTCATGTGGGTCCCACTAACTTTGTGCTTGCTTGATGACAATACACTTCCCAATATTTGTGATGATAACACACTTCCCAATAGTTGTGTATGTGTGAGGTTGTCATGAAAGGCTATCGTGAGAGGTTTTTCATTGATGAATTGATGAGTTTTTCCTCAATTTTAAAAGTTAATATACAAATTTTAAGATAATACTTATACAATTGGATAGAGGACTCCATAATTAAGGGTTTAGCATACAAAAATTCATCAAAAAATACTTGCAATTTGACCATACGAGCTGGTCAAAGTTGATGAAAATTTTTAACATATTAAATAGAGCGTTAAATTTTGATCGGGTTGTGTGATCAAACATGGTATTTTGCAATGAATTTTTGTGTGTATGATCCTCGAAGAGTCCTCTATCCAATGGTATAGGCTTTGTATGTGACAGAATTCATATATTCCCTCCATCCCACCAAGATAGGCCATTTTTGTAACTTTTTTTTGCCCCAAAATGTTTGCCTATTTTGAAAAGTAAAATCATTATTTTTTTAACTTTTTTATACTACCCTTAGTTGTTTCAAAAATTACTTTCAATACAAAACACAATACTAAGCAATAAAGGGTACTCTTGGAAAGTTAGAGTTTAAAAAGTGACAAGTCAATACAATAATAGCTATTCTCAAACTACATGTTTTGTCAAACTTGGCCTATATTCATTGTGTGACGGAGGAAGTATTAATTCTTGAAATTAATTGAAGGGAAGCTCATCAATCCACCAATGAAGAGCCTCTTATAGCAACTCATTTTTTATTTGGTTTACCTATGCAATCATCCAAGTTATGCAATCCTTAGAGACAAACAACTCAACTCCAAAACAAAAACAATAAAGATACATCCTACTTGGTTATGGCTTCATTTACACCCTAGGACAAAGATTAGTTAGCCATAAAAAATTGTGCAAAAACCCATGGATGCAGCTCCAAGGATGAAAATTTATCTCTTAAAGTTTTCCTAAAAGAGTCTCCCCCCAAAGAATGCCAAGTCTCCCCAAGATTTATAAAGTCTTCACAAGAACAAGTGGAACAATTCTGCCATATTCGGATTTCTGCAATTAGGTCCTCTTCCAGCTCATTTTCTACTTTGCAAACGTTTGAATCGGGAAATTCCATAAACTACAAAATTGAATTCCTTCAAGTCTTCTTTCTAGGGCCACCGATTTTGTCTAAATTGGATAAGGGAGTCAAAAGTTACAGCAAGAGTACCAAAATCTATTCAATCTATCTAGATAATATGCTAAATTTGAATTTCTCCAATTAAGTCCACTTCCAACTCATTTTTTACTTGGAAAAAGTTGGAATAAAGAGAAATGCATGAACTACAAAATTGAATTCCTTCAAGTTTTCTTTCCAGAGTCACCAATTTTGGCCAAATTGGATATGAGAATCACAAGTTATGGCCATATTAGCAAAACCTATTCAATCTATCCAAATTTGGTTGTTGATTTTGGGGTCACGAATTTCGTTGTTTAGACTTTGAATTCCAGCTGCTCAAATATTCAAAATTATTGACCCAACTCTTATTTAATCTCCCTAAAATTTTAGGCAAGTGAGAAACCCACTCCAAGTTGCATTAATTAGCTTAAGTAGATCCAATTATCATTTTTTGGTGTAGAATCATCAACCTCTAGCAATTAATTAAAAAACTTCAAACATACCCAATTAGGTATAATTTATTAACTAGAAAATATAAGTTAGAGAGTAGTTTAAATGGATTTTTTTTATTATCAAATATTTTCTAGTTAATAAATTATACCTTTTTTTATTTTTTTATTTTTATATTTAAGAAAGAGTTATAAGCATCAAAGAGTAACTCAGAATCCCAACTTGGTTGGCACCCTTGGCACTCTTAATCATGTACTCAAAAACTCAAATATTATTAGATCAAAGGAGTAAAGAAAAAAAAATACATGAAAAGGGATGATAATAAATGAGACCTAATTGGGTATGTTCGCTACTAGAAAAATGCTAATAGATAACCGTTTTTAACGGTTATCTTTTAAAAAAACAGTAATCTTTTTTCTCGAGTAAAAAGGTTCATCTTTAGAGCTGTCATCTATTGTCATACAAAAGATGGCTATTTTTTAACATTCATCTTTTAGGTAAATAGATGACCCATTTGGAAAAAAATGGTCATGTTTGTACCGGATAAAGATGACCCTCTTTTTTTATTTATTTATTTATTTTTGAAAAAGTAGTCATCATAGGTTGATAAAATCGTCATCTTTTCTTCAAAACCATCATCTTTTAGATAGATAGATGACCGTCTTTATGGAAAAAAGATGACCGTGAAAACCTGTCATCTTTTTTAAAACAAATTTATATAAAAAAAAAAAAAAGAAGAAACAATATAATGTTTCTAACCTGCAATTATAATTGATCAATCAAATTGCTATAAATCATAATTACAAAAAACTAAACATCTCAATCTCAACTATATATATATGTATATATATATATCACATTTCAAAATTTAAAGTAATCTACTACAATTACAACACTTTAAAAAAATGAAAAGGAAAGATCAAGAAGCCCTTTGACGATCATAGAGGTGGGGGGGGGGGGGCGCTACAAGAAATGATACCAATTGCAACAAATAAAATCCGTCCCAATCACTAATAGGGAACCGTCCCAAAGCCAATATTGGGACGTATATATCTGTCCTAATGTGCATTGCAATAGAAACCGTTCCAGCACTTCTCGCCTGCAACTCAATTCTGGAGCATACAAAAGTTAATTAGTGTGGATGCCGGAAATCGACTCAAGGGAATCGAGTTCTGTTCTACTCTTAAAAGAGTTTTAAAAAGCAAGGAGTTGTGAACCCCGGAAATTGGGCCCACAAGGATTTGAAAAGAGCAAATACCAAATAGGTATAAGTTTGAAAAAGAAAAAGGAGTTGCCACCTTATTTTTTAAAGGAAACAAGGAAAACCCTAAAAATAGTTTTGTTTTAAGAAAACAATTTGAATGACTCCACATTTAAAATGGAAAGGCAAAAACAGTCTTTTTGGAAACCAAAGAAAACTGGGGATTCGGAGGCTAAGTTATGACATGGGAAGGTTCTAGGCAAAGCCTATAGGCATCCATATCACCTTTTCGGTCTCTCGGTTTATTTGGGCTAAATTAAGATCTTTTCAACGTACAAATTAGCATATATCATCACAAGACAGCATGCATGTCATATATTTTATTCATCCATCCATGCATAATAAGCAAATAAAACAGAAAACAGAAAATAGAAAACAAAATATAAAAAAAAAAAAACCTAGGATACTTGGATCCTAGAATGGACTTGAGCCTCACGAAGAGCGCTTATGTACCATGCAACGAAATACATGGATCATAGTCTACGTAGTTCGATTAGAATTAGGGTTAAAACTTAATACAAACCTATGGTAAAAACCCTAGGTTTCCTTATTTGAAAGAGAATTGAGTATGATAGATAAACCAAGTTTGAATTTAAGAAAACTTCCACAAGATGGAAACTTTAATAAAAATCCAGAATTTTATTGGTTAAAGAAACCCTTAATTAAGACTATAAACTCATATTAAGAATTAACCCTAGGAGGGAGAAGAAAAAGAGTAAGAAAAAGAGGTGAATTGGGGCACCTTCATACCCACTTACCTGAGCGCAATAGCTCCAAGCATTAGCAATTTCAAATAATAGTAGCCCTATTTGCCATAGAACAATTACCACACCTATTTGCACCCTTACACATGCTCAAAACCATGCAAAAACACTAACATGCAAATCTGGACATAATAGTATTATGGCCTGAAATTATCCACTAATCATGCTAACAGCACCAACAGCGAACAAATATGAGCTCTAATGCAATCCTAATACCATATCATGCATAAAAACCCTAGAATGACCTATATGAATGCAAGACCTATCATAGTTATTCTATATGTAAAGCATATATAGCAACTATGAAGAAAACAAATAAGAAACCCTATGCTAACATGCTGTATGAAATTAACCTAAAACAAGGACAGTAAAAACCCTAAACTCACAAACATGCTTGAAAATACACAAAACAATCTCTAAACATGCTAAACTCACATTAAACAGAACTTAAATCATGCATATTAACAACTAAAGCAATAGAATATGATAAAAATCCTAACTTTAACATCACTACAAGAAAAAGGTGGATAGATGACGCTTTTAGAATTTAAAAAGATGACCATTTTTTAAAAACCAGTCATCTTTTGATTTTTAAGATGGAAAGATGACTACTATTTAACATCAAACTTAAAACAGTCATCTTTGAAAGAACAAAGATGACTGGTTTTTAAAAATATTACACCAAAAGATGACTCCTTTTAAAAAACGGTCATCAATTCACCTTCTAAAAAATTAAACCATAATAATTTTTTTTTTTTCACACTTCCCTCCCGTGTCTTTTTTGTCTAACTCCCCGATCCCCTTTTACACACAACCTACTGTTTTTTTCTCTCCCTCTTTCTCCCCAATCTCCATCCCTCAGTTTCCCACAAAGGCCTCACGCATGAGCATGACAGCCCTCACCGTCACCGTCGCACAGGCCACCCTCACCACGCCGTCGCCGTGGTCAAGGCTGCCCTCACAGAGAAAGGTTGTTCTAGTTATAGGATGGAAAAAAGGGTTTGACACACATGGCAGAGGGGGTTTTTTCTGATCTCGCTGGCGTCCCTCCCCCAAATCGCCAATCCTACCTCAGGTGAAGGATATCGATGGACAAACCAAGTGGAAATTTGATCTTTGGGTTGAACAGATCAGATCAGATCTGATTTTCTGAGCTCCCTCATCCAGATCTGATCTTTTTCTGATCTCGCCGGTGTCCCTCCCCTAAATCGCCAATCCTACCTCAGGTGAAGGATATCGGTGGTGGACAAACCAAGTGGAAATCTGATCTTTGGGTTCAACAGATCAGATCTGATCTGATTTTCTGAGCTCCCTCATCCAGATCTGATCTTTTTGGCTCGTCATGGATCTCCATTAGGGCCTCTGCTCTGTTTTGGCTCACGGTGAATTTCTCTTGGGGTCGATTGGAGTGTGCCGTTCTCAACGGTGCTTCTCAATGGCATCTCTTGGCTTATTATTACATTGTTTGCGAAGGTCAGTGGGCTAAGAACTCAGCATTTTGTAATTGCAAAACTCACTCTATTCTTCTTCTACGTTACTTAACTTCTACCAGTCTTAAATGCTATTTTGGCTCCTATTTTGTATGATTTTAAATAGTAATTGGCTAGCTGTAGGTCATGTTATATTAGCAAAGTATGTAGGAAAAAAAAATAATCCCATGTTACAATGCCTTATCCTTCCTCCAAGTTCTCTACCCATTGCAATTATAGAGGTTGCCTATATGTTTGGTCTGTTTAAACTAGCAAAAGGAAAAAAAAAAAAAAACAGAAAAAAATTGGACAAGAAGAGGGAGAGAGAAGACGATTGACGAACTCATACCAACCAAACTTAGCTAGAGTTATACGCTCTAGCCAAGATTTTCTTTTCTATTTCTAAGAATAAAGAGCATTTTTCAGAAATTCTACCCACTGACGTCTAATGTTTAATTTGTTGGTTCTTTATATGTGATACTTTCAGATTTTATGTGTAAACTCACCACTGATATTTCTCTAAAATACATATGCTCTTCTATTAGTCATATATATATATATATATATAGAACCAACAAATTAAACATATTAGAGAAATATCAGTGGTGAGTTTAAGGAATTGTTGAGTAAATGAGTTCAATATGCTTCAGTTAAACTACTACACAGACCAAACTTAAAAAAAGTACTCCATGAGTCGATTCAAATTTGGGCATCCCATCTGACTTGGCTCATTTCGACCCCGCTAATGCAATTCTCTATTGGGTCAGGGCATTTTGGTAATTTGACAGGGTAGTATTTTGTTTTTCTATTTTTTTGGCTAATAATTCAACAAGGTAGTCAATCACCTCAATCCACTGATACATAAGAACATAAGCTAGACTTGCATATTATTTCTTAGCCAGTAAGGGGTCGACAAAAGTATGGAAATCACTTGATTGAGATTACAATAACATCATTTTCATGGAGAAAAATATTAAAATAAGAGATTTCATCATGGGAATATTTATATAAGTAAAGATACTTTCCGGTATCTATTGCAATAGACCGGTACAATGAAATTTAAAGTTTCACAGAATTTGGTGGACCCTATATAGTATAAATAGTTTAGATTTCAATACATCCTCCAATAAATCGATTATTAATTAGATGATTGTAATTAATTAAAAAAATTAATTCTTTTTTACTTTGAAGAAAAAAAAAGCCACATGAACAACTAGAGGGAATGCAGCACCACCATTCTCCTAGATGACAAGTGGCCACCGAAAAGTAGCACGCCGACACTTTGTCCTGTGCACCAGCAGGTGAGTGTATCATTTGTCTTGGCTTTGAAGGATGTCGCCTCCATGTCGTTGGCAGAGTTGGTAAACAGATAGAAGGAAATATTGGTTTTCCTTTGAAAATTACTTGGGGGTTGGTAAGTGGGTTGTTGAAGGGTAATTTTGTGACTTGTGACACCAACCCCACTGATATAGACACTTTCCTTCTTCTGCTCCAACTTTTTTAGCAGACTATGGGAGTTGGTGGCCTGTGGGTGTAAGAATTGTGAGCAATAAACTCCAAACACAACTTATAATAATGGATATTATTATATAGAATACTAGTAATACAAAACACATGCACACACAACACCCTAGGGAGTTAATGTTATGGATTGCTCATGACATTGTGACACCTGTAGCCTCTATAAAGATTAACTCTTTCCTTAATGTTGTCTTGCAGCTTGAACGTGATGCTGGTCGTTTACTAGATTGCAAAGTTAGGCTGAATTTCTGGCCCCTAGGTGCATGTGCATTGGTTGGCACTGGCCTTCCCATTGATAGGTTTATGACGTCCGATGCTTTAGGATTCACTGCTCCCTTGAGGAACAGGTATGTAGTGAAATAGTTCTTGTTAGTTTAAATTGTTGTGTCAAGCGTGATGTTGTTAGTTTTATTGCAACATCAATAGATGTTTGTTGTAGTAGTTTTTATTAGTGCACTATGGAGTAGGAATCTTTATGATTTCTCCATGGTCGATGAGGAGCCTGTGCAAGTTGTTATGGATTGCACAGTTGACTAGACACTTTTGTTGTCCATGTCTTTAATTTTATAAGTGGACTTCTCTTAACTGGATTGTCCAAAAATAGTTCATTTATGGGATTATTAAGCTCATCAGTTTCAATCAACTCATGGGCATGGGGATCTCCTCAATGTTCATATAGGGTGGATGTTCCATAATCATTTCTGCACCTCTTGGATAGTGGAGGGCTATGGATTATCTACAAGTACGATTGGGGAAAAGAAGGAAGTTACCATCATTTTGCAAACATCCATATTTCCTATTTGCTTGAATTTCCCCTTTAGATGTTGATATTTGCCTTCTCTGAATAATTAGTTACATTTCATTATCTTTCTTTTTTTTTTTTTTTTTCTTATGGGAAACATGAACATTTGTAACCAAATGAGGTATATGAGTAATTAAAAGAACATTCCATCTTTTTTGAGTTCTTATTCTATAAAAGGTCTTCTTATTCTTTGATGGTCCTGTGTTGTGGTTTTCTGTAGGTGAATTGTTCGAGGTTAATTGAAAAGTTGAAGGTCAGTTGAATTTACATTTTTTTTTTGGGGTCATATTTGAGTTGAATTTATTGATTTTTATTTATTCTTTAGCCTTTTTATAGAGGTAGATTGAGTTTATAATGGTTTAACTTTGACAAGAATGATAAAATTGATATTATAATTGTCATGAGTTATGATTGCTATTCCCTAAGGTTGCGGTAGTATTAGTATATATTTATTTATTTTTATTTATTTTTTTTAAAAAAGAAGGTATTCTTATCTTCTTGGGGTGCTAAATTGCTAATAGAGGTTTGTGGTAGTATTTAAACAGTTTCTCATCTACCAGTAGAGTCATGAAAGAGCTCATTGAAGATCAAAGGCATTCAATTACAGAGAAGGCTAGATAATTTTATATTATTTTTTATTTGATTTGATTTTTACATTTCACTATATGGTTCTCCTTATTTGACTCAAACTATATACGTTAATCATGTAGTTCATTGGAAAAGATACCTACACAAAAGATGAAATTGATAAAGTGCGAATGGAGTGGGCTAACACCATCCAAGATTATTTGATAAATTGAGTGAGGGAAAAGGTACATAATTGTCTCTCTCTCTCTGTCTTTGCTGGCTAATCTAATAATCATCTCCTTAACTTGTCACTTTGTTATATAACATTTAGGGAATAATTGATTTTTCCATTACCATATCCTAGTTTTAATTTGTTTGAAAAATACATGGCTTCTGTATTTGGGATTGTGTATGGACAATGTTAGAAAGACTTTGTGGTGTGAGGTTCCATTCTATAATTGGGTTAATATGGATTTTGTATGCTAGCTCCTAATAACGACGGTTTTGTATCCAATTGGAGTTGAAATCAGTGATGGCTGGACTGATTCTTGACATTTTAGTAAAATTGTTCTTGAGTTTCCCTTCTTTAGGTCAATGAGGATTAGCTAAATTTGGTATATACGCTTGGTGCTTGTGAGCGCCGTATCCTAGACCATGCTGGGCTCGAGAGTACTACGCCACTAACCACGAATGATTAGGGTGAAAAAGGAGTCGCCACCCGATTTGGCTTCGGGAACCAATTGACCCTTTGGAAGGGTCCAACTTACCATAACCAGAGATCGTTCGGGTTCGGAGCTAGGGTACGCGGATGGGAAGGTATTAGGCACCCATCTACGCCCGGCCGAGGCCGACTCCCACATGTACTTATTGGCTTTAGTTAAAAAGGACTTAATTATGCTCAACCTTATTCAAGCAATTCAATGATTTAATTTAATCGATGGCACACAATGATAAATAGGTATGAAATCAAGGTAAAACGAGAGAAATAAATATATACACAGAAAAAAAAAGCATTTAACAGAGTCGAATCATACTTACACAGCCTGCAAAACAAGGATTAGTTTGCAAAACGTGGCTCATGCACGTACGTGCATATGGGATGCACGTACGTGCATATCATATGTACGTACGTACACGCCCCACAAATCAGCCTAACGCTTGCCATGTTCTGCTTGAACGAATCCATAACTCAGATATATACATGAAATTAACCCAAATATGATTCGGAGATGATACAAATGACCTAAATCTAAGTGATGAAGAAATGATGGTAAATATTGATGAGGCTGTACATATAATAAATAGTATTCGTGTACACAGGCTAAATCATGCGAGTTGAATATCGGAATTGATGGATGGATCCAATTGCATGATTCTTCCTATCCTTTATGCTGGAGCAATGTTTGGAATATCAAATATCATATACGAGGGATGAATAAATGTTGAAATAAATCGAAATGCCAACCATTAAATCAAAGGGATGCGGAAGATGTTATGCACATTTCATACAATTAATAATCATGCTAAATCACAAGGAAATGGAATGAAGGATTGAAAATCGTTACCCTCAGGTACGGGCAACAGTGATTACTCCACAAACTCGCCTTCCGGACTTCTCGTAGACACAGCTATGAGTTTTCGGATCTTTTGGGGTGGAGGCTGGGTGCCAAAGTTGGATCCTTTGGGGGGGTGTAGGCTTAAGAAAAATCGGTCCCTTCTCTTGAATGAAAGCAGGGTATTTATAGATGGTGATTAGGGTTTATTTCGGAGTCCATTAGGGTTTCCCAGCCGCCATTAAGCAGCTATAAGCACAGGGGCTTCATAAGGTAAGAAACGATTTGGGGGGAAATGTTGGAAATTTGAAATTCGAAGGGCATGATCGTACGTGCATGGAAGATGCACGTACGTGCATGAACCATGCTCATACGATCATGGGTATCAAAAGGTATCAAAAAGTTGTGTTGTGCCTGCACGGGTCCTTCGGGGTCGTTTGTGGTAGTTTATCTACTGTTGCCCTTCATCATTGGGCTTAAAAGTGGTCTGAAATATTAGGCGGTACAAAATTGGGTGTCAACAGTGCTGCATCTTTGTATAGAAATGCAACATGGTTGCCAATTTCATTGCCAAAAACTGGTTTATATAAGAGTTTATACTCCATTTAATTCATGTTTCTAGGTTTAGTTTTTTTATTGTGATGTGTGCTAGAGGTATGAGATGTTCCCTAGCGATGATGAGGAGTTGAAGCTGGTTGGAGCTTTGGTATTTGTTTTGTACTGCAGGAGTATTATGCAGGAGTATAGAAAGGCAACATGGCTACCGATTTCTTTGCAGGCAATAGAGCATTTTTATGCTTTTATTTTTCCTTCTAAAGGGAGAAATTTGATGTTGACATTGATTGGGTCTTAATTAGTTCAAAACCTAGTATGATTTGTGGAGATTCTGTTTTTTCCCATTTCTGCATTTTTAGCTCTTTTTTTTTTTTTTTTTTTTTTTTTGCGATTAGCACACTGTTACATAGAACTGTGTTTAATTAAATAGATTTTGCCTTTTGCAGGTGCATGTGTAGGTCAGATAGAGAGAGAGAGAGAGAATAAGGGATATTTTGCTTTGATAGAGTCAAAGAAATGGGAGCAAACTAACACTGAAGCTTTTGTGGATGCTCACTCTTCTAATTCGTCCCTTTTTTTTGTTTTTTTGTTTCTCACCTTGATGGCTGCTTCTTTTTGTGTAGTTGAATCATACACCATGATTCACTCTTCTAATTCGTCCATTTTTTTGTTTTTGTTTTTTTGTTTCTCACCTAATGGCTTCTTTTTGTGTAGTTGAATCATGCATCATGGCAAAAGGTGAAAATTTTTTGAGGATGTTGCTTTTTTAGATTTGTTTTTCATTTTAACATCAAAAATATTGTAACACTAGTTAAGTCAAGGGAATGGTGATGACTTTTGAAACCTTGTTATTTTAATCCAATGAAATGAAAATGATGGTTTTATAATTAATATGAGTGATTTAATTTCCTTTGTTATTTTATTTGTCTCTTTTTTTATTTGTCTTAATTTCTTTCATTTCATATTGAGAATTTAATTATTGAGTAATTTGTATAAACAGGTTGATGTATCAAATTTAATAATAGGTTTGTAGGGTAATAAATAGTATATGACAAATTTTTTGTATGTGAATACCAAAAAAAAAAAAAAAAAAAATGGAGCCAATGATAAGATGACTGTTTTTTATAGTCATCTTTTAATACATAAGATGACTGGCTTTAAGAACATAAGATGACTGTGAAAAACAATCATCTTATATAGTCACACAGTCATCTTACATAGTAATATATGACTGTTTTTAAGAACATAAGATGACTGTGAAAAGCAGTCATCTTATATAGTAATATATGACTGTTTTTAAGAACATAAGATGACTGTTAAAAACAGTCATCTTACATATTAATATATGACTGTTTTTAAGATAAAACTAGTCATGTTTTGTTGAATATATAACCGTTTCTAATGGTCATCTATAGCACAAAAGATGACCGTGTTAATGAATAAAGGATCTTTTTTCTTTGAGTCAAACATGACTGTTTTTAAAAAACGGTCATCTATTACTCTCAAAGATGACTGTAAAAAACGGTCATCTTATTTTATGATAAAAGATGACGCCTGAAGAGATGACTGTTTTTTCTAAAAACAAAGATGACTGTTTTGGTAAAAGATGACTGTTAAATACAGTCATCTATCAACGTTTTTGTTGTAGTGCATGCAATAACACTATTCTAAAACAAGGACAATGGGAGACTTAAACTCACACTCATGCTTTAAAACCTATAGAACAGCCCTAAAGCATGCTATAATTAACATGAACAATATTCAAATCATGCATATTGACTAACTAAAGTGACAATACATGATAAAAATCCTAACTTTAGCATGCAATAAGTCTATTCTATATGAAACTCTAGTTTAAGCTTGAATAAAACAGAAGAATACCTTGAGAAGTGCTTCCTTGTTGCTGTAGAGACTCTCCTCTTGACTTGTGGATGACTTGAATCAAGCTCTCTTCAAGGCTACAGCAGGTCCTCTAGCTCTCCTTCAAGTCTCTCTCTCTTATTCTCTCTTAAACACTCAGGTTTTAATGCATAAAGTGGCTCCTCTTGTTCCTTCCCTTATGCTGAAGCATATGGGGGTATTTATGGAGTTCAATTAGGATAAACCAATGGCTGGGATTAGAACCCTAGAAATTAATCCAAGGGCTATTAGAGACTCCCTTGGGGCTTAAGTGACTCAAAAGTTACCAAAAACTAGAAGGAAACACGTCTAAAAGAGCCCAAGTACGTCAAAATAGGTAAGAGTCCGCTTCAGCATCAAAATAGAGCAAAAATAGGAGAGTGGCCTTGGGTGACCACCCAAGCCTGGGTGGTCACCCGAGCCCACATCAGCTTTTTGTTTTTTTTGGACTCCCTTACCTTTTAGGAGTGTTTCAGGAGGCAAATTAACTCCGATTTTGATGAAACAAAAGCCAAAAACGACTGTGTTTTGATGAGGAATACATTTTTGGACATTTTAGGGTGAAAAACACTAACCATGGGGGCATGGTTAGGTTTGACAAAGGCGGTTAACCGCTATACTCTACCTTTGCTAAGCATAGGCATGCACATAGGACCAAACCAAATGCTTTCCATATCAAAATTAAGCTTTATAAAACACTTTTAGGGATAAAATGATGACTAATGAAAGTCAATTTGAAAAGATTTGATTAGTAATTGTGAGTCAATTTAACCTAACCCAAAGGAGGGTCAATTAACCAACTTGAACTACATCGAGCCATTTTAATCATGAGCCATTGATTCATCAAATTGAACCTAGAAATACCTCGTGTGCATCCATATGAACTCCAATTGACAATTTGGAGATCATTTCAGGGTCAAATGAAAAGTTTGTGACTTAAAAGACGATTATACCCCTCAAGTCACAAAAGCTCTTATTATCCCTCAAGATCAACTCCGAATTGAACCAAAATTCATATCCATTATCCCTGTGACTCTAAAAAACTAATGCAAGTGACTAGACTCAAAAACAAAACAAAAACATGCATGAAATGATGAGCCCTAGTAAGGTGGTGCAAAAATGGGGTGTGACAGGAGTCACCACCTCATTTTTAGGGTACGAGGAAACCACTAAAAGATTTGTTTTATAAAAACAAATTTGACTCCATTTAATAAAAAATAGGCAAGTCTTGAACCAAAAATAAGGATTTGGGGGTTAGGTTATAAAATGGGAAAGTTCTGAGCCATGGTTTGTTGCCACCCATTTCGCTCGATAAATCGGTCTCATTTATTAATTGGGTTTAATTAATTTCAACCATGCAATAACTAAAAATTACAAAAATTAAAAGATAAAAACTAAGCTAAGTTGGACTTGGGCTCAGGTGAGCGGTTTACGGACTTCTAATGAAGATCAAAATCCACGTAGTTCGAATAACTATGTTGGGGGGAAGAGTTTTACTCCTCGTAAGATTCTATTAGAATCCAATCCATAATCAAACACTTGCTTTTGAAAAATAATTTACTTTGAAAGAAACCACTTTAATTTGAAAACTTATCTAATTTAGGATCAAAACCCTAATAAAATCTTACAAATAATAAAACTCATGGGAGCATACATCATCACATAAACAACTACATCATGGCAATGGAGTTTAGAGATTATACTTGACAGAACTAAGGCAGAGTTCTGTTTGCAACCTTGGGGTTTTGAAGTCAAAAGTTGAGCAGAGCTTCGATGCTTTCAAGCTTTAATGATGGCCTCAGGGGAGGGAGTCGCAAGTCGGGCAGTGCTTCCACACCTTTAAGTTCTAGAATGGGTCGCAAGCTAGAGGGTACTAATAGGAATGTTCTCCCATTAACTATTGAGCCCAAGCTCCTCTTAGAATGAGTCTCAAGCGAAGGGATTCAAATAGGAATGTTCACCCTATACTCAAGAACTCAAGCTCTTCATTTGCTTAGAAATACTCTACTAAGACTTCGTCATGGATGAAGGAAGAGAGGACCTTTATTTATAGTGAAAGGTGAATGGAATGAATGACTAGGATTGGATCTAGCTAGGGATGATCTAAGGGCTCTAGTTAAATCACTCTCAAGAGCTGGTTTTTATCTCAAACTCTTCAAAAATTTAGAGGAAATTCGAATTATAGCAAGAGAAGGAGTCTAGAGAGGCTAAAAAAGGGTAAAACATCGTCAAAGGCCAACTAGGCACCTTGGGTGGCCGTTTGACCTCTGAAGGTGACTAAATGGCCACTAGTAGCCTTTTTTGCCTTCTTTTGTGCATTCTTATCCTTTAAGGCTATGTATTTGGTCCATTTCAAGTCCAAATTCATTGATTTTGGATTTAAAATGACCATGGCTCAATTCTCTACTTAAAATCTGACTAAAACACTCCTAATTGAGCCACACTTGGTCAATTAATCAAGGGTTAAACCCATATGGCTCATAGAGATCAATTAAGGCTCACTGAGGCAATATTAGGGTTTGAACCCTAATGGAATCCTAGTTGCAATCAAACTCTTCCAAAAATGATTCCAAACATTAGTACACCTGAATTAAAACTCAATTGATACTAATGAAGCATTAATTTGACTCAATTGGATCAAATTAAGAAGCAATCATAAGAAGAATCGATGAACGGAGTCAAACCGAGCCTACCTTAGACCAACAAATCATCTCTAAACTTGACCAAACTTTAAACCAGGCCTACAAATGACATCCTAAGGTCATTAGGATCAACCCGGGATGAATTTGGTGAGAATTGGATATCAAATAAGAATTATGCAAGTGAAATGACATAAATGCCCTTTAAGTCGTAAAAGTTCTTATTAGCTATCAAGACTTAACCAAATTGAACCCCGGAAGATACCATGGATTCTTAAAAGTGTCTAGAGCCTAACTAAAAAGATTTGGTGCTGTCACACCCCATTTTTGCACCGCCTTACTAGGATTTGTCATTCCATGTAGGTTTTTGTTTTGTTTTTGAGTCTAGTCATTTGTATTAGTTTTTTAGGGTCCTAAGGATAATGGATATGAATTTTGGTTCAATTTGGAGTTGATCTTGAGGGTTAATAAGAACTTTTGTGACTTGAGGGGCATAATCGTCTTTTAGATCACAAACTTTTCATTTAACCTTGAAATGATCTCCAAATTGTCAATTGGAGTTCATATTGATGCATATGAGGTATTTTTAGGTTTAATTTGATGAATTAATGGCATAGGGTTAAGATGGCTCATAATGGTTCAAGTTGGGTAAAAGACCCACTTCGGGTTAGCTCAATTCGACTCACAATTACCAATCAATTTCCTCAAATTAACTTTAATTAGTCTTTATTATATCCCTAAAAGTGTTTTGGAATGTTCAATTTTGGTTTGGAAAGCATTTGGTTTAATCCTATATGCATACCTATGCTTTGCAATGGTATTGTATAGCGGTTAACGGCCTCTGTAGAACCTAACCATGCACCCATGGTTAGTGGTTTTTGTCCTAAAATGTTTAAAAATGTATTCCTCATTGAAACATGGTCATTTTGGCTTTATTTCATCAAAATCGGAGTTAATTTGACCCCTAAAACACTCCTACAAAGAAAGGAGTTCGAAAAGGGCAAAATCTGAAGAAGTGCTTGGGTGACCCCCTAGCCCCGGGAGGCTAGCCGCCCAGGACCAGGAGTCTAGCCACCCAAGCCTTGGTGGTTACCCAAGCCATTTTCCTATTTTTGTGCTAAAGCAGGATTTTTTCCAATTTTGACAGACTTGGACTCTTTTGAACGACTTTTCTTCTAATTTTGGGTAACTTTTGAGTTCCTTGAGCACCAAGGGAGTCTCTAATAACCCTTGGATTAATTTTTAGGGTTTTTAATCCTAGCCATTGATTTATCCTAATTAAACTCTATAAATACCCCACTATGTTTCAACACTAAGGGAGTCACTTTTATGCATTAAACCTGAGTTACAAGAGAGAATAAGAGAGAGACTTCTAAAGGAGAGCTAGAGTTCTTCCTGTAGTCTTGAAGAATCTTGTTTCAAATCATTCACAAGTGAAGGAGAGAGTCTCTATAGCAGCAAAGGAAGCTTTCCTAAGGTAATTATCTTCTCTATTAGTGCTTAAATTAGAGTTTCTTATAGAATAGGCCTATTGCATGTCGAAGTTAACATTTTTATCATGTGTGGATGCTTTAGTTAGTTAATATACATGATTTAAATACTGTTCATAATGAGTTATGTATGTTTTAGTGTTATTCTATAGGATTTAATGCATGTTTGTGAGTTTAGGGTTTCCATTATCCTTGTTTTAGGTAAGTTGCATATAGCATGCTAGGTTAAGATTTTTGTTTGGTTTTTCTTCATGGTTGTCATGTATGTATTACATATAGAATAACTATGATGACTATTGCATTCATATAGTTGATTTTCTAGGGTTTTTATGCATGTCATGGCATTAGGGTTGCATTAGGGTTTTTGCTTATTCATTATTTGTGTTATTTGCATGACTAATGAATGATTTTAGGCCTTAATATGATTCTGTCCAGAATAGTATTTTGTTTTTTTTGCATCGTTTTGAGCATAGGTAAGTGTGCAAATAGGTGTGATAATTGCCTTATTGCAAATAAGGTTGCTATTGCTCAATTTTGCTATCGCTTGGAATAAATTGCACAAGGTAAGTAGCGTATGAAAGTGCCCTAATTCTCTTCCCTAATCTTTCCCTTCTCCCTTTTTGGGTTATTTCTTAATATGGACACATGGTAATTACCAAAGGTTTCCTTGTAAAATAAATACCTTTTTCTTAAAGTTTCCATCTTGTGGAAGTTACCTATTTACAAACTTGGTTTATTTATCAAACTCTCCATCTTTCAAATAAGGGAACTTAGAGTTTTTACCATAAGTTCATATTAGGTTATAACCTTATTCTTTTCGAACTACATGGACTTTGATCCATGTATTTCTATGCATGGTATGTAGGCGCTTGTTTTGAGGTTCAAGTTTGTCCTAGGACACCAAATGTCCTAGGTTTTCTTCTCCCTCTTTCTATTTTCTTTCTTTTTATTTGCTTATATGGATGGATAATTTAATGATATGCATGCTGTCTTGTAGTGATATATGATGATTTTTGTGTGGAAAAGACTTTAATTTAACCCAAATAAACTAAGAGACCGAAAGGGTAACATGGGTGCTTATAGGCTTTGCCTAGAACCTTCCCATGTTATAACTTAGCCTCTGAATCCTCAATTTTCTTTGGTTTCTGAAAGACTGTTTTTGCTTTTCCTTTTTAAACATGGAGTCATTCAATTGTTTTCTTTAAAATAAAATGGTTTTAGGGTTTTTCTTGTTTCCTTTAAAAAATAAGGTGGCGACTCCTTTTTAAATCATTTTCAATCATGTGGGCTAGTTTTTGGGGTTCACAGGTGCCAAAATGATGTAATTCTCTACATGTGATAATGCTTATAAGGTGGAAGGGTGTGGAACTAGAGTATGAAAATGGGGTGTCTATAATTAGAGATAACTAATTCAAATAATAATCATAACAAATTCAAATTCAAAATTGCTATTAAGAAGCTTATATGCCTAAAGAATTCAAAGGTTCCAACAATCTCACAAATTAACCCACCACGCTAGTGCTCGAAGAATACCTTAATGAAGAACTCATTCCCATCTATCGAAGCCACTTCCACTTGCAGCTACATGCAATATTTTTCAATTCAAAATTTTCCTTGGTGAAGAAAGAAAAGAGATTGGGAAGAAAGAAAAGAGAAAAATATATATAGTATTCAATTAATTATCATGAAAACTATATGACGTACTGCCCTACCTCTATTTGTTATGCCTTGTCATTGGTGATTTATGAGTCATGATTTTGTTTCAAGGGGTTGGTGCCACCATTGTCTGATGCACCCATATGAAAACCATTTGGAGTTTTTTCATGATCAGGTTTAGGACCAAGGTTGAGTACTCCATTTTGGTTCAGAATCTCTGATGGGAGATTTTTGTGGTTGCCATTGATGCCAGCATTCTTCACCTTCAAGAAGGCATAAAACATGGCATATTACCCAGCCAAGAATTTAATATCTCAATCTACATATAGCAAGTTCTACACCCATCCATAAACGCAAAGGTCAAAATAATATTGCATTGAAAGAGTCATCACTATATTGAGGTCTTAATATCCTAGTAACATCAAATTCAGTTAATAAAGGTAAAGCCAGTAATAGTTGTATCAGCACAACAAGCCAAAAATATCAGAAATGCTGAGGAATTGAATATTATTAAAATTAAGAAGTGGATTACATGAGAAAAATGTCAAAAGATAGCTTAAAAGTAAATTGTCATGCAAGGGTGTAGACACCCCATTTTGTACCCGTTGTCATCTTAAGTCCCGTGGCCCCGATGATGAGTTTAGTGGGGTTATTTACAGATTATCCTTTAAGAATTAGTGTGAATCACAGCATGGGATTTTTGGTTAAAATGAAAAGAAAATTATTTTATTAAATTAGCCATTTTTATTATGCCACTAACACGTGTACGTATGTGATGAGTGTGTGTACGCATATACGGTACATGTGCATGCGTGTTAGCGGTCAGTCTCCCAATTTTTACAAAAGACAATTTCCTTTTCCTATTCAGATTAGAAGTCTTTTATCATTATAAAATACCTTTTGATTATTCTCCAAAGAAACCTAGTCTAGGAAGGGAAGGGAAACTCCAGATTTCAGCTATAAATACTCTTTTAATGTCTTTAAAAAAGGGGAGGAAAAAGAGGAGAATAGGGTTTAGAGGGAGTGAAATTCGTCATAATTCAGCAGCAGATTTTCTGAAAACCAGCAGTCGTATTTTAATCATAACGTTTGCATCCGAAGTAAGAATTTGATGAAATTGGTCTTGTTAGAAAGATAATTCAATTCTCTACAACTTTGTATTTCACGAGCTTTGTCCCATTCCAACGTTTTCATACCCAAAAACGCGATTGAAGTTGCTGCTGCTGCAAAGTGACGAAAATCACTTTTCTTTTCTCTTGTTCTCTTTTTTGTTTTCTATTTCTTTTCAAAGATTGAGTGAGTTTTGATCTCTTTGCTGTGATACCACTTTGACGAAGTGGAGGATTCGTGTTGGTTTGATTCAATCTAAAGACCTGAGGAGCCACGAACAATTACAAAGTCGGTAAATTTACTTTTATTTAGCTTTTATTTTTGTTCTTCTTTTTATTATTTTTATTTTATTTTATTTTTGTCTAAAGCATGATTAGCATGATTTAGGTTTAGTTTTTATATTTGCATTTATTTGTTTTTAGGTTTAGTTTTATTTTATTTATTTTGGGATGCATGATGTAGACTGGTATGTGAGTTCTGTGATTCTGCGTGAAATGCCTATTAGGTGCGTACGCATATATCAATGATGCGTACGCACCAATCAGTGATGCGTACGCACCTTACCTCGGCAGACAGATTGTTTGTTTATTATTTTATTTAGTTTTGTTCTTAGTTGATTAGTATCTGGTTGGTCTTTTGTATATTCCGATCTCTGCTTTCTAATATATTCTTTTATTCTCTTTTCTTTATTTATTCATTATTTTGGTCATTGTGTGTGCCGTTGTTATTGCATGATTAGGGTCAATTTTAATTGAGCATTTAGATTAATTAAAGCCATTAATCATGTGTGGGGGCCGGTTCTGACCGGGCGTGGCTGGGTGCCTAACACCTTCCCAGCGATGTACCCTAGCTCCGAACCCGAATCTCTGGTTATGACGAGCTAGACCCTGCTAGGGTTCACTCGTTCCCATTTATTGGGTGGCGACTCCTCTCCGTGTTAGTCCTTTGAGGCTAATACGTATTCTCGAGTTATGTGGTATTTAGGGCGTGGCGCTCACAAAGGGTTAAAGTGTTCAACCATAAAATAGGATGACATAATAAGATCCAAAACCAAGAAACGGAACATAACTAAATATAGGAAATTTTCTATTCTGATCATTAAGTTTCCGAAAAAATGGAGTGCAAAATGCAAGTCTTAGAACATAAATAAGTCACCAAAACAAACATTACCAAGTAAAGATAAATAAGTCATCATCTTCAATGACTATACATGTTGGTGTATAATCCTTAAGATGATTTGGGTCCACTAAGGTTGAAGTGTAGGAAACAAGACAGTAATTTCCCCTTATTATACCAGCAATTCTCTATGGTCTTGCTACAAATAATGCAGCCACTTGATTATCAAACTTAGCTCATTGATAAAGATTTTAATATGAAGCATTCATTGACATTGAATTATATTAGAAATTTTCTTTAATCTATCTGGTTCCCTTAAATCCAAAGCAATGGCAATGGGATATCAAAATACATTTAAATTTTACCATATTATCCAATATGAAGATTATCTGCCAATCAATAAATAAAAATATTAGAGCAAACAACAAAACACGTGGGGCCCCTTAAGTTACCAGCTATAGGATTACCTTATGTGTTCTGTTGCTGAGCAACGGGATCGCATAATGGTATAAAATGAAGCAATGCACAGCACCAAAAATGACATCAGCATAGCAAGCAAGAATAACAAATGGAGTTGCATCTTAGAGATAGAACCATAACATGTTTAAGCAAAATCTTAATGAGCTTGATAATGTAAAGTAAATTTACTTAGAAAGCTTCTCATACATACAAAGAAAGTCCATATTAGTGGATGACTGAATGGTGTACAATTAAAGAAAAGACATTTAAGAGTTGTCCCTATAAGTAACCATGAATTTTAGAGTCGATGTAACATGGGTACTTAACTGTTTGCCAAAAAAGTGGATGTTTGGCTTAATACAAGCAACCATGAAGTTCAGAGTCCAACATTGGAATTCTGACATCCTTTGATTAGAATTCACACCATCTTTAGCCCGAAAGTTAGGAAAACGAGTTACCTACTAAAATTTACAAAATAGTTTAAGGCTCTCTTCATATAAGTTTGATGTGTTTATATAGAGCTCTATTTTACACTACTACACTAAAAAGAAATGGAATCTGTGTTGAAGAGGTCTAAAATATTCCCACTCACTGTGAGTTTGTGACATTGATTTTCATGAACCTGTAGTTCAAAATTGTGATACACTTTCGAATGAATACTTGAATTATTGCAATAAATTCAATATAGAAAGTGAATGAAAAACTTATTCTCTTCCAGTAAAAGTATACATTATGAAATTAGATCTTTGTAATGTAGACAAGAAAGTAAAGTATACATGACTGTCATACCTATGCTTATTAGACTTATAGCTTGAGATATTTGGACCTGACTGAAGTAATGACATAATAGGATTGAGCCAAGCCTGAGCCAATCTTAGGCCAAGCTAGGCAAGCTCTGGTGTTTGATATTCTAAATTATGTTTCATACATGATGCTGTTAGAAATTTCTCAGCAAACAAAATCACTAATAATTGCATACTAAATTGACCATTTAAGAAATTGTGATCCCAACTTGAGACTAAGGCATATAAAATTTTCCTAATTTCCTATATATCATTATTCTAACCACAAGTGATCCCAACTCGAGACTAAGTCCTAGATTGTAAGAAGTACATACATTCAATACTAGAGGAAACAATCAATTATTGTTATATCCTAGGCTTGTGTGTATATGCATTTGTTTCTTCATGTTATAGAAAAAAAAAAATAGAAAAGAAAAAAAAAAGAGCAAAATAACCCTCAAACAGAGACAAAAACTTTGCAAAATTACTAGCCTCGCAATCTTAAGAAACCAGAACAAAAAACTAAGAAGGAAACTAGTAAAACCCGAATAGCATAGATCTCCTAGAAAAAAAAACAGGGGCCCAAAGGACTCATAGAATGAAAATACCATACCATAGATGAGAAAAAATAGCATAAGCAGGACAAACAGTAATCAAAATTCACAGAAGAAACACCCAAAACTTAAAACCAATTAAATCCCAATTCCTAAAACCCTAAAAATGAAATCTTAGAATAAAACCCTACAAATTTACACACCTGATGGAGATCGATTAGTACGAAAAGAAGTTTCGTTGAAATTGCAAAAAAAAAAAAAAAAAAAACCACAAAATTTTTAACTTACCTAGCTATAGAAACGATGATGACAGTGACGGGATAATAGAAGCAAGGGGAATTGGCAGCAACGGTGAGGGCGGCATTCGACAATGGCGACAACGATGACAACAGTGACTATGAAGTTTGTATGTGGTGACTGATGCGTGAGGGCTCCGAGAGAAACCGAGGGATGGAGATTGGAGAGAGCGAGAGAGAGAGAGAGAGAGAGAGAAACTCAAAACCTTGCTTCTATAAAAGGGGATCGGGGGAGCTCGAGAAAATTATACGGGAGGAAAATGAAAAAAAATATAATTATTAGTTTTCATATTTTTGAAAAGTGAATTGATGACGGGTTTTTTAAAACTGGTCATCTATTGCTATACTAATAATAACGGTTTTAAAAAACCAGTCATCTTTATTTTTTAAAAGATGACTAGTACTGTTTAAAGTTCATCTTAAATATTAGTCATCTTTTTATCTTAAAATTTAAAAGATGATAGTTTTTTTTTTCTTTTAAAATTTAAAAAAGGTCATCTTTTTATATTTTAAAAGCGTCATCTATCAACGTTTTTCTTGTAGTGGTTTGAAGTTTTTTTTATTTAATTATAGGAGGTTGATGATTCTAAACCAAAAGATGATAATTGGATCTTCTTAAGCTAATTAATGCAACTTGGAGGGGGTGTCTCACTTGCCTAGAATTTCATGGAGATTAAATAAGAGTTGGGTCAACAATTTTGAATATTTGAGCAGTTGGAATTCAAAGTCTAAGTAAGGAAATTCGTTACTCCAAAATCAGCCATCAAATCTAGATGGATTGAACAGGTTTTAATAATTTGGCTATAAATTGTGATACCCATATCCGATTTGGACAAACTTAGTGGCTCTAGAAAGATGTCTTGAAGGACTTCAATTGTGTATTCATGCAATTCTCCTGATTCTAATGTTTTCCAAGTAAAAAATGAGTTGGAAGTGGACCTAATTGGAGAAATCCAAATCTACATGGTAGATTATCTGGATAGATTATAACTTTTGACACCCTTATCCCGTTTAAACAAAATTGGTGGCCCTGCAAAGAAAACTTGAAGGCCTCCAATTTTGTAGGGTATGGAATTTCTTGATTCAAATGTTTGCCAAGTAAAAAAATGAGTTGGAAGTGTACCAAATTACAGAAATCCAAATCTGGTAGAATTGTTCGACTTGTTCTTGTAAAAACTCTATAAATCTAGGAGAGAGTAGGCATTCTTTGGGGGGAGACTCTCTTAGGAAAACTTTAAGGGAGAAAGTTTCATCGTTGGAGCTGCATCCACAGGTTTTTGCATTATTTCTATGGCTAACTAATCTTTGTCTTAGGGTGCAGATGAAGGCTTAATCAAGTAAGGTGTATCTTTATTGTATTTTGTTTTGGAGTTGAGTTATTTGTGTATGAGCATTGCAAAACATTGCATTTAAAATCCTTGAAATTAAACACAATTTGAATATAGAAGCAATAAAACCAATTATATCAAGATTACAATCCTCTAAGTTATGCAATCGGCAGACACAAATAAGTCAACTCCAAAACAAAATACAATAAAGATACAGCTTACTCGATTAGGGCTTCATCTATACCCTAAGACAAAGATTAGTTAGTCATAGAAATAGTGTAAAAGCCCATGGATGTAGCTCCAATGATGAAACTTTCTCTCTTAAATTTTGCCTAAGAGAGTCTCTCCCTTAAGAATGCCAAGTCTCCCCAGGATTTATAGAGTTTTCACAAGAATAAGTGGAACAATTTTGCCAGATTTGGATTTCTGCAATTAGGTCCACTTCTAGCTTGTTTTTGACTTTGCAAACGTTTGAATCAGGAAATTCGAAAAATTACAAAATTGAATTCGTTCAATTCATTTGTCCAAGGCACCGATTTTGTCTAAATTAGATAAGGGAGTAAAAAAGTTATGGCTACATTACTAGAACCTACTCAATCTGTCCAGATAATCTGCCAAATTCGGATTTCTCCAATTAGGTCCATTTTCAACTCATTTTTTAATTGAAAAAAGTTGGAATCAAGAGAAATGCATAAATAAAAAATTGAAGTCCTTTAAGTTGTCTTTCCAAAGCCGCCACTTTTGGCCAAATCGGACGTGGGAATCACAAGTTATGGCCATATTAGCAAAACCTATTCAATCTATCCAGATTTGAGTGTTGATTTTAGGGTAATGAATTTCGTTGCTTAGACTTTGAGTTCCAGCTACTCAAATCTTCAAAATTATTGACCCAACTCTTATTTAATCTCCATGAAATTCTAGGCAAGTGAGAAACCCACTCCAAGTTGCATTCATTAGCTTAAGTAGATCTAATTATCATCTTTTGGTGTAGAGTCATTAACTTCCTACAATTAATTAAAAAAACTTCAAACATACCCAATTAAGTATAATTTATTAACTAGAAAATATTTGATAATAAAAAAAATATTCATTTAAATTACTCCCTAACTTATATTTTCTAGTTAATAAATTATACTTAATTGGGTAGTGATATGACGACTAAGAAGAACCACCTAAGTACTGAGAAGATTCAGACTGCTGGGATTGAGCTCCAGTCAGTAGAAGAGAGTTGGGGCAAATGTGACCCTTTTGTTTGCACTGAAAACAAACCTTGGTGTTTCCATTGTTTCCACTACTACTCCCGTTACTTTGACTTCCAGATTGCTTAAATTTTTAGCCCTTCGGATGAAAATAGTTTGAACTTCTGCTTCTCGGCGGCTTCTTATTGGGCCCACTAATTCCACTAGAACTTCTTTTTTTGGGATTTCTGGTTATTCTTCTTCTGCTCCCTGGCCTTATCTTTGGCCTTCTAGTACTCCTCTACTTGCCTCTCTATAAAGAGGGCTTTATCCACTATCAAGGAGAAATTATTAATTTGGTGAAGAACCATCATTCTACTATTGTAGGGATTTAACCCCAACTCGAACTTTTGACAAAGTGCAGGTTGGTCATCCATTAGGGAAGGCACAAAAACATACAATTCTTGGAACTTATTCACATATTCATCAATAGTCAAGTCCTTTGCTCTAACTTCATGAATTCCTTCATCTGCTTATTCATATATGATTGTGGGTAGAACTCGTTATTGAATAAATTCTCAAAATTCTCCCACAACATCTACTTATTCTCCTTAGTGGGCTTCAGCCATACCCTTCAACAAATACGAAGCAAACTTTACTTTATACAGTTTAGGAGTACCCACAATGGTTAAAGCTTTCATGACTTGCTTCAACCACATCTTAGCTATCGCTGGGTTTCTCTCCCCTTCATAAGTTGGGGGCTTCATATGCATAAAGGCCTTCTATGCATTAACCTTTCTTGCATGTTCTTCCATAAGTGGGGGTGATGCCTGTGGTTGCGGCATTTGGTTTTGGGCCATCATAGCTTGGAGTCAATGTAGTACAGCAACCAACTAATTTAATATATCAGGTTGCTCTTGGTGTGGCACATTTTCCTGAGTAGGTGGTGCCTCAAATGGTACCTCATCCTATGGTTCGAGCTACGTACTGGCTACTGCCCTACCCCGACCTTGATCTTGATGTTTGTGTCACCTAGCATGACCGAATGCATAATCATACATGCACACACATAGTACAACGTAATAGCACCCATGCGAACTTACTAACCAGCTTTGATACCAATAAAATTGTCACAACCCAAAAAATAGGTCATGATGTGTCCATAATAAAATGTAATTTATATAGAAAACAATGATGATTTATAAATAAAATCACAATTTATATATATTTAAATCCAGTAGGGTCCTGTCTAAAAATAGGACATACTAAGTTATCGACTTTTCAAACCTATGCAATTAAATAAAAAATCATACAACCATCTATAGCTAATCCATTAAAATCAGTTGGCATTCTAGTTCCACATAATTCTACAGTCAATACATACAGTATAAAATACATTAAAGCTGTTTAAATAATATACAGACCATAAAATATAAAATAAATATCCATAATGCAATGCCCATGCTAACTCCCATGTGATGCCTCTTCATATGAGTTATCATTACTTTGCTCAAAATCTGCAAAATTTATTTGAGAAATAGAGGTGAGTAAAAACTCAATAGGTTACATTTTTCAAAGATGTATATCGAGGTTTTAAAACGATTTGAGTATTTAAAATGATATAATAGGGATCACATTTCACAATTTAAAAATAAGGGAGAACATGTAATTAACTTCTCATCAACCACCATATCTAGTAATCTACAACATCAGTATTTTAAACTGATAATCCTCCCTAGGTCATGTGGGACCCTTGCACGCGAACTAAGAAGAAAAATTGCAGGACATTTATATTTGGGACCGCAGTAACCTCTATTTGGGTCTACATCAAATAGCCTAAGACTAAAGGATAGGAAAATATGGCATGACGTCCCTTTTTCCTTTTGGGACCGTAATAATCCTAACTCCAATAACCCTCATCATCACATCAATTTACATATTAATCTCCTATAACCATTTTATTTTTAATAGTAGAAAAATGAGTTCTAAAACACTTGTATAAAAGTGATCCCCAATGTTTGATTGTAAAGAATTTAACCCAATAGGTTTCAAAATTAACCCATTGTACCCAAAGTCATGTGAGGGTTTGAAATACAACATGTGTATACAGGGGTGGAGCCATAAATTGTCACTTGGAGGGGCAAAACTAGTAATACAAAAACAAATTTTATAAAAATTATCAATAATAATATATTTTTCTTAATAATTTTTCATGTTCATTTTCTCTTCCCTCTAAATAAGTGCTGAATAAAGTAGATTTATCTACCAATAACAAATTGTTTTGAGTGGTTTATAAAAGAGGTAGGCTTTTTCCACCACAAAATTTCGTAAGCACCCCTCACTTGTTTTAAACTTTCAAGGTTTTATGAAGAATATAAAAAGTTTCAAGAAAACTAGCCACTTTGTTCACTAGAAAGCATTATTTTGAACAACTTTGTAGAAAAACATTTTCTTCAAAATCTGTCGTTTAAGGGGACTTTTTGGTATTCACAATTTTTGTTTCATGTTTACAAAATTATTCATGAAAAATGATAAAAAAAAAAGTCCACCTAAATGACAGATTTTGGGAAAAAATCTTCTACAAAATTATTTAAAATGTTGTTTTTTAGTGGACATTGCAATAAGTTTTTGTGAAAACCTTGTATATTTTTCATAAAACCTTCAAAAGTTTAAAATAAGTGGGGAGTGCTTAGGAAATTTTGTGATCGCAATAGCCACCCCCTTTATAAAGATATTTTTGAGGTAAACAATCTTGCTTTTAAATAAAATTGCCATATTCTACTATGTCTCAATTGGTTAAAAATTGAACAAAGGATTGACTGAAGTGTAATAAATAGAAAGGTAGTGGAGGAACCAAGTATAACATTGAAGGGGCTAATATTAATATTAAGAACTATGAGAGACTAAGTGTAAATTTTTTAAAACAAAAACAAATTGGAGAGGCCATGGCCCCCCTTCCTTGTCCTAAGGTGGCTCTGCCCTTGTGTATAGCAAAATAGGGTACAGTACCAAACCCTAGGTCTCCAAACATCTGGATTTCAAAAGATTTAAAGCTCATACCTATGGACCTGGGAAAGTGGTCTACATTATGGAAATAAAAAAGGGGAGAGTTGCTACCTTATTTTTTAAGGAAAAGAGGAAAACCCTAAAATGTTTTATTTTCCAAAAACAAGTGATTCTATGTTTAAAAATGGAAAGGAAAATAGTATGTTGAAAATCAAAGATTGTGAATCAGGAGGCTAAGTTACGATATGGGAAGGTTTTAGGCAAAACCTATAGGCACTCATATCGCCCTAATCGGTCTCTTAATTTAATTAGGCTAAATCAAAGTCTTAATCATGCAAGAATAAAAAATTATCATCACAAGACAGCATGCATATCATTATTCCATCCATCCACATAAACAAATAAATAAATAAATAAACAAAAAGAAAGAAAGAAAAAGAAAGAAAGAAACCTAAGATATTTAGTATCTTAGGGCGGACTTGAACATTGAAGAGCGCCTACGTACATTGTATTGAACGTACAAGGACCAAAGTCCACGTAGTTCGTTTAGAATAGGGTTATAACCTAATAAAGACTTATGATAAGTCCTAAGTTTCCTTCTATAAAATATAGGGAATTTATAAAGATAAATGATTCTCAAAGAATCTTTAGAAAACATGGTATTTCAATAAAGATAGAAACTTTTTAGTAAAAGGAATCTTTTATGAAAGGAAACTCTAAAATCTACCATATCCCTCCATTAGAAAATAATCCTAGGAGGGAGAAGAGAAAGTTTAAGGAAAGAAAATAGGTATTTTCCATACCCATCACACTTATTATTCGCAATATTCAACTTATCAAATAATCAGCCTATTTCATAAGGTAATTTACCTTATTTGCAAGATTTCTTTTTGCAATAGTAAAAAATAATCACCACACTTTTTATGAGATAATTGCACCTTCTAAACTTACAATAACCTGCCCATAACATTACCTCACTTTTTATGGGATTTGCACCTACCAAACTCACTCACAATTTGCATGCAATAGCCAAAAAATGCCAAATAACCAACCTATTTTCAATAGGGTAGTTACCATACTCAAGAATAGACTTTTACATGCTCAAAATATCACCACAATGATAATAATTAAATCTGGACAGAATATATCAAGACTTAAAATTATCCTAATGATGATGCAAAAGACAAAAATTAAAGAATAATGAAACCCTAACATGCTCCTATATGCAGAGACTTAGTTTACATGCATGAAAACTATGAAAAATATGCAAATAACCCTTTAATAATCATGAGAATATCAAATAATATCATCAAGCATGAAAACAAAGCAAACTAAAGTAAAAAAGACGACATTTTATGTAAAACATGAGAAAAGGGCTTTCTTACGGCGAGCTTTCTTAAGTAAAATTATCCTAAGATAATTTTACGTAGAAACTTTTTCGTATGAAGAATCTATTAACATATCCTACGTATAGAACATATTAGAAGTGATTGCATGCTTAAACATATTCCTGAATACTCCCATGCAGAACCCTACTCTCTAAAAAATATAATTATCTTTAGAAAAGGATAACGTCTCCAAAAACCCTAGAAAATCCACTATATGAATGCAATTCCTACATGATTCAACTATATGTAACATATATAGAACAACTATGATGAGCAACAACTCAAAAATCTATGCTAAACATGTTATATGAAACTTACATGAAGTAGGAATAATGGAAACCCTAATCTCACAACTATGTATTATAACCTGTGAACCAACCCTAAAACATGCTCAAACTATCATGAATATTATTAATATCATATGTATTAACTAACTAAAACACTAACTCATGATAATAATCATAGCAAAGATATGGACTAAAGCTTACATAAGAAAGAGAAACCTTAATTCCCAATTTTTAGGGTTAGTTGCATTACCTTTTATAGAACCTTGAAGATAGCTCCTCCTCCTCCTTTGCTAGTGTTAGAAAACTCCTCGTTGTCCTTCTCTCTTACACACACAACTCTCTTTCTCAGAAAACTCTCTTTATCTCTTTTTGTTTAGGTCTTTAGTGCATATATTCTGTCCCCTAAAGCTGAACATAGCTAACTATTTATAGGATTAGCTCTCCTAAATCAATGGCCAAGATTAAAACCCTAAATAATGATTTAAGGGTCATTAGAGACTCTCTTGGGGCTCAAGGCACTAAAATATAGCATAAAATAATATGGAAATACTTGGGGAAGCGGAAAAATATGTTAAATAAGGCAAGGAATAAAAAAACCCTAAAAATTGACGGAGTCCTCCGGGTGACCACCCAAGGTTGGGCAGCTAGTCGTCCAATCCCAAGTGGCTAGCCGTCCAGGCTTGGGTGGTCACCCGAGGGCCTCGTCATGTGTTGCCATTTTTGTATCCTTTCAACTTCCAAAAATGTTTCAGGGGTTAAACAAAGTCCGATTTTGACAAAATGAGAGCCAAAACGATCGTATTTTGAAAAGTAACACATTTTAAGACATTTTAGGGCAAATCCTTAACCATAGGTGCATAGTTAGGTTTTATAAAGGTGGCTAGCTTCTATATATCACCGTCACAAAGCTTAGGTATGCACACAAGGTTGCAACAAATGCTTTCCAATTCAAAATTCAACCTTTTAAAACAACTTTTGGAATGAAATTAAAACTAATTAAAGTCTAATGAGTGAGAATTTAGTGAAAATCATGAGCCAATTTGAGCGAACCAAGAGAGGGTCTTTTAGCCAACCTGAACAATTATTAGCTGGATTAATCCTAAACCATCAATTCATCAAATTGAATATATAAATATCTTCTATGCATCAATATGAACCTCAATTGACACCTTAGAGATCATTTCAAGGTCAAACAAAAAAGATATGACTTAAATGACAATAATGCCCTTTTAGTCGCAAAATCCAACGATATTCCAAAAGGCTGACATGGCCAAGTTGCACTCACCATTTGACAAATCACCTGAGGTGCAAAAATAAAGTGCTTCATATGAGTCTCCCAATCCATCCCAAATGTGAAATTTCATGAGTTTTATACTACATGTTCGCAAAAAAAGGTCATGATGAATGAATTAAACCTCATACGTATGTTTGTTTAAACAAATTAATGTATTGAAATTATTGTTTGATGATGTTCTTGTTTATATGTAAACCCATTTTAGCTATTTTAATTGCTTTCAATCATATACATGGCTTATATACTTTGCATAATTTTGTTCATCTAAGCATAATGTTGAGAAACCCTTTTTGCATGAATTTGTTAAAAGCAAAATTTTGCTTCAATCTTTTTATAATATTGTTTTCCTTCTTTTATTTTACGCAAAAATATGATTTCTCACTTGATTGGGACATCGGGTTATGCAAATATGTTTCTTTGAAGAAATGGTAGTGTTATATTATTTGCCATGAGTATGAAATGTTCTTCATGAATTGTGACTTGTGAAATTTTGGAAATAATTGGATTTGTGAGCTGCCTTGTATTTTATTGGGGGTATCTCTTAGGTGGTCTTTGAATGCATTGAAAAGGAAATTAAGAGCACTGGTTTTAAGGCTTGTGTGCAACCCCTTAAGACCATCATGGGTCCTCAGGTCTAGATTACTCCTTTAAAGGGCATGAAGGGCATCATGCTCTTGGGTAAAAAGATCCAATTAAATCTCTCAAGGAAGACGTAAGGGTAGGTAGGAGAGAGTTAGGCCAAGCTGGAGGTTGGGAAATTTGATCCAATTGTACTCTATGCATTCTTTTAATTTCCAAGTCCTGATTGTTACTGCAACGTTTTAGAAACTGGATTTTATGGATAGTTAGTTCCATATTATATATCCTTGGAGGTAGGGTTGTCCAATTGGTTGGGGTCAGGACTGCTCAGTCCCTATGGTTGGTTCTCCCAGTTGTTTGGGGCTTGGACTGCTTGGCTCCTGAGGTAGGGTCGCCCATTACCTGGGGCTGGAACTGCTCAGCTGAGGCCCGTGGGACACAAGGAGACTTATGGAAAATATGTTTAACATGATGATGAGCAGGCTAATTCTGGATTAGCTCTTGATGAAACTTGGGGAACTTTATACGCAAATTATTGCATTGTTATGTTTTAATCACGAGGACTAGAAATCTTGCATTTTGGAAATATCCTTTTAAATTGCAAAATCTCTACATGTTTTGAAACAATTGTTCGTCATGGAATTCTCTTTCCTACTAGAAACATTAATTTTGCTTATCCCTTATATTTGCAGATGATAATGTCACGAGCAATTTGAAGATGAATGCTAATGATCTCGTATACTTTGTATGTAGTTATTTTTATACTCTGGAACATAAATTTTGAATTTCGTTTCCTGCTATTTTTCAATCAAAAACATTTTTTTTTTTCTGGAAAATATCACAAAAATTTGCACTCATTATCTATTTTTACTTGAAATGTTCTCTTCTAATAGTAATACTTTCTTTCTGATTTCTACAGCACACTACATTTTTTATTTTTTATTTGGAAAGAACATTATAAATAAAGCCCAACTACAACAACCATCATAAGGAAAAAGGCTAACCAAAAGAAACACGACCGGATCTAGTGCACAAAGAAAACATCTAATGGGAATTACCTGCAAAACACAAACGAAGCCAAATACAATAGGTACCATCTAGAAATTCTAAGGGAATCATTCCCATCATTTCAAACTTTGATCATAGGTCCCTAGAATTTCTGGATGGTATCTAATGGGATGTTGACGGGTTGGGCTTCCCACCCCACCCCACCTCGACTCTATTGGGGAGGGTTGGGAATACTATTTAGGGGTAAGGCAGGTTTGGGGATTCTTTTAACAACCCATTAAGATTTGGGCAGGGTTTGGATTTTCATTAAATACTTATCTTGAACCTGCCCCAATTAGCTACTCATTTTTATTGTTATATATACCTTTATTGATATATAATAATATACTAATGCCATTTAATATATAAAGATCTCTAATTCTCTCTTCTTAAACCTTACCCCATTTTTTGATACATGAAAGACAGACTCACATAAAGAAGCAATGCTCTCCAATCTTCGTCGTTGGCAACCACCAAGATTCAAGAATAACAGTGTGCCAACAACCATTAAGAAATAGAGTTGCGAGTTGCTACATTTTTATTGAAAGAAGTTTTTGTCATAATGTGCATGATTACTTTTTTATTGTTATGTTAAATTTTATTAATTTTCATAAAGGAAAATTGAAAGTGGTTTTATGAATCTAATTAAAGAATTTAGAAAATTTCTCACTATAAATATTCAAAAATAAAACGATTATTTTTTGTTCTTTTTTCTTTTAAACAAATTTAGGCTACAAGACATAATAGGTTTTCTATCCTTCCCCTCGCCCTATCCCACCAAGAATAAATGGGATAGGGCAAGGTGAGAATGGGGTTTTAAAATTTAAATGGGATGGGAATCGGAATTAGATGTTAAATCTGAGGTGCATGGTTTGTGACGAGATTAGGATGAAAGAATTTCGAATGGGTTGGGATTGAGAGAGTGCTCGCTGTACCAAACATGTCTTATTGACATCCCTAATATTATCGTTAAACTGCATGTATCCAATTTAGTATAATTAAGGTGGGCCCAGTTCTGACCTTCAGTGTTATAAAAATCAAAAATGCTTGCGTGACGCTATTTCACGCGTCTATTTTGATCAAACTTTGATCATTCATATAGACCGATTCTGAGATGATTCAAAATCCAATCTTCATCATTCATCGTACCTTCCCCATTGGTATGCTTAGATCAAATTGGTCAACATATTAATTATGGGTCAAAAATTTGACTTCGACCAAAAGTCAACCGGAGAAGAGCAGCAAGAGCTACCGCATAAATATGAAATCAACTCATGAAGCTCTGCACATTCATACAATTGGATTGCTCTTCTAACATTTCCCATGAAAATATGCCTTTTTTGGGAAAGGGGCCTTTTTTGGCCTTCGGGGTGTAGTCGTTGAATCTTGATTTCTTAATATCTCAAGATCTTGAAAGAATTATAGAGATGAAAATATATATCTCATATAGTATTACACATCTGTACAATTCAATTAACAATCTGCTAATGATCTGTAGGTTTAGTGGCATGTCTCATTTTAATAGGGATGTGAGGTTTACGGAGATATTGGTTTTAACTCCACGTGGGTGCATGTATGTATTCTCTTATCAGGTTGAAAAAAAAATATAAATAAATAAATAATCTACAATCCAACATATGTTATGCAAACTAAGAAGTGAATTTTCAGGGCCCTTTGTGCCCATTAGGTTTACAAGGCCCACTAAGTCAAAGTTTGTGACTTTAAAAGTCATGCGATCAATCCAAGTATCCCTGCAAAAATGGGCCTCTATATTTGTGGCTTATACTATCGTCAATTTGTCAAACCCTTCAATTCTTCCCGTCGAACTCTGCATTTTTGTGGTTCAATAATCCATTTTAATGTTTGCATGTTATTCATGAGGTTCAGCTCAAAATATGTGTTTCTTTGAATGCTTGTTGGTCCATTTTTGCCCCTATTCTTTTAATGTTGGGGTTAATTACATTTTTATACCATCAACTTTGGGGGTGGTTTCAATTTTGTTCACGAACTTGATGTTGACTTAATTTTGAGATAATTTTTGACTTTGTATTTTAATGTGGGATAGGGGGTGACAGACATTAAGATTTTCAACAGAACAATCACGTGCTTTGCACATGCTGCTGATATGGATCCCACGTGGCATCAAATAAAAGGGTTAATTACTTTTTTGTACCATAAACTTTAGAGGTAGTCTCAATTTAGTCTACGAACTTGACATTAACTTAATTTTGGAACAATTTTTAACTTTTTGTTTCAATATAAGATAAGGGTAATGGATGCGACGGACGTTAGGATTTTTAACAAAGCAGTCAAGTGAGTATTTGATCAATTATTTCAAAATTTTAAGAATTTTATGCATTTTTTTAAAAAAATTAAAAATTAGGAAAATGATTTTTTGAACAATTATTTCCCAAAAATCAAATTTTAAAATCAATTTCTAAATTTTAATAATTTTTTGGATTTTTTTAAAATTAAAAATTAGGAAAATGATTATTTGAAAATTATTTCCAAATTTTAAGAAATTTCTGCATTTAGAAAAAAAATTAGGAAAATGATTATTCGAACAATTATTTCCCTAATTTTTGGTAATTTAATAAATTTTTAAGATTTTTTAAAATATTATCTAACATTTATTTTGGAATTTTTTAAAATTAAAAACCTCAAAATTATGTTTGTGTGACATGTGGCAAGGGAGCATCATCTCCTTCCCTGGAACGGGTTGCAAACATACTCAAATTCTACATGGGTTTTTTTTGTTATCAAATCTTCAACTTTGAATCCTTATATCTTCTTCAATTCTTGTTCTGTTAAAAATCCTAACGTTCGTCACCCCTGTCCCATATTGAAACACAAAGTAAAAAATTATCCCAAAATTAAGTTAATGTCAAGTTTGTCGACTAAATTGAGACTACCCCTAAAGTTGATGGTACAAAAAAGTAATTAAATTAGAAAATTTAATGCCACGTGGGATCCACATCAGTAGCACGTGCGGGGCATGTGACTGCTCCGTTAAAAATCCTAACGTCCGTCACCCTCTTTCCTACATTGAAACACATAATTAAAAATTATTCCAAAGTTAAGTCAATGTCAAGTTCGTGAATTAAATTGAAACTACCTCTAAAGTTGATGTACAAAAAAGTAATTAATCCTTGATATTGAATGTGTTTAGTTTAGGGAAGTGGCACTAGACATGTTCGATACTATTAGATTCTTGAGTAAATTACAGTAAGACCCCTTCTGGTATTTGACAATTACAGATAAACCCCCTCAGTTTTTGAAATGACACTAACACCCCTTACTTTGCAAAATAAACTATAAAGAGACTCCCTCCCTCCAACAGCCATCAATTCGTCGGTCAAAAAAAAGTTATGTCATAGCTCAATTTTTTTAAAAATACCCTAACTACCCTTCTTGGATGACAACTCTCATGTTAAATGTATATAACTTAGTAGTCCAACACATTCATCTAGCACATTAGAATTTTTATTTATTTATTTATTTTTTGTTGATAAACAAATAATATAATACATATATAAGCAAAAAGTTTAAATTTTTTGTCCAACTGATGTGGTAGTTATCAGATTTTCTAAGAAACAATTATTTTTTCAACTAAATTTTTAATTGATTTGACCAAAAAAAAAATTTAAAAATTGATTGATCAGGTTACCACCTCATTTGAGTAAGTAGATTTGGGTAAAAAAAAATTGGGCTATATAGCATTGCTCATGTATAGAAATAAATGAAAAGAATAATTACAATGGGAAAAGAGGAAAAGAAAATTATGAAAATAAGAAAATATGGGGTTAAAATAATTTAAATGAGGACAAAGCGAGGAAATTTGTATGTAAAAAGAAAAAGGTGAAATATATATATATATATATATATATATATATATATATCAGTTTTTCTATTATTAGGTGCACCTAATGCAAAATTGCATAAAGTGCACTCCAAAACTCTTTTGGCCAAACCAACCGCTGGATTAAATTTGATTCATATGTTAGTCATACATGCCTAAAATAAAGTTGAACTAAGATTAGGAGCTGTTTCATTTAAAATGTCCATAAATGAGCGATTATTATTGATTAAAAAATGCACATTTTGGATCGAATAACAATTAATCTCAAATCAACTTGATTTTGGGATAGAACGCTTACATGAAAAGGCTATATATATATAAGAGGGATCCGTTTACATCCGGTGTAAAACTTTTTACTCTTACACCCCTCAATATCTTTTTGTGGGAATAATATATCGCTAATCCAACTGTTGGATTAAGTTCTTTATTCATGCATGTCATGTGTGCCGAATTTCAAGCAAATCTGATAACAGGAAGTGTTTGATCTGTAAACTCACATTGTTTTATATATATAAAATTATAATTTAGAGCACTTTATGAATGACATAGCTCCTAATATTTGATTTACTTAAAATTTGGCATATATGATGTGCATGACTAGAGAACTTAATCCAACGGTTAGATTGGCGGAATATTATTCCCATGAAAAGATATTAAGGGATGTAAGAGTAAAAAGTTTTACATAGGATGTAAACAGATCCCTCCCTTATATCTATATATATATATATATATATATATATATATATATAGATAGATATAGATATATATATATGAGGATTGTTCAAGTGTTGGATATCTCAGACTATCTTGTTCAATCACTAATAAATTTGATCGTATGGGATATCTGGCTTGATCAATGCTATATATATATATATAGAAAGGAGGTTATAAATTTAGAGGGCCAAAAAGATTTTGAGATTGGCCAAATCTATGATTAATAAAAAAAAATAAATATGTGCCAAAAAAAAAAAAATGTGGGCAAGCTAACCTTTGGCCTTATTAGCTCCACCCTTGGGTGCATGTAATAAAAGATATAAGTTAGAGAGAACTCGAGTCATTTAAGAAGGCTAAATAGTGCATTTTATATATAAAGGCATTTGCATCATTTTATGAGTTTTATTAACATAGTTAGTCAACTATTCTTATAGGAGTGATAATGTAATTTTAAAAATGAGAGGGGTGCATATGCAATTGTCATAAAATAGAAGAGGTATAAGTGTAATTTATCCAATAGATTCATTTTGTAGAAATTTTTTATTCGGATGTAGGACCCATTGTGATCTCATTTTCTACTAAGTGCATGCACTTTTGCCTACGTGGGCGCCCATCACAAGACTCTCATAGCTCGAACCCTACGCAGCAATAGGATTAGACCGAAAAGTTGGCTCCATTAATTTTCATTTAATTAGTTTACTTTTCGGCTAAAAACTGATTAGAAACTTTGTTTGATGATATCTCATTATCTAAAAAGTGCTGAGGGGGCTACCATACGTCGATGGAAAACCCTTATAGATCCCTAATTCCCTATGCATCAATATGGTTTGATTCTCTCCCACGAAAAAGCTAAATTTTGGGCCCATTGGGCCAAAGGGTTAACAGTTGGTCAAATTTTGACTTTAGTTCAAATGTTTGCCTGTACGTTCGATTTTTATTTTTTTAGTAGATAAAAATCAATTGCTCCTCAAACTAATTCTACCAATCAATTTTTTTCAAATAACAATAAATATTTTTGAAAGATCTAAAACTAGATTCCCATAAATGATTACATTTTACATTATATCTTAACTTTATAATAGCATCAGTAGTTTTATTTGCTTCTCTATACACATGATTGAACTTAATATCTATATTATTCTCAATAATAATCTTTCTACAATTACTTATCATACTATAAATTGTCTAAGGGCATTTATCCAAATGATGAAAACTATTAATAATCAATTTAGAATCACCTTTAATGATCACCTTGTTACAATTTTCTTACTTTACTAACAATAAACCATTCCTTAATGCAACAGCTTCCGTTCTACGAATAGTGTGTGGGGTATTTTTGGATAACCAATGAACGATTAACACATGGCCGCCCTCGATCCTATGACTTGAAGACCGAAGAGGAGCTCAGGCCACGAGATCAATACTCTCGAACAAATACACCCTCGGTGGAGAAACCCCTCGGTTCCTAACTACCCTAGCCCCCGACGACGTCATATCCATATTCTCGGTTTCCTTTCTTTGGCGGAACTAGTGTTCGGCATTCGTTCTTGCCCACATGATTAGCACAAGCCTTCGGCATGTTCGACAAAAGAGGTTCAGTCGTGATCAAAGCATGCTCCTGACAACTGAGTCAGGGCTGAACAACTGTCGACGATCAGGCCAATAGCCCCGGAACATCCGTGATCTAGTCTGGAACCCTTATTTAACTTTGGTTAGCTCGGAACCGTAAATTGACTACGGTCAGGTCAGAATAATGGTCCAATCCGAAACCTAGCTCTTCCCTATAAAAGGAACACTACTCATTCTAGACAAGAGAGGTACGCCACTCTGGCAAAACCCTAGCTCTCTCTCTCTTTCTTCTTTCTCTAGACGCTGAGAACTAACTTGACCGTCGGAGGGTCTTCGGCCGGGCAAACCCCGGCCTCCCCTGACGCATCTTTGTGCTTTTCAGGCTACTATTCATTTGAGCACCTAGCGCCACTGTTCATTGGAGTACCTAGCGCCACTGTTCATCAGAGCACCGAGCGACACTGTTCATTCGAAAGAGCCCAAGCGCTGTTTCAGACTCCACAACTCTCTTTGACAACCGCACCACGACGCTCTAGATCATTGGACCACCTTCCTTGAAGCGCTCTGCCGACTGTCCGGATTTTTCCCCGTACAGTTTGGCGCCGTCTGTGGGAAATCGAGCAAAAAGCTATTCTCGAAACTCGAATTCTTGCTTTATAAATGGCGGAGCGAATCAGGTCCGGAGCAACTTGCAGTGGAATAGAGGGTCGTTTACGGAACAAAGACCAACCTCCCTCTGTTGTCGCGAGGTTTGCCTTTGGTGAACGCTATTCACATCAGAGAGAGAAATAGATTGAACGTGTGTCAAAGTCATCGGCCGATACCCAAGCTGTCTACCCGAGGATGGTGGGTCACTTTAAACTGGAGGTCATAATGGAGTTCGTGATTTTGTACCAATAGTAACGACTAGCAGCGTAGCGCAAGAAGTTGGCTCTAGAACAAGAGCATTTCAACATTAGGGAGCTCACCTCATATGCGGTGTACACGCGTCGCACCCCCTGCGATTGATAGCGGCCACAAATGAGGTAGAGGTCTCAATCGAGGAATCGTAAGAGCAAAATGCACTATCGAGCTAACAACAACCGACGACATCACTTCGAAAAGCTCGCGGGTTAGAACTGAAGGGAAAGTTTAATGTAAAACTTTCAAACATGAAAACCCCGTAACTGAAGAGCTCACAAAAATATCCGAGAAGAGCTTAAAGGTATCAATGGATCCAAGCCGCACAACCCGAACTACTCGCAAGTCGGTCGCAACCCGGGTATACTCTTTCCTTTCTAAGCTTAATTTATTCTTATAAATTAAAGCATTGCATAAATATTATATATTTCATTCATCAATCTTTGGTATTGCCTTGACTGAGGGCATAACTAACCAACCCCGAGCAAATTATTAGCACATTTATGCTAGGACAAAAGTTGTACATCCGTGGAAGCCAATTTTGATGACAACTAGTAGCATACCTTGCTTGATTTTTTCAAGCTTAGAAACGTGCATACCGAAAAATGAATTGAACAGAACTGGCATCTTTATTCCAATGACATTGCTAGATTAGTAGTGCCTAAGGAAGCCTGCGTAATCCAAGTAACTATTGTTTAGTTTTTTGCATGAAATATGTTATCGTCGGATGCGGGATCGTCTGAGCTTATTACAAGTTCGATCTCATTTTGGTTGAGCTTATTGCTCTTCAGTTGACCGAGTTTACTATTTCATTGGTTTATTATTTCATTTTATAATTAACTCATATGTGGCCCAACTTGATATGGCCGATTCACCTACACCGAACAATAATAGTTGTCTTATATGGTTGGTGCACCTTTTTATTTCGGTCCGCTCGATTTTTTATGGAGTAGTGTAAAGCTTTCAATTCATTGAATGGTTCTCCCATAAAAATAAAAATAAAAATATAATAAATGAAAGTTTTCGGCTGTGCAATTAGCACTATTATCACAATGGTGCAAAAAAAAAAATCACCACGCATTGGGCTCACATGCGCTACAAAGGATATTAAAAATCTTGTCTTGATAACACCCAGGTGACTTTAATTTATTAATTGTTTTATGAGCACACGTGTATGCACTCAAGAGCATTGCATCCGACATAGTCATGCACCGATGACTAACCAATACACGAGCCAATATTAGCATGCCTTGACGTTGGCATCACGAGTATAGGTCCACACGTGCAATGTAACATTTTCTTCGGTGCCATTTACACCAAGTCGTGCAAGGTGCAAGGGCCGAATCACCCGAGAACCCATTAGCTTGGCTGCCAAATATATATATATATATATATATATATATATATGTATTGTTCCACTTTAAAACAAGACATGTAATTGGGTGCTGGGTTGGCTCATTACATACATACGTTCTCACTTGCTAGCTATTTTGTTCGGTGGGCCCAATGATCTCGCCAATTGAGAAGGCGTGCTCTTACATATGTGCACCGAAGGACCTAGTTGGTCAGCTACTCAGCTTCCTAGTTCACACCTCTTGATTTTTCTGGCATGGAGAACGGATCTATGGTGGCCCTTGAGCTACCAATTGATGGATACAATTGAGCATCCTTGCATCCGAATATATATTGACCGAAACTCATGCATGGGAGCATGAGTCAAAGGTTTTATTTCTCATATTGACCAAAATAAAAGCATGACACGATCTTAGTGTTCGGTTTCACGGCAAGGCATCCATGAACCGAATAGAATATACAATATTTATCCACGTACCTATGGGACCTATTGTCCTCTGTGGACTTGTCAAACTTTGAGCTACAAGTTTGGGAAAACTAAACTAATTCCAGAGTAAAGCCAAGCCACATGAAGATCATTGTTAATTACATGCATGGAGAGATGCCCGAGTAGATCCTATTACTGTCCAGTAGCTTGGTAGGCTTGTATAGCTAGACTGAACAGGTGTGTGAACCTTGAACATATTTTTCTATGTGCATGGGCCCCATGTTGTTCAATCTGATTCTTGGAAACTTGAACAAAAAAAGTGGTGGAAAGAAGAATAAAATAATAATAATAATAAAATATGTGAAAATAATGATGACAAAGAAAAATGAGGGCCCCACATGCTCACTCACTAAGTGCTAAGATCCTACAAATCTGATGGGAAAATCCACTATCAATGTGAGATTCTTAATTTCTTTACCTATAATAAAAATATATATGAGATCCCATGTGTTTAACAAAAATAAAAAAATAAAAAAATAATACGAATGATGATAATGAAATAAAATGCCTTAGACACAAATCATGTTAGTCAAGTGTTCATGTACCGACCGAACCATACAAGAATTGGCCCATTGGCACATTACCCTGTCGGTTACGTACTGCATGGCAAGCTTTATGCACCCGAGCATATTAGCTACAAATCCACCTCAACTCCCGACTTCACAAGAGATAAGTGACATCACTTTATGACGTGCATGCATTGACCAGACTTGTGCGTGAGCTCAATCTTCCCTGCACACGTACACATGCATAGACCGAACAAGATCCTACCCAAAAAAAAGAGGGGGGGGTGTTATTATCAACTTATACCGAGAACTGCTGAGTGCATAAGATTGAGGTTGTTATTTAATTATCCTGGCTTAAGAATACCAACATGAGATTTACGTGCATAGTTCCATACGCATACACCAACATGATGTGATTTAACTTGCCCAACCGATAAAAATTCCGAGTGGTCCATTTGCACCACTCTTCGGGTTGTCCCATCTCGGGCGGGCTCATTACTTTTTTTTACACAAGAAGAGACAATGCATGATATACATGAAGATGAGCTTGCATGTATGCATTTAAATTTGGACCCAGGCAAGTGTCCGCATACTTAGACCGACTCATCGTATGGACCGAACACACTTCACTTGAGAAAATATTTTCTAGTTAATTGTCAATTTATTTGTCAATTATACTGAACACCAGTGGGTGTAAAAATTTGAGTTAATTGTTTAATTATCCCAAGTCCCAACTATTGAATTACCAATTGTTCCGCACCGAACAACTTGAGATTGTGCGTGGGTCCATATGCGCACACTAACATATATGTTATGATAATTCTGGCATGTCCGACAAATAAAATGTCGAGCAGTCTTCATTTGCTTTACCTTTCGGGTGGTCCAATCTCGGGGGCTTATTATTTTTTCCATATTATTTTGTGGACTTGACATTTATTCAAAAACCGACAATGATGCATGATCTGTATACTTTGAAAAGAACCTGGTATATATCTAGACTTGGACCCACACATGAGATGGCTGCCAAGACTTTGGCACCGACTGATACAAGACCCAACATGAAATAGCCAATGCACGACCACAGATCTGGCCAACTTGTCTGAACCAAATATATCAGACGAAGAATGGACCGAGCAAGTTCATGAATACTTGATTGAAATTGTGAGCATCATATTTCACGACCCGCACACGGGCTAGCATTAGTGCATGTGCTCACGTACATGGGTCAAGACAAGGTACATGTTTACCGAATTATTATTACATAAGAACCGAACCACAATTATTACCGACTATTGAGTTTGCATTGATCGAAAGCTGCAATTTCCTCATGTAGCCCAACATATTTATCCCAATATGTGCACCGACTCAGGATATATATATGATAGCTTGATAGATTGCCATTTAACTCATGACATTCTAGTTGCATTGAATTAGATGTATAAGAGCTCCCGAAGACATGGGTACACCTAGGGGAATCAATATTCTCCAGTGTTGGCTTGCTAGACAACACTTTGACATAGCATACCCACAAGATCAATTGAGTTGCCAAAGATCCCTTGCATGTCAAATGCATTCTCTTTATTTTATAAATATTATTGGTAAACTTAGACATACACCCGAATACAACATCGCCTCAACTCTCGGCTTCACAAAAGTTAAGTGATGTCACTTTGTTACATGTATGCACCGACACATGCATGAGAGCTCATCAGGTGTAAACATCTACATGCATGATCCGAGCAAGATCCGACGGAAGAATATTATTTTATTATCAACCTGTACCGAATACTTTTTTAGTGCGTAAGAGCTCATCATTTGATTAGCTCGATCTAGCTCACCCGACCACATATGAGCTCACCAAAGATGGACATGTGTTGTTTAACAGGTGAATTAGACTTTATTTGCATATATGAATTGACATCTTGTACGTTTATTGGCCTCACGTAACAATACACCCGAGGAGAAAATTTCTAGCCGAATCACAAACATGCATGTCTAGACCATAATTTGATATTACAAAGAACCATCTCTTCGGTCCACACATGCTCGAGCCAAAAGGCCCTCAATCCATAACAGCGATCATTTTGGCTTGATCATAGCCAAACCAAGATTCACCCACCGAGGACAAATTCGCCCAACAATGTATTGTTTGAAGACATGTTCTAAACAAAAGACGACCCGACACCATGCATGGACCGACTTTAATATTTCTGCACTTGGACATTATGATTTGAATAAATCCAACCTCACAACGGATGAGCTAATAAAGATGATGCGCACCCAAATTCCTTAGTCTCACCAAAGCGACGAGGGTTGATCACCCTAGCCTCGCCGAGGTGACAAAGGATCACCGACACATTCCTTAGTCTCACTGAAGTGACGAGGGCTGATCACCCTAGCCTCACTAAGGTGACAAAGGACCATTGATCACGCTCGAACATGAGCTCAAAAATGATGATCGTGTTCGGACATGAGCTTGAATTCATAATCACGCTCGGACATGAGCTGAAAAACAATGATCACGCTCGGATGTGAACTCAAACCCATAACCATGCTCGGACATGAGATCTTATCAATAATTATGATTCGGACTCAAAAAGACTAAGCTTTGATGCTAGGTCGTACTCGGTCCAGTTGTGCTCGGATAATATCTGTTCGGCCCACAATCTCGATTGGTGAATGTTTCAACTTAATCATAGCTTTACTCGGAATACAGACCATGCATTGCTCGGTCCAAGCATGCTCTGATTATATATTATTTGAGACAAAAGGACCATTTAAGCTCAGCTTATCAATCTGACCAAAAAGATCCTTCTCGAGTAGAAATAGACCCTCCTAAATAAGCGTAAACCAAGGCTTGATGTTCTCGGTATACCTAAAACGCTCGAATGTGAGCTTGGGTTCGTGAAACGTGTTTGGATTCAAACATATAAAACAATTTTTCATGCTTAGATGAGAAGATGCACGCACCATAGAAACGTGCTCAGGTACAAACTCGGATCTATAGGATCCCTCAAACACAAGAGTGTTCGGACGTGCTCGGCAACTTAGCCCGATCGTTGCAAACTTTCTTGGTTGGGAAACACGCTTGGACATGACTCTGGATGTGCAGAGAGCGCTCGGACATGAGCACCCGAATAAAGATAAATAACACCACTTCGATTGAGAAGAGCGCACTCGCATGATAGCTCGTACCTGAAAATATACACAAGGATGAACACCACTTTGGTATCCCTGACCTCAATATGCCCGAAAAGAAAATCGACGAACACACTCACAATATCGTTCTAAAAAATGATGTCAAACGAATCCTTGCGCACAGGAATACAAACCCAAGCATATGAAGACATTGCTCACATAGGTAAACACTTAGAAAATAATGACCGAAGCTCCCCTCTGGGGGAACTTAGCTCGGACTCAAACTCTTCAGATAATCACGCTCGGGCACATTGTGTTTTAGCTCGAATGAATGAAAACGATAGATTTGACATAGCATTTAAAAACCTCAGAAATGCCCATGTAGCCTCAAACTCGACCTCCTCGGTCTCAGATTTCACCTCTTCGGATTTGGGTTTATTAAACTCGGAGATGCCCATACGGTTTTGAATCCTCTTAGCCTCGGATTCAGCCTTCTTTGCCTCAAATTTGGCTGCTTTGGCGTCAGTTTTTACTTCCTCAAAATCAGGCATAAAGGAATTTCTTTGCCAAAAATTTCTTTACAAAGATCCGATATTAGACTTTGCTAAGTCTTCCTTAAACTTAGAGATTTCGATCTTAAAAGTCCCCGTCGCTTTCTAGATTGAAGAACATCTTTTCAGTATTTGTCCTCGGATTTCAAGAGACACTTTGTCAGGAGCATACTCTGCTAAATAGAGTACGACCTCAAAAATAAGCTATCCTTATAGCTCGATTGGGAATGTCCCCGGATATCAAACCTACTCGGTCACCAAAGGCAACTCAATTTGCCATGACTCGGACCAGATTGCAGACAATTGAGCGCTCCCTCCTTAGTCTCACTAAAGCAACAAAGGTCGCCATTATCACTCTAGTCTTGCCGAAGTGACAAGGGAAGCGAGCTAAAGCCTTTTAGCAAAGAGAAAAGCTCGAAGAGCGAAGATGTTGAAACCCCTAACGAGGATGCAAAGAACAATCACCAAGTCCTTAAGAGCTCACCGAAAGCAAAAACTTAAATAGTTAAGCAATTGGACGAACTAACCACTATGATAGAGCCATCGCCGACTCAGAAACTGAGCACAACAATGGCTCGGGGGAAGTTGTGTGGGGTATTTTTGGATAACCAATGAACGATTAACATATGGCCGCCCTCGGTCCTATGACTTGAAGACCGAAGAGGAGCTCAGGCCACGAGATCAATACTCTCGAACAAATACACCCTCGGTGGAGAAACCCCTCGGTTCCTAACTACGCTAGCCCCCGACGACGTCATATCCATATTCTCGGTTTCCTTTCTTTGGCGGAACTAGTGTTCGGCATTCGTTCTTGCCCACATGATTAGCACAAGCCTTCGGCATGTTCGACAAAAGAGGTTCAGTCGTGATCAAAGCATGCTCCTGACAACTGAGTCAGGGCTGAACAACTGTCGACGATCAGGCCAATAGCCCCGGAACATCCGTGATCTGGTCTGGAACCCTTATTTAACTTTGGTTAGCTCGGAACCGTAAATTGACTACGGTCAGGTCAGAATAATGGTCCAATCCGAAACCTAGCTCTTCCCTATAAAAGGAACACTACTCATTCTAGACAAGAGAGGTACGCCACTCTGGCAAAACCCTAGCTCTCTCTCTCTTTCTTCTTTCTCTAGACGCTGAGAACTAACTTGACCGTCGGAGGGTCTTCGGCCGGGCAAACCCCGGCCTCCCCTGACGCATCTTTGTGCTTTTCAGGCTACTATTCATTTGAGCACCTAGCGCCACTGTTCATTGGAGTACCTAGCGCCACTGTTCATCAGAGCACCGAGCGACACTATTCATTCGAAAGAGCCCAAGCGCTGTTTCAGACTCCACAACTCTCTTTGACAACCGCACCACGACGTTCTAGATCATTGGACCACCTTCCTTGAAGCGCTCTGCCGACTGTCCGGATTTTTCCCCGTACAAATAGAAACATTCTCCTCAAGGTAATTACAATGCATAGCTATTAGCTTACCAAAATGATCACGAATTATTGATCCTATAGTCCCAGTCTTTTTTTTTAATAGATTCATCAAAATTTAATTTAACCCACTCATCATCAGGAGGAATCCATCTAATAAATTTTGAACTCTTTTTAAATTTCTTGTTTTCACTATTTATGGATTTATCAAAGTTAATACATTTCTTGATAAGTTAATTAATCACATAGTCTGAAAAAAGATTAGTAGCTCATTCTATAATTAAGAATTTTTTAAAAGTCTCATTCTTAAAAATAACATTATTTCGAGCACACCAAATTTGCCAAAGCACATTAGCAATTTTATCCATCCCATAATCTGAATTTTTACTTTTTCTAGAAGAGCATTGGCTTAAATTCAAAATCCAATTAATCAACTCTTTATCATTATTTGTAGGCACAGGACAAGAATTACTAAACAATTTCCACACTTCTGTAACCCTAGTATAGGCCCGGTCATGGGCTAAGGCACTTAGGTGGCTACTTGAGGCCCCAAAATTTTGACAAAAAATAAGGGCTTCAACTTAGTTGGTACCCTTGTAGTAAGTAAAAAAAAAATAATAATAAATACATTTTTTTAATAACTAGATGAGCAAAGGCCCCAACCCAATTTTAAGGGTCTTAAATAACTCTTAAGTTCCTAACACAAGTTCGTGTACAATAGCTGAAATGGCCAAATAATCTACTAAACTTAAGCCCAAAACCAAAAAGAAAAATAAAATTGTTGAGTATAAATTTTATTGTGCTTATGAATATGTAGAGAGGGCCCCATTTTAAGAGTTCGCCTAGGGTCCCAAAAAACTTAGGACCGGCCCTGCCCTAGTACAGGTTATAAACATGTGATTAATATCTACAATTTTTGAATTACAAAGAGGACAAGAACTATCCATATTTACTCATCTATTAGCAAAAAATTTTCTACTTGGAAGTTTACCATGGATTAACAATCACATAAAATTCTTAATCTAATGAGTACTACCTAAGTTAAAAAACCAATTAAAATTTTTCTTATTGCATAATTTTTTCACTTTCTTTTTACATCTCAACTCTCTATAAAGCCATGTAGCTATTTTAATCGAAAAATGCCTATTGGATACTAGACACCACCAGATCTTATCAGGAACATTCATAGTTGGGATAGGAAAATTCAATATTTTCTTGCTAATGTCTCCTCTACAAGGGATATAATAAACTCTTGATTCCATGTCTTATCTGAACAAATAGTGTCAGCTACTTCAAATCCCAATTAATATTATTAAGATACTGTTTAGGAGCTTTATTAGATAGCCATTTATCCATGCAAAAATAAATATCCTTCCCATTTCCTAGAGTCCATCTAATACCATGACTAATGATGTCACACCCTTTAAGTATATTTCTCCATGCCCATGAATCTTTATTTTTTGAAAGGACTTGAAAGAAATTTTCCTTATTTAAATATTTTGATTGTATCAATTTGACCAAAAAATTATCTCTATCAAATAGAATACGCCAAACAAGTTTACCCATACAAGCAAAGTTGATGTCAGTAGTATTACGAATACTTAAACCTCCTTCTTTTTTAGGAGAACAAATGGTATCCCAATTTATTAGAGCCATAGAATTTTTCTCTAAATTATTACTCCAAAAAACTTTTCTTTGAATTTTATCAATATCATCCCTTATCTTAGTAGGGAGTAGATAAAAATTCACGACATGTTGATTAACACTCGAAAAGACTAATTTAATCAAAATCTATCTCACATCTCTAGAGAGTACATTTGCTTTTTAGTTCTGCATTTTGTTTGCAACACGATCAAGAACTTGATTAAAAACTCAAATTTTATCAATTACCCTCAATTAAAGGAGCGCCTAAATATTTTCCTAGTGAAAGATTACCTAAAATTCGAAACTCACCTTTGGTTGCATTCCTAATTGAATTAGGCACGTTACAAGAAAATGAAATAGTTGATTTTAAACACCCTATTTTCATCCCTTTCCATTTGACCTTTCCACCTTAGTAGCATTATCACATGTACGATTTGCATTATTTTGGCATTAAATCTCCCTAGTTGGACTCTACACATTCCAAAGAATCCATGGTACTTTCAAGGTTCAATTTGGTTGAGTTTTGATAGCAAACAAGAAGTTTTGCGATTTGGAGGGCATTTTTGTCATTTCACTTTCATAGCTCTTGTTTGGTATCCAATTCCTGCCAAATTCATCTCAAGATGATCCTAATGTAGGCTTGGTTTAAAGTTTGGCTAGCATCGGTTGTAATTTGGTTAAGAATGATCCAAAGTAGGCCCAATTTGACTCCATTCATCGGCCTTTCTTAAAATTGCTTCCTAATTTGATCTCATTGGTTCAAATTAATGCTTCATTAATGTCAATTAAGTCTTAATTAATGTGTTTTAAGGTTTAAAATAATTTTCATTAGAGTTTTGTTGCAACCATGATTCAATTGGGATTCAAACCCTAATGCTACCCTTACTAGCCCAATTGACCCCGATGAGACACCTTGACTTAACCCATGAATAATTGACTAAATGTGGTTTAATTTGAAGTGTTTTAGACTCATTTTAATTAAATAATTGAACGACAATTGTTTTAGGTCTAGAATCAATGAATTTGGACTTAAAATGGACCGATATATGTACTTAATGAGCAAAGAAGCAAAGAAGTAAGGCAAGACGACCAAAATGGCCTACTGGTGACTGACTGGCCACCCAAAAGGGCCAAACGGTCACCCTTAAAGGCCAAATGGCCAGTAAAGGTGCCCACTAGGCACTTTGAGTTGTTTTTTCTTTATCTCTTCACTTTGGCTTTATCTATTTATTTAACTTGGATTTTCTCCGAATTACTGAAGTGTTTGAGATATATATCAACTCTTGAGGTTGATTTTAAGCCTTTAGATTATTCCTAACTAATTAAGTTTAATCCGAGTCCTCCATTCTACCCACCTACAACTATAAATAAGGGTCCTCTCCTTTCTCGTTCTACACTAAGTCTTAGTAGAGTATTCCTGAGCAACTGAAGAACTTGAGCTCAACAATGAGGAGTGAAACTTTCATATTAGTACCTCTCACTCGTGACTCATTTTAAGAAGAGCTTGGGCTCAATAGTAAGAGGCAAACTTCCTTATTAGTACCTTTTCACTAGCGACTCATTGTAGAAAGCTTAGAGTCACTGGAGCTCTACTCGACTCCCGACTCTCTACTTGAGACTCTTAAATAGAACCCTGCCTTGGTTCTGTCACGTATAACTCTTAAACTTAGTTTTTTAAGTTCAAGTTTATGCCATGATATAAATGCTGATGTGATATTGCATGGTCCCTTGAGTTTTGTCAATCGTAGGATATTAGTAGTTTTTTTTATCCTAAATCAAACTAGTTTATAAAATCAAAGTTATTTATTACAAAGCAAGTTATTTTCAAAGTAAGAGTTTGATTATGGATCGGATTCTAATAGAGTCCTATGAAAGGTGAAACTCTTCTCCCCCAACTTATTTATTCGAACTACGTGAACTTTGATCTTCGTAAGAAGTACGTAAGCCGCTCACTTGAGCCGAAATCTAACTTAACTTAGATTTTATCTTTTAATTTTCATAATTTCTAGTTATTATGCATGGTTGAAATTAATTAAACCCAATCAATAAATGAGATTGATTTATCGGGCGAAATAGATGCCTTTAGGTCATGGCACGGAACCTTCCCATTTCGTAAATTAGCCCCCGAACCCTTTATTTTTGGTTCAAGATTTGCCTATTTTCTAACAAATGGAGTTAAACTTATTTTCATAAAATAAATCTTTTAGTGGTTTTCTCGTACCCTAAAACAAGGTGGCGACTCCTTTCTTTTTGAAACTTTACAAGAGTGGAACGGAACTCGATTCCAACTCGATTTTTCGACATCCACACCGATTTATAAAAATTTTCTTTTTGTCCTGAAGCATTGCCAAACTCTTGTAATACCTTTAAAATATTTTTACAAGCACAAAGGTTTAGCTTTGGGACGTTGTTTTTACCCTTAAAAAAATTGGATGTCTAGAAGTATTAGTATTTTTATTATTATTATTATTTAGAGGAACAGTTAAAAAAATGGAGAATTTGACCACAAGTCCTAATTTTAAGAATTGTGTAGTCATAAGTCTAATTTAAAAAGGATAGAACATGGCTTTGACACCGATGTGGCCCATCTTTTAGTTAACACGTGTCCAACTTGCTTCTCACATGATTTTAATAATGGTCAGGCTATTGCCACCACATAAAATACTCTAAGCTCCCCATTAATTAAAATAAGTTGTTAAATTCTTTATATCCAAATGCACATTTACCAATAAGGATATGTCTACTAAAAGACTTAAATAAAATTTTTCTATCCCCACCTCACTCCACCCCCAACTCCAAAAACATTATACCATCTGTAGACTTCATGCTCTCACAAATCCTAACAACTTTGACACCAAATCCATATGTACATGAAAAATTAGTATTTCTCACGTTATATTGAATAATGGATGAGAAAATCATTGTTAAAGACGGTATTAGTAGTGAAAAGGTAAGTATTTATATTTATATATTTTTTTTCGAGTTTAAATTCAATTTTTCGTATGCTGAATTTCACCTTGTTCGGATTCTCGACTTTGAACATATTTAAAATGTTCATTTTTGTAACACCAAATGCTTTTAACGCATTCCAATTTATAAATTTGAATAAATTTCTTTTGTTCCGTTTTAAAACTCTGAACATCTTAAAAAATCACGTTTTAGAATTGTTCGGTTTTGTAACTTTGAACAAATAGATGTTGTTTAACTCTAGGAATCCGAACAAACTTGTGTTGTTCCGTTTTAAAACACCGAACAACTTAACTATAAAAATCTTATTTTAAGCATTGTTCGTTTATGTAATTATTTGTGTCGGTGTTAGTTTCCGATGAATTATGGATGAGGACGCGACGTTGACGTCGGCTATGGTAAAGGGAAGGGGGGCTAGCTCTGTCTTCTTACTTTTAAAGAGCGCGAATCCAAAGGGAAAGGGGCTTGAGAGGGACGGGTTAGGGGTGGGGTGGAAACAGGTTTTTAGATTTATTATTAAGGGAATTTTAAGAAGATAAGAGGGTACTTACTAGGGGTGTTCATGGTTTAGGTTAAAACCGAAAACCAAACCGAACCAAACCAAACCGGTCGGTTTGGTTTGGTTTTTTTGTCCTTAGGTTTGGTTTTGGTTCTAATTTTAGAAAACCGAATTAAATTGGTTTGGTTTTGGTTTTCATGTTTAAAAAACCGAAAAAACCGAAAAAACCGAAAAAATGTAGTATAAATATATATAATTTTATATATTATATATTAAACTTAGTTTGTAAATTTTCTATTCTAATAAGGGCATATTAGGTAATAGATTGTAAATTTTCTTAATGTTTTTTTTTTTATTGGATTGGCATATATTAAACTAGCTATTATTGTTGTATGAGTGTTGGCACGTATTAAATTGGAGATTTGAACTTGGATTGACATAAGTCAATACTTTTCCATTTTGATACAATGTTTAATGTTTTCTTTAGTTGCTAATGTAATGATTTTATTAAAAATGTTTTTATTTAAAGTTTAGTTTGTCATTTTTCTATTTTTAATTATTTGTTGCTATTTGATAGAATAAAACCGAAATCGAACCGAACCAAACCGAAATTTTACGGTTTGGTTTGGTTTGGTTTTTTTTATAGTATGGTTTGGTTTTGGTTCGAGAAAACAAAAACCGAAGTATAATGGTTTGGTTTAAAATCTACCCTAAAATCGAACCACGAACACCCTTATTACTTACAGTAAAATTTGAGAGAATTTAATTAATGAGAGGCTTAAAATATCTTATGTGGTGGCAATAACCTAGCCCTTTTAGAGTAATAGAATTGAACTGAAAGAACCGTTCGCACTTGCCCCTCCAACTTTTAATTGTCTGCTCCTTCTTGACCACCGTTTTTCTTTTCTAGAAACTTTCGTCTCATTGAATGCAAACTTCATTTCATATATGAGAATAACGACAAGACTCCTGCGAGACCTCAGCGAGCTTCATTTCACATATATGAGAACTGAACTGAAAGAACCGTTTGCACTTGCTCCTCCAAGTTTTTCCTGCTCAATCTCCACCGTTTTTCTCTTCTAGAAACTTTCATCTCATTGAATGCAGACTTCATTTCACATCTGAGAATTACGGCGAGACTCCTGTGGGAACTTGGCGAGCTTCTACCTCTTCCCCTGTCCAGAGCTACCATTTTTTGTCTCTTTCTCTCTCGAAAGTGTAATGGCAAGGCACACATGAGACCACGATCGACAAGTTTTTTATATCGTTTTACATGTAGGAATTCAATAGAAAGGAACCATGATTTTCTTTAAAAGGGGTAAACTAACATCCAGTTAGATTGTAGGATTTATCACCGTGTTGTCGCTCAGCCATGCATGGTGGAATTGTAGTTATGAATTCCTTTGATAAGTTCCCATCTAAGCCATAACAGAACTTAGTTATTGTGGCTATACCAATTGGTCCAATACTGCATCTTAATCAAGTTTCTCGTTTTCCCACGGTGGGTAATTGAATAAGGATATGAAAGCCGGCCTCTCACCACCCGAACTTATAATTAATATCCAATGGCTCAAGCAGCTAGTTCAAACCCTCCATTGGTATGGAAAGTGAACTCCGGTAGATGTTGTACTCGCCACAAATGTGCTGTGCGAGCCAGAGATCATAATTTTCTTAGTTGACGGCAGAGGGTCAGTGACTGATAAAGAAGACAAAGCTAATCGGAGACGAATGGATCGGATCTGGGGAAAACTGGTGTTGTATGCGAAAAGAGAGGACTGGTTCTTTCTTGAACTCGCCACTTACTTGAGAAGCCAAGCAAATCCTTTAATAAGGATCACGTGAGTAACAGGCCGGGTGAGCAAGACACGTTACTAAAACATGGGCCACATCATTTTGGACGAACAGCTGCTCCTGACATGTAAGGAGCGAAGTTTTGTTTATTAAAAAACATTTACGCCTCAAATCAACTAAAAATGGTAGGGCAAAAATGCCCTTGACATACTAACAGAGAAGAATCCGGCCAAAAACCCTTTACAATAAATAGCGGGGCAATTTTCAAAAATATTGAAAATTTTTATAAAATTTGTATTTATCATATCCCAAAAAGTTTTGTTATTTCCATGGGGCACCTAGCCCCATTGCCCCCACTTTGAATCCGTCACTGGATGTATCTCCATTGTGGTGAAAACTAATAGGTAGTTGGCACTTTTTATTTATCTTATTATATTTTTGTGTGGCTGAGAGTTGGCTTTCCAAAGATAACACTTATCCTATAGAATGGGGTCAAGAAAAGATGCAAGGATCCTATACCTTAGTAGGAAATAAAATACAAAGAATACAAAGGGTAATGCTATACGTAGTACCATAATACAGCATCATATAAACAATACCTAATGTGATAAGGGACTTCTTGTGATGATACTAAATAGCTTAAAGGATATTTTTATCAACAAACTCATGTCATGTCAAGTGCTGTCTATATGATGCTGTAACAAGTTGTTCTTTATAACATTGCCCATTAAAAAGACAAGCGAGAGTTCAAGTACATGTGATGTATATGTATATAAGGTATATATATAGTACAAAAATTTCATCAACTTTGATCCCTAGATTGAACTACTCCCCTAAATCCCATCCCATCCCATCCCATCCCACCCCTCTAAAATCTCTAAATGCTATAAACAACTATATAATAACAGCACCTAATTACAACACTTCACGTGACATGAGTTAATTAAAAAAATTATCTTCCAAACTATTTAGTGTTGGTTTTCTTAACGTGTGTCCTAAGAGTACATTTTAAGTTACAATTAATAGTCAATCAGTGTATGGAAAATGTGTTTTCACAGTTTTTCAAGCAACTTTCACCATTTACAATGCATTTTTATCATTTTTAATGTAATAATTGAATCATTTATTGCAGCTTAATATATATCTTCAGGGCACACATTAAAAAAATCCATTTAGTATCACCACAAGAGGTTTATGGCCACCTCAATTACTGTCTAAATGACGCTACTTATAGCATTGTACTAAGCCGAGGCCCAAAGCGGAATTCCTGCTTGGTTTATTTGCTTGTGGTTAGTCTTCACTTGCATACTGCCCCATTGGCCAGAGACCCCATATTAATAATTGCACAGAAAATCCATTCACGCATCTGTTGGCATATCAAATATGTTGGATTGTCGTCACTTTAAAGGTAAATGAACAGTTAGACAACATTCCGTCATCAAACGCTGGACAAACAACAAGTACAACCCATTTGAACAGTAACGAATTTGGATGACATGCCCAGAAAAAAAAAGTGGTGAAATGACTTGTACGTACAAAGGCAAAGGTAAAAAAGACAGAGAAGAACTGACTTCATTCTGAAGTGTATATATGTACATAACAGAGCGCTCTCTCTCTCTCTCTCTCTCCCTCTCTCCCCCCATTACTCGAGAAACCCATGAAATGTTCCTTTCGAGGATGCAAAAAGAGATAAAAGAGGAAGTAAAAGGCCAATAAACCCTATGAGTGTCTCTGAGTGATTCCATACATCATCGCATGCATGGGTTGATCAATTACTTCCAAATATGGAGCGTCGGTGATACCTCGATCGTACACCTGCACTCATTGTTATTATTATTATATATGAGAAAATAGGGTATAAAAAGCATGTATTTATACTAGAAGGCTAGAGGTTTTCAACAGTTGAATGACATGGAGGCCAACCGAAACAGTAGTGAGAATACAGAGAGGCATTTTGGAGAAGGAACTTTAGAAGAAGAAGATGAGGAGGAGATGGAGATTCTCAAGAGGAGAATCTCATCCCATCCTTTGTATGGCCTCTTGGTTGACTCTCACTTGGACTGTTTAAAGGTTCTCTCTCTCTCTCTCTCTCTCTCTCTCTCGATGTGTGTGTTGTAATTGTTATTTATTACTGTTTTGAACTGTAAAATTTTGGTGAAAGGCTACCTCCATTAGCAGGTACAAACCATTTGATGAGGATCTTCTTTATGCTGTGTTTCTTCATATAACTAATGGTTTTTATAATACCCAAAAGAAGAATTGAACTGAGAAGGTGCTATTCTCTCTTTTCATTAAACCATTGTCACATTGAGGAAGAAGAATTGAACAGAGAAGGTGCTGTTATCTCTCTGTTTTCATTAAACCATTGTGCTGGGTGTAGTGAAGATTTGATAGGTTGCCCTGTCATTGTCAATTATGCCCCCTTCATGACTGTCAATTAAAGTGGCCACGAGCGTGGTTCATCATGGTGGTTCAATCTGAGAATGCTATTTTTTTCTTGTTCTTTCATTTGTGAATGCGGTCTCATAGAGTAGGCCGATTGAACCCACAATTGTATATTTAGTGCAACATACAACATAATCATTTCTTGTTCTTTTAAACGCATGACTGAATATATGGAAGATGGCAAGATCAAACCTTTACACATTATGGGTTTAGGTGGGTCAGGTCAGGGTGCTTTGCTTTGCTTTGGTCTGTCATAAATTCTGATACCCAATTTGAAGATAATCTGCCCACACACATGTATTTGTTTCTGAATGCGCATTTGGGCCGATGTATAAACAGCTTTAATTTGTTGAAAATCATGATTGATATGATTCCTTTTCGCAGGTGGGGTTAGGCAATGTTGTGGACATTGATACAAGTCATAGAATTGTGCAGAAGCAAGCCGATAGCAGGTCCAGTTTGAGTATGTTCAATCAAGAAGAGCTAGACCAATTCATGGTAAGGTTCGGAACTTTTTTAGTATTGATGTACACACATAGAAAGATATTGACAGATATAAAAAGGGTTCGGGCTCACCTCTAGTCCATTAACCTCCATTTTTTCTCCAGTTGACGCCTATCAATAAGCCACCTAATCCTTGGCTAATTCCACAGCCTACAACAAGCCACATCAGTTATTCATTTATGATGGTAACAGATGATCTTTAATGGCATTAACTTTCAACCCAAACACTCCCCAAATCTCCCTGCAACCTGGCTCCTTACTTTTCTCTGCAACCTCATGCCTTTGACCAAAGAACATTGTTTATCCCGACTAAAGAGAGCCTCAAGCGACCCATGAGGCTCTCTTTTATGGTACAATGGACGCTGCATATACATTGAGAGCTTGGATGTGAGTAGGAGTTCTCATGGTCTGATGGTCTTGTATTTGAAGTGTGAGTCAAACATAACATGGTTTATGATTTGACTGCTGCTTTAGTCATCATCTCTCACTGTCTCATGCCGTCCAAAGCATTATGCTGAAAACGACCAGACCCATCGGAAAGTTCGCGTCGTAGTGGTTTGGTTCTACTTTCTAGTTTCCCACTGCACGGTGTGTTTTTCCGTGCAATGAATCTCAAAGTTCGAACCACTATCACTATCTTTGTGGGTTGAAACCGACTTCATCTGGGCAATGGCTGAGTTTGGACTAAAGCACTTTTTAGATATATACAAATTTACAAATTGCTTATAATATTATATTGACCTAGCTAGAGCACTAAGGATGAACTAGAAAAGTGGTTATATTATTTATTAGCTTCAAAATAGCTCTGCGCTTCTATGTATCAAATCTTCCCAAATAACAATAAATATTTTTAAAAAAAATTAAATTCTCATAAATAATTACATTTTGCTTTATATCCTAACTTGGTAATAGTATCGGTAGTTTTATTTGCTAGTTTATCTGTGCACATGATTAAACTTAATATCTATATTATTATCAATATTAATCTTTCTACAGTCACTAATTATACTATAAATTGTCTTAGGGCATTTATTTTAAATAATATAAATTATTAATAACCAATTTAAAATCACCTTCAACAATCACCTTATTAAAAAAATTTTGCTTTGCTAAAATCAAATCATTTCTCAACGCAACAACTTCCATTTTAGGAACAGAAACATTCTCCTCAAAAATAATTATAATACATAGCTATTGGCTTACCAAATGATCATGAATTATTGATCCTATAGTCCCATTCTTTTCTTTCTTTTTTTTATCGAATCCATCAAAATTTAATTTAACCCATTCATCATTGGAATGAATTGATCTAATAAACTTTGATCTCTTTTTAAATATCTTATTATCATAGTTTTTGGACTTATCAAGGTTAACATTATTGTTTCTAGATAAGTTAATCACATAGTCTAAAAAAAGATTAGTAGCTCACTCTATAATTAAGAATTTATTAAAAGTCTCATTCTTGAAAATAACATTATTTCTAGCACACCAAATTTACCAAAGCAAATTAGCTATTTTATCCATCACATAATATTAATTTTTTTTCTTTTTCTAAAAGAGTATTTGCTTAAATTCAAAATCTAGTTAATTAAATCATTATCATTATCTACCACACTTCTTTAACCCTAGTACAATTCATAAAAGTATGATTAATATCTTCAATTTCTGAATTACAAAGAGGGCAAGAACTATCTGCTTGAACTCCTCTATTAGTAAGAAATTTTCTACTTGGAAGTTTATCCTGAACAACAACCAAATAAAATTCTTGATCTTAAGAGCACTATATATTTAACTTCCAAATCCAATTAAAATTTTTCTTATTGCATAATTTTATCACTTTCTTTTTACATCTCAACTCTCTATGGAGCCACGTAGGTGATTTAACCAAAAAATTCCTATTGGATGTTGGACCCCACCAAATCTTATCAGGAACATCCATGGTTGGGATAAGAAAATTCAATATTTTTTTTCTGTCTCCCCTACAAGGGATATAATAAACTCTTAATTCCATACCTTATCTGAACGAATAACATCAGCAACTTTCAACTCCCAATTAATATTATTAAGATACTGTACTTAAAATAGTTTTGTTAGATAGCCATTTATATATCCGCCCAAAAATAGATATCATTCCCATTTCCTAGAGACCATCTAATACCATGGCTAATGAGGTCACGTCCTTTAAGTATATTTCTCCAAGCCCATAAATCTTTATTTTTTCGAAGGACTTAAAAGAAATTGTCCTTATTTAAATATTTTGATCACATCAATTTAACTCAAAAATCATGCATTGAAGGTTGTACCTCATGTATTAGCTCAATATACCCCGTAACCCACTAATGCAAATGCGAGTGTTGATATAACTTATATTAGCACGTACTTACCTAATCATCATCTAATATATATGTATATATATATTGATAAGGATTGAGTCAATTTATATCACAAAATAAGAGGCAATCAATTAATGTCCATAAAATGAGAATGGCTAGAACAAGAATGTTACTAAGGACTGAGATGATGAAGCATTTGTTAAATGTTATAACTTATGTGTAGAACTAATTGGAAACAAAATGAAGAAGTAGAAGCTGGGAAGAAAAGATTAAGTTCGTTGAATCATGTGCAATGGACACTTGAAATGCATCAATGAGTGCATGTTTTGATTAATTTGGCTAGTTTTAGGCACTAAAAGGGCAAGAGGAAGGCCAAAAGAACATATGTTGAGGTTTTGAGAAATATTCAAATTAAACTATGATTTGATAAAAGCTAGGGAGATTTGGCCATAGCTCCATACTATAATAGTTTTTTAACAATTGATCCAGAATATTTTTAGTTAACACAATAGGTCCTTTTGACCAGATTCGAACTAAAATACCCCTAATTTATTATTAAAAAATTTTCAAACATGATATGAGTTAAATAAACGAACCACTCCTAGAATCATGAAATAACCATGATTTTAGGAACTAAATCATGAAGCAATCGTGATTTAAGGATTTTCCAAACATGACATGCGTTAAGTAAAGGAATTGTTCCTAAAATACAAAGTAATCAGATTTTAGGAACATAAGGAATCTATTAATGTTTATCAAAAAATTGCAAAAAGCAAAACTCCAAATAGTAACATATGCTAGTTCATGGAATAGCAAGATTTTACATTTTGTAAATGGGTATTGCTTAAAAAAATAACTAAGTAAAAAATAAAAAAAAGTTTCAAAATTAAAGTGGAGAATAGTACTCCCTCTGTCCCACAAAGATAGGCCACTTTTGACTGAGTTTAAGAAAACGTCATCATTACATTGACTTCTTAGTTATTAAATTTTATCTTTCCAAAAATACCCTCCCTTATTTGGTATTGGGTTTTGTGTTGAAAGTAATTATTGAAATAACAAAGGGTAGTGTAATAAAATTTAAAAGATTTATTATTTGAATTTTCAAAGTGGACAAAAATTTTTGGGACAAAAAAAAAGTAGTAAAAATGGCTTATCTTTGTAGGATGGAGAGAGTAGCACATTGCTATTTGGTATCATGTAACAGTCAAATGCTACTATTTGAATAACTAGTAACCTTTTATTGCTTGAAACATAAAAAAATAAAATAAAATAAAAAATAAAAAAAATAACCCATATATTCAAAACTATAAACACAAATAAAAAAGAACAAAAAACAAAAAATATTTATCACAAATTAAGTAGCAACTAATAAGAGAATTAGAAATATATTTTTATGTTGAACAAAAACTTTGAAACCGAATCAGATGAGGAATTACCAAAAAAAAAAAAAAAAAGAGGGTAGAACAAAAAGATTACAAATACAACAACCTGAATTTCTGTCGAGAAATAGGTGATGAATATCGAAACTTGAAGATGATGGAGATCAAAGTTTAGTGATGATAGAGATTGAAGCTTGATGATGATGGAGAACAAAACTTGCATATGGAGAACGAAGCTTGATGATGATTGAGAATAAAGCTTGAAAATGGAGATCTTTAAAAAAATTTTGAATTCAAACACCCACAAAATCAGGCCAAAAACCCAATAAAAATACATCTTAATCATAGCCATTATAATTTCAAAATTATGATATGAAAAAATTACATCAAACTCAAAAAAGGGTAATAAGGGAATTTTAAAAATATATATTTCGTTATAAATAGCCAAGTATTGTCCCCATCATAATTATACAAGATAAAAAACTCCAGTAACCAACCAAAACCTGGTTGAGATGAACAACTTGAATGCAGAAATGACTCAGACTAAACCTTTTTCTTAATTTTTTTCCTGTTCAACTTCATTTAGTTAAATTCTTAGCTCATTTTTCACGGGACCACCACAAGCATCTTATAAGAACCTTGTTCCTGCATGGAACAGGCCACCAGAAAGAAGGTCAAGTCCGAGGAGTGGATATATGCGACCCATTTCATTGTAGTAAAGAAACAAAAAAAATTTGATCCTGCAGTAGTAGATAATCTTCCTTTCTTTTCATGAAAAACTTAGGTATGAACTTTTATACATAGTCTGTATGACTGTGTTACAAAGAAATATGAACAAAATGCAAAAAGAATACTTGAAAACCATTTCATATACTTAATTTTGGGAAAAATATTTAATCCCTGATGATGTCCAACTGAGGTTGCGGTTGCTAGCCTAGCTCTAGTCATGCTACTACATGCCATGCATGGTTTGGTGCACCAAAGCTTGTTATCCACTTGATGCCACTTTGTCACTTTATCAATCCATGCCATGCTTCCCTCATGCACATGGCTGGGTGTTGGCCTGGCAGAGGGTCGACCAACTAACCATTTCAAATCATATCAAGTGGAGGATTATGTAATTCATTTTCCCATTACATTAATCATGCCATTTTATTCATGAAGAAAAGTACATTAAAAAATTGTCTTGTTTTTCATGATTTTTTACTACATAATTCAAACATTATCCACCATACGTAGAGTTTTGATTAGAAACAAATGGCTGAAAAAATATCAAAGTGGGCTAAACTTTTAGTCAACTTATTCTACTAAATTAATGGAACGCTCTAATTTTTTTTGTCTTGTCATTTGAAGTTTGATTATTGTTTCGAACTTGATGATTAAATTTAGATGGATTGTATGTATGTCAAGCGTATAGGTGCAGCAGGTATGCACATTTTTCATTAGAGAGTTTGATACATATATTGAGAAATGGTTTCGTGGGATTTTCAGGGAACCAAAGTATGTAGGGATAAGATGTCCTTTGTTCATTCTTTTAATGCTTAACTCCCCTAAGAATTTTTCCTAAATTTGCTTGTCCTAAATTTCTTCTCATATATGTCATCGTTTGCCTAAGTTTTTAAAAAGTTGATGCATGAGACGACCAATTACAAAAGTATTTAAGTGTACGTTGAGAGTGGAAAATTTGGATTTTTATTTAAAATGTGGCATAAGAATTTAACGATGTCATTTTGTAATTCCGTTTTAAAGTCATTCCAAAAAAAAAAAAAAAGAATTAGTTTCCAAACAAGATCAGTTGGGCAATCTTCAAATGGAAAAAACATAAAAATAGTTCAACTACTTTAACCATTTGTTGGAAACGAAAACAGTTGAAAAAGTTTTTTTTTTTTTTGTTATGTACATTGTTTAAATCATTTTCCTTATTCTGTAATAAAAATCTAAAATTTGAACAAAAATGTTAATAAACAAGTGATTAGAACATTACCAAAATATATCATTGTCTATGATTATACCCAAATTAAATAATTTGTTTAATTTCTGCATATTTTTCAACCCTTAGCAACTCATAGCTGCTTAAATATACAGATGTAAGTTAATATAAGACTACTATAAGAGACTTAGTGATCAAATTATATATGGCATGAAACAGTAGTACAGAAATAAAAGTGAGAATCTTACCACCTTAATGTATAAATGGCGTTCACGATTGGTGATTTGGTATGGTATTTAACTTTCTCCAAACTTGCGTCTGATATTTGTAGAATGAGATCTGAGATTTTCACCTTACAGTTAAACCTCATATCCACTAAAAGAAGCTTATCATTTGGAGAAGATTTTATTGTAAAAAGTTTAAGCAGCTATTACAGAGACTTAAATCAGCATATTTGTAATGAGGTTATAACCAAGTAAAACATGAGAATTGTTCAGCAAATAACTCCCACTAAAACAAGAACAACCTTCTTTTACAGTTTTTATTTTTCCTTTCTCATTTCTCATGATTTAGTTATAACCACACCACACTACTGGATCAAATGGGCAGGAAGCATATTGTACGGCACTAAACAAGTTGAAAGAAGCAATGGAGGAACCTCACCTGGAAACCATGGCTTTCATCAATAGCATGCATTCACAACTTAAGGACCTCGGAAGGATAGATCCTAGACCTGCTGAACCAGCCACAATGTTTTCTGGTAAGATATTTACATCTTACCCATCTCCTGATTTAATTTGCAAAGGCAATCATTCCTTAGATATAAGTAGCACCATTTTATTAACACAAGAAAACGTGTTTTACCACTTTTGTGGCCCCTTTGTATGCTATTTATGACATATCTCATAGACTAAAACGCAAAACATATAGCGTCATGACACAGCGGTATAATATGAAGAATATTACAGTCTTCTCTTAATAAAACAAACCCTCAAATCCACAAGAATGATTTTCAATCCACGAGGAATGTAAAAAGTAGACGAAATATTATTGATAGAAATTGATCAACAATGATACTTTTGCAGCTTATATAGGCTGCACATGTCTATTCCGACTCTTTTTCCTAAATATTACATTTTTAATAATTTATTCAACCTTTTGTATTATTTTCAACTTTATTCCAGATTACCAATAAATCGTGATTGCTAACCAAGTTTTTATTAAAATCGTGGCTAACAATCACAATTTTAAGTTTCGTATACATCCAGATTACTTATGAGGCAAATGGCTATTAGGCTCGTAGCCCAACATAAAGGCCTAGAGCAATGATCCTAAGGTCTTATGCCCATTCAGGGGTAGCGGCCCCGAGTAAAATTTTTTTGGGTTTATATACTTGTTGGTCATATGCTCTAAATCTAATCACAAAGCTAGAGAATATTACTCACTCGAGCTTCTATGTATCATGTGAAGTCGGTTACTTGTCTTGTAACTAGGTTGGATAGGTGTTATGCTAGATTCGAGTGTAGCTTGTATAAGAACAAGAGTAGAAGAGCAGTCCCAAGTTGGAGGTTGAGAGGGACCCTGAACTCAAAACAGATGTGTAATTCGGTTTCCCCCGAAGTTCAAGTCTCTTCCTCAAATGAATGATAGCTGGGCAAGCTGACTTCCAATTCAGGAGCCCAGTTCAAATGGTTCCTAGTTCAAGTTCTAAGTCTTCCGACTCTTGTCACGTGTCTCCTTTGAGCTTGCATATATGTCTAGATCTAGTAACCGGGTCAGTTGGTATTTTCCCACATAACTATCATATAGCCATTATTTAACTCGGTTCTAGAGGTGGTGATCGATGGCTGATAGGCCGGTGATGGTGATCGAGTTGGTACAGATGCATTAATTGCGAGTGTCCTTTCATCTTCTAGGCTTTTTTATTTTTTTAAAAAAAAATTTATCAGCAAAGGTAATATTAAAATCGAATAAAAAGAATACACTCAGCAGTAGAAACCACCCCTAGCCAAAAAAACAGCCCCCACTAAAGCAGAGAAAATCACCCAAGTAGGAAAAAATAAATCAAAACCACCCCAATACAAACCAAACATAGCATCAATAAGAAAAACCAAACACCTGCAATTACATAAGACCTTATCAATAGAACTACACCCCAAAGAATAATTCCCTAACACTAGCAAAGACCAAAGATAAAACCAACTCAGCACAAGAGATCGAGACGTCAAGCTGATCACCAAATACTCAAAATTAAGGTACTACCCACACCAGAGCTTCAAGCAAAATAAAGAACTTCACTCAAGATGATGCTGTGATTGCAAGGCAAAAACAACATATCAAACTCACAGCAAATCCTCTTCTAAATTAAATATCCAGATCAGCCTACTTCATTGCAGCTTCCACTACTATATTTCACCACTTCTATGCATACCCTGAGACAAATAATCAATCCATATTTTTGAGCAGTCAGCCCCCAAAAGCAGATTACAAACAGCACCAAAACAATAAAGAGAAGTAGCAAGCAATAAAAGCTGCAACATTGAAATAAGATTCAGATCCTAACAACATAAAAAACAAAAAGAGACAGCAGTAAACTCCCACAAAAGATCCAAGCAAGCTACAAAACAAACAGCAGAAGAACTCCCACAAGATACTGATTACACTAGAAACATATTATGGTCAAAGCAAACAAAACACCTGCACCTCAATCCCCCTATTTTCTTGAATATTTCCTTTTGTGGCATTGATTCACCTTTATAACTAACCTTGTTGGGCTATCCTCTTCTCTCAACCCATCAAAGAAACTATCCCAGTCAACTGAGTGTATCTTGAAATTCTGGTTTTATTAAGCCTGTAATACCTAGAAGGGGGGTTGAATGGGTATTTTAATTTATCTTACCCAATTTTTATCGAAACAATTCAAACCCTAAAATCTATCAATCAATCACACATAAATCAAACCATAAAGCAGTAAAAATATTACAAGAGAATTTTTACATGGAAAACCCTAGCAGGAAAAACCATGGGACCTCATCTAGTTGAAGCGAATCCACTAAGAAAGCAATGAGTACAAGACACAATACTTATAGACCTCATGGACTTAAGTAATCGCCTTCACGACCACAACCCATCAATCGATCTCCGTGTCTTCACGGCTTCGGATAATATTCGACCTCTTTTAAGTGATTCTCTACCCCACAAGCTCACAAGCTTGATCTCCGTCGCAATGGCTCCGGTGAACTCTGACCACACACACTCAAAGATGTGTTGAAGGTTATGTTTTGAATGAATCTCTAGAACATATAAGTGAAAACCCTAGGTAGAAGAGCTCTAGAGAGAAGCAAGTAAGATGTTCAATGAAAACCCTAATAGGGAAAGATTTGCTTAGCCTCCTCTATTGTAATAGCCTCTAAACATAGAGACTAAGAGACCCCAAAAGAATAAGAGTCAAAATCAGATCAAATAGGAAGGTTTTAATAAGTTGAAAAATTGAATTTTACAAAGCTCGATTGATCTAGGTCCAAGCCCGATCGATCAAGGTAGGCAGTAGCAAAGACCCATTTGTAAAATAGCACCGATCGATTGGCCCTCAACCCCGATCGATCGGGTTGCCCTGTTTTGCATTAAAACCTTAAAAACCTTTTAAAAATATTTTCTAAACATTCTTGAAAACAAATAGATGTTTAAGAACAATTTTCCACCTAAGGTATAGAGTAACTAAAGTCACTTACCTTCCCTACAAATGAGTGTGAGCCGCAAAACAATAAGCTTTACTTCAAAACATCTTTGCAGCTATTCAAATCTTCAATTAACCCAAGACTTAATAAAACTTTGACATAGAATTTGACAACATCAAAAACATGGACTTTACAATCTCTCCCTTTGGCAATTCCATGACAAAACTAACCTAAATCTCAACATGAGATATAAGACCTATTCCCAAACCATAAAACTGAACAAGTTCCAAACTCAATTGAGAATTATAACTCGATAAAGAAATATTACATGGAAAGAACCAAAAACAATACTAACTCTCATACTCAACCTATCAACCTATAATCTACAAACAAGAACAAACAATACCCAGCATAATATCACAGAAATAAATTAAAAACTCAAAGATATTCTCGCCTAAGCATACAAACTTCTACTACTTTTTGTCATGAATTGACAAAGGAAACCATATATATAAAAGAATGAAACCACATCACTCATACAAGAGGGGAATCAAAGAATAGTAAAAAGAACCATGTGATTTCATTTACGAAGCTTAAAAACATCATATAAGAGAGATGAAAACATCAAAATAACACCAAAAGTCCTAAGCATGACTTCATGTAGCCTAAATGAACTAACACAAGCCTAACAAGATAAACAAAAAAAAAAAAAAAAAATCTAAACTAGGATCCAATCTCAACACCACCATCATCAACATCCTCATATCAAAAGACAAAAAGATATAGAAGAGAAAAAAAAAATGTACTCAAGAAGAGGGCACAAGAGATAACAACTTACATTTATTCTGATAAACACTCTTAACTCCCTCTCAAATAATGCACAAAAAGAAATTTAAAAAAAAAAAAAATACAAAACAAAACATGTGTACTTGACAATATGATGACATGTCAGTGGGTTCCACAAATATAGAAAAAGAACTAAAATGGAGACACCATTCCACAATATATATAGAAGCACATGAGTCATCAAAGATATAATAGCAAATTATCAATAAAGTCTTTCACACTTATACACGATTAGAAAAGTTATTCAAGAAAGTTCACACGCTGAGTGTATGATGCACTGACAACGCCAACGAGGTCAGTTGGCAAAATTACTCATGCTAACCAAAGTCTAACAATTCCAAAGAAATAAAGAAAATGAATTCAAACCATGTTAGAATCGAAAAGATTGCTTTTCACCCTCTATAATTTTTTTTTCTTTTTCTTTTTTTATGAGCTTTGGGAATTATTTTGTAGGTATCAAGTTTTTGTACATTTCCCACATTTTTCAATTTTTTAAACCAGCATTCATTTTTTTTATTGAAACTCAACATCAATATATATATATATATATATTTTTATCAACATGATGGCTTTCACACTTTCACACAGCTAGCCCTTTCCATGAATTACCTCACGTTAGCTTCGGACATTATGCAGGTTGCCCTTTTCATGAGACATAGGGATATGCATAACATATAGGTCATTCAAATTCTGGCACCCTAAGAAATTTTAACACATAGATTAAACAATTCATAGAATTAGCCTATAAACCCCAAAGTCATATGTTAGTGGTGCAGTGTAAAGTATATAGCATGTTGTTAACACATGTGATGTGTTTGGCATGATATGTGTAATCTTTGATTTTCCACCTTACCTTATTTGCACATTGTATCTCCTTATAAATACTCATGTACAACCCTAATACATGTGTGTGAATAATATACAATCTCTTTCAATATATTCTTGGTTTAAGTTGGTATCAGAGCCGCTCTCTCTACCTTGGCCATGGCTTCCTCAAGTTCTCAATCTGCCACTTCCTCTCCCGACTCTACCATTCAACCCACTTCTTCCTCAAGTCCCAACCCTTCCCCACAGACCTCTCTCCATAATGCTCACCACTTTATCTCTCTTAAACTCTCCTCCACCAATTTTTTGTATTGGAAAACCCAACTTTTTCCCTATCTCCGTGGCCAAGATCTCATTGGGTTTATTGATGGCTCCACTCCCTGTCCACCCTCCACTATTACTGTTGATGGCCACCAAGTTGTCAATCCGGCACATCTAGATTGGACCTGCCAAGATCAACTCATCATGAGTCTCCTCATTGCCTCCTTATCTGAAGATGTCATTCCTCTTGTGGTTGGCCTAGATACCTCTCGACAGGTCTACACCACGCTTGAAACCTCTCTTGCCTCTGCCTCCAATACCCGGATCATGCAACTTCACATGAACTTGCAAAACTTGAAGCAAGACGACAAGCCAATCTCTACTTACCTTCAACAAGCAAAGTCCTATGCCGATGCCTTAACTGCTGCAAGTCGTCCCCTCTCCTTAGCTGATCTCAATCTCTATATTCTCAAAGGTCTTCGCCCCGAATTCAAGGATCTTGTCACCACCTTGACTGCTCGCCCGGAGCCCACTCCGTTTGCTGAACTTCATAGTCTTCTTCTCAGTCATGAATTCCTGAATGCCGGATCTATTGGCTCTCTCACCATTTCACCACCTTCTGAGCCCCCACCGCCCTCTGCCAATGTTGCTCACCGTAGTTCCAACCCCACTCATCACCGCGGGCGCGGTCGCTCAAACCATTCGCGCGGTCGTGGTCGTGGTCGTGGTCGTGGTGGCCACTTTTCTCCCCAATTTTCTGGCCCTTCGCATGCTGATTTTTACTCTTATGGTTCTACACGGCCTCGATGTCAAATCTGTAATGGCTCCAATCATCCTGCGGTCAACTGCTATCATCGCTTCACTCATACCTTCCCTCCATCTGCAAATCTGGCTATGTACAACCCCATGCCCCAGGAATGGTTCCCTGATACCGGTGCTACCCATCATGTCACCCCGGATCTCGCCAATTTATCCCATCATGATGAATACAGAGGTACTGATCAAATTCGTGTTGGCAATGGTAAGGGTTTACCCATCTCTCATATTGGTTCCACCACTCTTAAAACCCCTTCTTCTTCCTTTCTCCTTTCTAATATTCTTCATGTTCCCCAAATCACCAAACCTTTACTTTCTGTTCATCAATTCACTAAAGATAATGGTTGCTTTTTTGAATTTCATCCTTCTCATTTTCTTGTTAAGGATCAGGTTTCCCAGAAAACACTCCTCCGCGGGTCGAATGAAGCCGGTCTTTACAAATTCCATGCCTCTCCACCTTCGCGTCCTGTGTTCCCCTCTGTTCTTGCTGCTGAACGTGTGTCTTCTGACTGCTGGCATCGTCGTTTGGGTCATCCTCATCTTCGTGTTCTTCATCAAATTATCAAGTCTCACAATTTGCCATGCTCTTCTAATAAATTAAGCACTTTATGTACTGCTTGTCAGCTTGGCAAAAGTTCTCGATTGTCTTTACCTGTTACAGGGACAATTAGTTCGTCACCCTTAGATCTTGTTTTCACTGATGTCTGGGGTCCTTCCCCGGTTTTATCTAGTGAGGGTCATCGTTATTTTGTCATTTTTCTGGATGATTATTCAAAGTATTTGTGGTATTTTCCAATGGCTCAGAAATCTGATGTGTTTGGCATTTTCATTAATTTTCAATCCATGGTTGAACGACAATTTAATTCTAAAATCAAAGTTGTTCAATCCGATTGGGGTGGTGAATACCGGACACTGTCCAAATTTTTTAGTACTTGTGGCATTCTCCATCGTCTACCATGCCCTCATACCCATGAACAAAATGGTTCAATTGAACGCCGTAATCGTCATATTGTTGAAACTGGGTTGGCATTACTTGCCCATGCTAATGTTCCACGCCGTTTTTGGCAATTTGCATTTGAGACCGCTGTTTACCTCATCAATCGCATGCCAAGCTCGGTTTCCAATCATGTGTCGCCTTTTCAACGTGTTTTCAATAGGCCACCAAATTACCTTTTTCTCAAAGTTTTTGGTTGCTTGTGTTTTCCTTATTTGCGTCCCTACAATCGCCACAAAATTGATTTCCGTTCCACTCCATGTGTTTTTTTGGGCTATAGTCCTCGTCACTTAGGCTACCGTTGTCTTCACCAACCCACTGGTCGTCTATACATTGCTAGACATGTCCGCTTTGATGAATTTTCTTTTCCCTTTTCTGGACCCTCCATTTTAGGCCCTCCTCCTAATTTTTCTCCACCCAAAGGTCCACCCACCAATCCCTATTTTTCCTCTCCTGGTCCTTGGCTTACGGCCTCCCTTTTTCCGCCAAAACCAATTCCTTCCTTCCCACTAAATTCGGTCCAGTCAACCCCTACAAAATCTCCACCAAATTCTCTTCCTCATTTATCTCCCCTTCCACCGTCCAATCAGCAGCAAGATTCCCACCAACCTTCCATGTCACCTCTCCCTATTATATCTCCCTCACCAAATCTCACGTCTCTTTCCTTCCCTATTTTGTCTCAGCCCACAACTTCTCCTCCAATCTCTCCTAATTGTAACGTTCCACCAATCTCCTCTCCTCAAATTTCTCCTTCCCAAAACGGGCCCACATCTTCCCAAATCCCTCCATTCTCTCCTTCCCATATTCCACAAAATTTATCTCCTTCCAATTCTTTGTCCACTAATAATTCTCCTACCCCCACCAACTCCTCTCCCTCTCGGTTTACTATTCATAATTCCCAAGGCCTTCCCCTAATTGTGGACTTACCTCACTTACCTCCCCCATCTCCACCACTCAATCCTCCACTTCGCACTCACCATATGATCCTTCGTCACATGACCCCTAACCCACCCACTGCCTTGCTTACACTCCCTGAATCCTCTATCCATTCTTCTCCTTCTGAACCCACCTGTTTTACTGACGCCAATAAGCACCCTGAATGGCGTCACGCAATGGCCCATGAAATCTCTGCTCTTATTAAAAATGGGACATGGACACTTCAACCATCCCGTCCTGGCATGAATATTGTTGGATGCAAATGGGTATATCGCATTAAGCACAAATCTGATGGTAGCATTGAACGATTTAAGGCCAGACTCGTTGCCAAAGGCTTTCATCAACAACATGGCCTTGACTACACTGAGACCTTCAGTCCAGTTGTTAAACCGACAACCATTCGCATAATTCTTTCTATTGCTATATCCAAGGGTTGGCCACTTCGTCAATTGGATGTCAATAATGCCTTCCTCCAAGGCTTCCTTAAAGAAGAAGTTTACATGTCTCAACCACCAGGGTTCATTGATCCCGTCTACCCCCGATCATGTTTGCCGGCTCCATAAGTCCCTCTATGGTCTTAAGCAGGCCCCCCGTGCTTGGTTTCATCGGCTTTCTTCATTCCTCCTCTGTAATGGTTTTACTGCCTCCAAAACTGATCCATCTCTATTCATTTACACTCACAAGGGTACAACTCTTTATGTTCTCATTTATGTTGATGACATATTGGTTACGGGTAACATTCTTGATCGGGTTCTCTCTCTCATTCATACCCTTGGGTCTGAATTTTCACTTAAAGACTTGGGCTCTCTTCATTTTTTCCTTGGTATTGAGGTACTCTCTTACCCTGATGGCATTCTTCTTTCACAGCGTCAATATATCAAAAATCTTCTTAAAAAATTTGGCATGGCAACCTCTAAACCTGTTCACACCCCTATCTCTACTAGCACCAAGCTTTCTAAATCTGCAGGGTCTCCCTTGTCTAATCCGACCCTTTATAGGCAGGCCGTTGGTGCACTTCAGTATCTCACCTTAACACGACCGGACATTGCCTTCTCTGTCAATAAGGTCTGTCAATTCATGCATCAACCCACCGAAGACCATTGGACTGCTGTTAAACGCATCTTGCGCTACCTCCAATCCAGTCAGGATCACGGCCTCCTTATCTCCAAACAGAGTTCCAATGCTCTTCATGTCTTTTCTGATTCTGATTGGGCCGGATGTCCTGATGACCGGCGCTCCACCAGTGGCTATGCTCTTTTCCTTGGTTCCAACCTTGTTTCCTGGTGTTCTCGGAAACAACGAACAGTTTCTCGATCCTCTACAGAGTCTAAATACAAGGCCATTGCAGATGCTATTGCCGAGGTCACATGGCTTCAATCCTTACTGCTTGAACTTGGTTTCCATCTTCCCACTGCTCCCACTCTCTGGTGTGACAACCTCGGTGCTACCTATCTCACTGCTAATCCTATTTTTCATGCTCGTACCAAGCATGTAGAAATTGATTTCCACTTTGTTCGCGACAAGGTTGCTCGCAAAGACCTCCAAGTTCACTTCATCTCTACTCATGATCAACTTGCGGACATCCTCACCAAAGGGTTAGCCTCCACCCGCTTCAAGTTCCTGCGTGACAAGTTGAAGGTTCGCAGTTGCCCACCTTCCACTTGAGGGGGGGTGTTAACACATGTGATGTGTTTGGCATGATATGTGTAATCTTTGATTTTCCACCTTACCTTATTTGCACATTGTATCTCCTTATAAATACTCATGTACAACCCTAATACATGTGTGTGAATAATATACAATCTCTTTCAATATATTCTTGGTTTAAGTCATGTAAATTTCAAACTACTCCACTAAGTGTGCTTAAGAGAATGAGACTAAATATCAAATTTATCAATTTATAAATTGCAACTCAATATGACAATCACGAAAGATATAGTCTCAAAATCTTAGTGTAAATCATATATAAGTAAAACACACAACTAGCCAAGAATAGCAAAGCACACAAGAAAATCTTTTTGATTTTTCCGGATTTTATAATTTATAATTTTTTTTTTATATCCATGAAAATTAAAAACAAATAAACTCCAAAGAAAAACAAAAACACACACAAAAGCAAGAAATCATAGGTACTCCATAACTCTAGGAACAACACGAATGACATAGAGAAAAGATTAAACCTAGAGCACTATGATAGTCTAAGGTCTTTGTGGACCAAAGGTAATTTAGAATCATCTCAAACTAAAAGCCAACTCAACTAGAACCTTGCACAATGCCTTTACCCTTATCCTTTTGCACAGTACTAACAAGTGGGGTAAGACATTCAGAATCCTTTTTCTTCACCCATTCTTTTCAAACAATAAATCTCTCTCCAGGAATACTCACAACTTGTATAGAGTCTCTCATAGGATCACAAGAAAAAGTTCCTAATCCTTTATGGACAATTTGTCTCAAATCATCAACCTCTTGACATAGTTTCCTACGACAATCACCTACATTATCCCAACTCAAGATAGAATTTTTAGAAGCCCTAAAAGAACTATTCCTAAGATGAAAACAATTAGGTCGATTGTGACCAACCTTACCACAATGGTAACACACAAGAGGACTCCTAGGAGAAGATCTATCCCAAGCATAAGGAATATCATATCCATTAAATCTCTTCACTTGCCTATGGAAATCACTATCTACCCTTCTAGGTGGACTCTTCCTAGGTAATTCTTAATTCTTCCTAAGGACTAGGCATCTAGGTCTAATATGTCCTTTTAAGCCACAATAGACACAAGTAGGGACTCGCTTTAAAGGCACAATAGGTGGAAGAATAATAGACTAAATAACTTAAGACTCTTGAACCTTGACAAACATGGTTTTAGATGAACTAGGAGTAACCCTATCACTAACAAAACCTAAACCATGCCTATCACTAGAACTCTAACTGTCCTACACTTAACAACTTGTCTAAGGTTTCTTTACCTTTCGATATTTTCTCAAGATCTCCTATCTTAGTCTTCAAGTCTTTCTCAATATTTATTACTTTCAGCTCAAAACTCTTCCTAGACTCAGACAACTCAAACCTCTCATTTTCAAGTCGAACCACCTTATTAACAAGAAGTGCCTTCTGAGTGCTTAACTGACTCTCATGACCCTTAGATTCAAACAATATATTCCATCTTTAAAGTCTCTATCTCGTTTTCAAAAGTTCTAACCTTAATATATAGCTAGGGATTTATTAGACTTTTTGGTTTTTAAACACTCTTCAAACAACTTATCATAAGCTAATTGAAGGTCTTCTTCTTCTTCATCAGATTCAATCATATCTTCAAAATTAATCTCATCTTTTGCAAACTCCCCCTAACTCTCAGAGTCAACAACATTAGATGAGATTTTACCATTGATCTGGTGAATAGAAGTAAAGGCTATGAAATTGGAGTTATCCTCTTCTCCTTGAGAAGTATTCTCATAATCAAACCCAGTCTCACTGTCACTCAAAATAGCATTATACCCTTTTCCATTATTTTGACCACTACTCTGTTTCTTTTTTGTATTAGCACATTCAGAAGCAATATGATCGAAACCATGATATTCATAACATTGAACTTTATCTCTCTCATCATTCTTTTTATTCAGTCTCTCTCCCTGAACTCTAGAATGAGATTTAGACCTATTTGTATCCCTCCTATCCTTGTTGGAACTAAAACCACTACTTTTGCTAAAATTAGATCCATCGTTCCTACTCAAGCTAGCACCATTACTATTTCTACAATTAAAAGCATTACCCCTAAGATTTCTGAAAAATTTCTTAAAATTTTTCACAAAGTAGGCAATGTCCTCTCAAATAATAGATTCCTAGAAACATATCTGCTAGACTTCTCATTCACAATACTCAAGACAATCCCTGTGTTCTTAGGCTCTTTCTTAGGATTGCAAAACTCCATCTCATAATTCTGAATTTCATGAACCAAGTCTTCTTTTTTCATTGTATCAAGATTTCTATTATCTTCAATGGAAGTGATCTTAGGAAGAAACCTAATAGGCAAAGATCTAAGGATTTTCCTATTGATTGTAGCATCAGTCATAACATCACCTAAGGAAAACCTAGAATTAACAATATTACTCAATCTCGCATTAAACTTATCAAACACTTCATCTTCTTTCATAGTCTCTTGTTCATACAAGGCAATAAGCATTTGAATTTTAGTGTTTTTTTACAGACAAAGTACCTTCATGAGTTTTTTCAAGAATATTCCAAACATCTTTTGCTAACTCACAATGGGCTACCCTTCGAAATTCATCTCGGGATATTCCACTGAAAATAGCATTGTTTCATTTGGGATTCCATTTAAGATCTTCATAATCTTCTTTGGGACATTTATCTCTAGGTTTGTCAATGGAATGACCTTCCACTTCTACCTTGGGTGGAGTGTATCCATCAATCACAGCATGCCACACTCTCTCATTAATTGATTTGAGATAGGCTTTCATGAGAGCTTTCCAGTACCCATAATCCTTACCATTAAAATATGGTATTGAAGGTTTTATGGGCTCCATACTACTAAAATCAAATGTAAAGATCAACACTCAGGCTATTAAACCTTAAGAGTGAACCTACGCTTTGATACCAATTGAAATTCTGGTTTTACTAAGCTTGTATTACCTAGAAGGGGGGTTGATTAGGTATTTTAATTTATTTTACCCAATTTTTATCCAGACAATTCAAACCCTAAAATTTATCAATCAATCACACATAAATCAAACCATAAAGTAGTAAAAATATCACAAGAGAATTTTTACGTGGAAAATCCTAGCAGGAAAAACCACAAGACCTCGTCTAGTTGAACTTAATCCACTAAGAAAGCGATAAGTACAAGACACAATACTTACAGACCTCATAGACTAAAGTAATCGCCTTTACTCCTATGACCCATCAATCGATCTCCATGTCTTCACGATTTCGAATAGCATCCGACCTCTTTCAAGTGATTCTCTAACCCACAAGCTCGCAAGCTTGATCTCCATCGCAACGACTCCGATGAACTTCGACCACACACATTCAAGGATGTGTTAAAGGTTATGGTTTGGATGAATCTCTAGAGCATATAAGTGAAAACCCTAGGTAGAAGAGCTCTAAAGAGAAGCAAGTAAGATGTTCAATGAAAACTCTAATAGGGAGAGGCTTGCTTAGCTTCTTCTATTGTAATAGCCTCTATATATTAGATGCTAAGAGACCCCAAAAGAATAGGAGTCGAAATAAGATCAAATAGGAAGGTTTTAATAAGTTGAAAAACTGATTTTTATGAAACCTGATCGATCTGAGTCCAAGACTGATCGATCAAGTTAGACAATAGCAAGAACCCATTTATAAAATAGCACCGATTGATCGGCCCTCAACCTTGATTGATCGGGTTGCCCTGTTTTGCATTAAAACCTTAAAAACCATTTTAAAATATTTTCTAAACATTTTTGAAAACAAAGAGATGTTTTTAAAAAAATTTCCACCTAAGCCACAAGACAACAAGCTTCACTTCAAAACATCTTTGTAGCTACTCAAATCTTCAATTAGCCCAAGACTTAACAAAACTTTGACACGGAATTTGTCAACATAAAAAACATGGACTTTACATATCCCAATCACCTAATTTATCTTCTAGGCTTGATATCATTTTTCTTGGGGGTTATACTCGTGATGTCTCTAAACAAAGCTTTCTCCCCCCTTCATTTCTCATTCTTGATGCTATTGTGTTTGAGTTCATTTATGCTTGAGGGAGAGAAACATCTCAGAAAAAATCACTTTCTTTGAAAATTTCTAGTTTTCCAGTGAGTTCTTTTTAGTTTATTTAATGTTCATTGCTTGTTTTTTATATTAGTTCTTTATATTCTTAGTTAAAATTCAAGAGGTGAACTTTGTTGAATCTGATATCTCCTTAGAAATAGATTATATCCCGTCAAGCTAATTTTCACTTCCTGCTAATTTTCATGCATTAGGTCTAAATGCTCTGACTAGAAATCCCTTATTGAATTTTTCTCGAAATACTCCTACCCGAGGTGAACGTTGGATCAGGAAGGTAACTTGAACTTGTTAAAAGCTTGGTTTTGAAAGTAAAATCATGAGTTTGGATTGCGAATTAATTGGCCTGAGCTAAATATAGCCGAACCAATTGAGCTTAATATTATTAAACTTTAGTCATACTAGGCTTAGATTAATCAATTGATTTGGTCTTAAAGAACTCTGCTTGAACTTAATTTAGCTAAGCTCACTTTCAAGCTTCGTGAACTATCCATCAAAAAGTCCCAAGTTTCATAAAGAGTTCGGGTTTAATATTAAAATCACATTTAGGCGTCCAAAGGTTGATGAGATAGTGTAGACACCCCATTTTCATCCCCTTCCATTTAACCTATCCACCTTAGAAGCATTATCATATGTAGGTTTTTACATCATTTTGGCACCAAACCTTTTTATTTAGACTCTATACATCCCAAAGAATCTATGGTATCTTCCAGGGTTCAAATTGGTTAAGTCTTGATAGCTAATAAGAACCTTTGCAACTTGGAGGGCATTTATGTCATTTCACTTGCATAGTTCTTGTTTAGTATCCAATTCCTGCCAAGTTCATCTCGATATGATCCCAATGTCCTTAAGATGTCATTTGTAAGCTTGGTTTAAAGTTTAGTGAGCATTGGATATGGTTTAGTTAAGAATGATCTAAAGTAGGCTCGATTCGACTCCATTCATCATTCCTTCTTATAATTGCTTCTTAATTTGCTCTAATTGATTCAAATTAATGCTTCATTAATTTCAATTGAGTTTTAATTAATGTGTTTCAATGTTTAAAATCATCTTTGGAAAGTTTGGTTGCAACCATGACTCCATTAGAGTTCAAACCCTAATGTTGCCTTAATGAACCCAATCGACTCCAATGAGCCACCTAGGCTTAACCCTTAACTTATTGACCAAATGTGTCTCAATTAGAAGTTTTTAATCTAATTTTAAGTAGGTAATTGAGCCATGGTCCTCTTAAGTCCAGAATCAATGAATTTGGACTTGAAACGGATCCAATACATAACCTTAATGGATAAGAAAGCATAAAAGGAGGCAAAAAGAGGCAAAAAAAAAACCCCCTGGTGGCCATATAGCCACCCAAAGCAGCCCAAACAGACACCCTAGGTGCCCAAACGGCCACCAAGGGTGCCCAGTTGGTTACCCGGGTCATTTTGGCTTATCTCTTCTTTTTTTTGGTATTATCTCCGAATTAACTCAGATTTTCTCCGTATTTTTGAAGAGTTTGAGATAGAAATCAACTCTTAAGGGTCATTTTGAGCCTTTGGATCATTCCTAACTAGATTTAATCCTAGCCCTCCAGTCTACCCACCCTTTAGCTATAAATAGGGGTCCTTCCTTCCTTCATTCGATACCAAGTCTCAATAGAGTTTTCTTAAACAACTGAAGAGCTTGAGATCTTAAGTGTGGGGCGAACATTCTTTATTAGTACCCCCTCACTTGAGACTCATTCTAAGAAGAGCTTGGGCTCAATAGTTAATGGGGAGCATTCCTTATTAGTACCCTCTAGCTAACAACCCATTCTAGCAAACTAGGAGGCACCGGAGCTCTGCCCGACTTCCGACTCCCAACCTTAAGCTCTCAAATAGAACCCTACCTCGGTTCTATTAGGTATAAATCTTAACCTTTGCTCATGATGTTCTAGTTTATGCCATGATGTAATTGCTAAGGTGATATTGTATGCTCCCTTGAGTTTTGTTAATCGTGGGATATTATTAGCTTTCAATTCTAAATCAAACTAGTTTATCAAATCAAAATTTTTTTTATCAAAACAAGTTATTTTCAAAGCAAGAGTTTGATTATGGATTGGATTCTAATAAAGTCCAACGAGGAGTGAAACTCTCCCCCTAAATGATTTGTTCAAACTACGTGAACTTTGATTTTCGTAAGAAGTACGTAGGCCGCTCACTTGAGCCCAAATCCAACTTAATTTTTATCTTTTAATTTTCTTAATTTTTAGTTATATTTCAGGTTGAAATTAATTAAGTCCAATCAATAAATGAGATCAATTTATTAGGCAAAATGCGTGCCCAATGGCCATAGCTTGAAACCTTCCCATTTCGTAACCTTGCCCCCAAATCCTCATTTTTGCTTCAAGACTTGTCTATTTTCCATTATATAGAGTCAAACTTGTTTTTATAAAACAAATCTTTTAGTGGTTTCCTCGTACCCTAAAAATGAGGTAGCGACTCCCTTGCTTTTTGAAACTTTTTTAAGAGTGGAACGAAACTCAATTCCCCCGAGTTGATTTTCGGCATCCCAGATACTATGTCCTTTAAAGATAGCTTAAGAGCCATTTGAGTCCATTCAATCACCTTTTTTGAAGCAAGGTTCAGGTTCCCTTCCCAAGAATTCTAACTCACTTCCTTCACTACGTGAACCCTACATTAACCCAACTCAAACTGAATGTCTTCAAATAAGTGATGGGTGTAGTTGAGTTAAGTAGAATCCTAAAAATTGAGCGCATAGTTCATGAGATTTTGACATAGAACAAGCTATTTATGAACCCAAAAAATACCAAATACCACTCAAAAGAGAGACCGAAGCATAAACCATCAGCGACTTACTTACCTAATAATAATCCAAAGGTACAAGTTTCACATAGTTTTAAAATTGGTTTAAGCTCCCTCAATGGGTAGCTCATCTCATTGGCTAGCCAGCTCATATGGAATAGGTCTTTGGCTTGCTCTTGTCTGCTCTTTGGTTATCTATAATAAAGGGTCGTAATCTTTCCTTTCTATCCACAAACAAATGATTTATATTTATTCCCGCGAGTCTAGAATCTTTGTAACTATGGCAAATGGTCAAAGCATTCTGATTAGGGAAGAAGATACGTAAGCCTCTTTTCTCTTGAAAAAGGCTTTTCTTTTAGAATATCTCTTCTTGGTTACGATTGGATCATCCGAAATGGCCTTGATTGGGATTAACTTCCTTGAGGTTTCAAGTACTCTTGATTTTGAAAATCAAGAATTACAAAAAGGATGATTTTTGTCGATCTGCCCACACTCATCCTGGTTTTAAATTAAGGTACACGACTTTTGCGAAATCGAGTGTTCCAAAATGTTTTTCTCGTGAGATACCAATGAAGAGGTTAGGGAGAAAGAAAACCTCCAAAGAGCCTATTATCTAAGTTTCAGAGATTGAAGATCTTCATGCTCTAACTTTAGTTTGGGAAAAGAAGACACCATAAAAGATCGTCTTTGAAATGATGGAGAACATCAAATTTATTGTAAAAGATACTGAAAAGAAGAAGAAAAAAGAGCTAGCCCAAACTCTAAAAAATGTGAGATCTGCTAAAGAAACTTCCCCAAGCTAAAGGTAGGCCATGAGCTTAATCCCTAAAGGACATAAGCTGCAACCCTGCACTAAAGTACTAGCGTCTGATCTCCAAAGGGAGATTATTGGCAATGAGATAGCTTTCGAGATAACTCAAGTAGAGATCTCTCAACATCTTTTTAAAGAAAAATGTTTAAATAGGCCGACATACCCGTTGACCTCCCTCCTTATGTACTTCTAGATAAGTCTAAGGAGTTAGTTCCAGGAACTTGTCCATAATATCCAAAGTCAAGCAGTGAAAGGACTTTGGTCTTTTTTGACCTAGAGGATTCCTTTATGTGGATCAGTCCACTATTGCAGTTCCTTACCCAGGGTCGTACGAAGAAAAAGCCCTGATGGAATTTTCATACGAGGCATTTCATTGCATAAAATAGGTATGGGTTGTGAAATTCCGGTTATACTAATCCTACAATACCTAGAAGGGGGGTTAAATAGGTATTATGTGTAATCTTACCCAATTTTAATTATTAACACAATAAATCTCTATTAACACAATTAAAACAATCACATAATAAAAATAAAAGTAAGTAAAAGATTGCACAAGAGATTTTTACATGGAAAACCCTAGATGGGAAAAACCACGGGACCTAGTCTAATTGAAGCAAATCTACTATGAACTCTATAAGTACAAGACACACTTACAAACCACAAGAACTCATGTAGGTTTTCTTCACTCCCACAATCACACACGATCAATTTTCGTCTTCACGAGTTTGGTCGCAACCAACCTTGTCACAGCGATTCCTTCAATCACAAACTCGCAAGTTCAATCACAGTCGCAATAAACTCACAATCATCTAAGGTTGTGAAAGATGTGTAGTTTAAAGGTCTCTAGAACATGTATGTGAAAACCTAAATTAAAGTTCTCTAGAGAGGTTTTGAGAAGATGAACTTTGTAAAACTTAATTAGGAGAGGCTTGTTTAGCCCTCTTAATGAAAACAAACCCTATATATATAGTCTAAGAAACCCCAAGTGACTGGGACATATTTTTGGATCAAATAGGAAGGTTTTGGGAAGTTTTAAAACTGGATTTTATGAGCCATGATTGATCAGGGTCCATGCTTGATCGATCTGAAAAAACAGAGACAAAAATACTGTTTCTAGGGGGCCTCCGATTGATAGGCACTCACCCCCGATCGATCGGGTAAAACAGAAGTGAAACAGCTTATTAAAAATACCTCCGATTGATCGGCCCTCAACCCCGATTGATCGGGTAACCCTGTTTTTCACTAAAAACATTGAAAATAAATTAAAGTGAATTGAAATTATTTAAATCAATTAGAACCGGGCATCTATGGTAACTTACCTTACCTAAGAATGAATGTGAGCCACACGATGAAATTTTCACTTCAAAGCACCTTTTGCAACTAATCAAGTCTTCAATCAACCATACTTTGACACAGAATATGCCAACACAAAATATGGACTTTACAGGTTGCTCTTAGCACTTCATCATTAAAATATTGATCATTCAAGTATGAATTTTTCTACCTTTTTTTGGTTTCCCAAACCTTCTATGTAGATTGCTCAATAGGTGTTAATAATGGGTAACCTTTTGACCTAGAAAGATAATTGGGCATAAGCGAAAATTGATAAAAATAAAGAAATATGCTAACAAATTTGACAAAAGAATGGTAGAAAGAAAAAAAGAGCTCAAGGGCTATCTAGCTAAGGCCACTTTTAATCAGTTAAAGTTTGAGCTTTTTGAGCTAGACTCTATAGTTCCTACAGTCTAGAACTCCAATACTCATATGAAAATGGCGTTAGAGGCCAAGGCTAAGCCCTAAAAAGAAGTGAAAGAACTAAAAGCTAGCCAAAGGCTTTGAAAAGAGTGGTTCCACGAGGAAGTGGCAGCTTGGGAAAAGGCTTGAAATAGTGATAAGAAAATTAAGGGGGGAATATACCCAAGAGTTGGATATTGACGTCAATGAGATCACAAAAAAAAAAAACCTACTAATTGCCCTAGGATACCTTGATAAACATAGTCAGACCCATTTATGTTAATGATAACCAAATCTCCTTTAAGAGGTTTAAGTTGGAGTTTCCTAAGTCGAAGGGCAACAAAGAAGATGTCGACCCCACCACTATAGTTCCCCTCGAGCTTCTTTAGGACTGGAATGAAGAAACCAAGCTGTGGACTAGGGCTGATGATTTGCGCCCAAACCCACGAACCGGCCCAAACCCACAGATAATTTTATTAATTGGGTTGTAAATAAGTACCCATAAGGAACCCAACTAATAATTAGGTCTAATGGGGTTTACATAAAAATTGTAGGGTGTAAAATAAACCCGAAAGGGTCAGTATTCAAATAACATAGGTTTGGAGAGCAACTTATGGAATGCAGACCGAGGGAGTTACAGATATAAGTATATAAGCTACTTAAACAAATCAGTAGAGGTCAACGCCTTTGCAAGTTGGGTTGGATTTCTATTTGCGACAAAAGGGTGAGTTTGGGTTTTACTTAAATGGGTTCTTCACATAAATGGGTTGGGTTGGGTTTAGGTAACATTTTAACTAAACCCATCTAAACCCGCCCAAACCCACCCAGTTGCCAGGCCTACCGTACTCCTTGCTTGGGCTCCTTAGATAATTTTTGTGTTCTTTTTTATAATGGTCCTTGGAGGCCCAAATTGTGTTGAACTTTATAATAAAATGAAAGCCTTTCTTGTTATGTGTTTTTTTCCCCCAAGTGTTGGATGCTTATAGCTCGGTAGTTGAACTAAACCACTATCGATCTTATATGAATCTGAGGTTCAATTTTTCCTGAGGTAGATTTGACCTAGACCGTTCTTGTAGCTGAGCCATGTTCCTCATTTACTAGTATATTTATGCAAACTAAGGAAAGCAATTTGAGTCCCATAAATTGATTGAAAATTTTAGTTAAGTGTATATTTTCTAGTAATTCTTTAACTTTGTGTTCTGAATTTTTGCTGAGTCCAGGGCCTCGATGGGGAGATCTAAGCTAGTCCTTGTTTCTTTTTTGCAAGAACTTGATAGGTTCTTCCTCACTTGGAACTTGGCGAACTCCTATAACCTTAATAGTGCAAAGGTTGAGTGACACCTCTTGTAAATGACACCTTTAAGAAGGCCTGGGTTTTCTCTGGATCTAATACCTTTCTAGCAAGGCTTGGGTTAAAAACCCCTGCTTTAGTGGAATTAGGACTTAGATGGTGCTTCTTAGAAGGCTTTTTAAAATCCAGGCCTTAATTGATCCTAATGCCTTCTAAAGGCTTTTAATTAGGTCCTTTGTCACGCTAGCAAGACTACGGTTAGTGAACCTCTAATGCATTGGTGAGATTAAGGTTCCAGTGGTGCTTCTTGCAAGGCTTTTATTTTACCACTCTCTTTGAGTTGTGATGCCTTCTAAAGATTGTGGTAAGGTCCTTTGTCTCCTTGGTAAGACTAGAGTTGATGAGCCCTTGTTTCTTTAGTGAGACCAAGGAAATTGGAATTAGTCACATAACTGCTACAGCTTGGAACTATAAATGCTTGTTTGTATGTCTTTAAAACTTGTGCATATCTGGTATAAAATTATCAAATTTGATACAACCCCCAAAGCAATGCTGATGAAACTTATATCAATACTATTTTATAAAACCATCACTATATATATGCACACACACCCACATATTCAAAACGATTGCTTTAAAATGCATGTGGGAACTGAAAAAATTAATTTTGCACACTTCAATATTAGACTGTGAGAGCACGTATATCAATTGAGGTCCTAAGAAGGTGATACTATGCAAAAATACAAAAATAAATGCAATAGTTTCTTGAAAAACACACTAAAAGTTCAAAAATTTTAAAAGCAGTGTTGAACAAGGATTAAAAAAACTTTAAAACCATACGAATTCAATAGGTGCATGGGACTTAGGTTCAGGTCCCAAGCAGAAATGACGCATGTATAGAGCACATATAGAGCTCTAATGTTTTCAAGAAAACTAAGAGACTATGTCTTCCTCTTCTTCTTTTACCATCATGGCTTCACCAATAGGGTTAGCCCTAATTTTCTAGAATCTTAAGATCGAGAATTAATTATAGCTCATAATTACAGAGATAGAAGAGGACCTAACCTTCATATGTATTAAGTTTGAAACCTAATCAAGTCACCCTATCATAGACTCAATCAAAATAGGAAATCAAAGCCCACACAAATTCCACCACATCACATAACACAATCCATGTTATTAAGATGCAAAACCCAACTAATCCTTACGATCACATCCGTTATATTGAGTATTATTGGTACTTCTATTTTAGGCCATGTCACTAATCTGTTTTTTGCAAACCAAAAACATAACATCCAATCAATATAAGCCCAAATTATGGAAAAAAAGAAAAAATTATAGAGGTTATGGTAATTTTTGTAACAGCCGTCCGGGCTGATTTTGCTTATCCGAGAATATGAATTCACTGAATTTGCTCTTTTGAACAATATTCTTGTCGGGCTAATCCGTTGGGTCCACATGGTAATAACAAGACAATTATGTCACATCCCCTAGGGAACCATTTGAATGCTATGCAAAAACTAATGGAGCCACATCCGAAATTCAAATAAGCCCTACATTTTTCACCTTTATATGCTTAATTGAGTTTAACATCAGTGCATGGATTAAATTTATTTGGTTTACACTATTAATTTTAGGTTCACCGCTTTTCACGCACTATATTTTTTTTATAAAAAAAATAAAAAAATAAAAAAATAAAAACTGTTTTAAAGCACTACAAGAGTGCAAATGTGATTATTTTAAAATGTTTTAAAGTAATACTATCGAAGAAGATATAACCAAAAAAAAAAAAAAAAAAGAAGGATTACAAAGAAATTACTAAACCCTACCGTAATCGATATAACTATTTAAAAGCTCAAGCGCATATTAAAGACTTCAAATTTTAAATAATCAATCAAAATCAAAGAGCTTTAATATCTATTCTAAATACAAAGAGCTAAAACAAAAAAATATATATATATATATATACACACATACAATTATTTTCCCATCAGCACTATGCATTAGGGGTTGTACCCCTTGCATTGGTCTAATGTACCTCATATCCCACTAATGCACAAGGTACAACTCCCAATGCAGGTATTGATCTAAGTTATATTAGCATATGCTTACCTGAGATATATATATATATATAGATATATATATATGTATAGGATGATAATCAAGTAAGCACGTGCTGATATAAGATTTTTCTCTTTCACATCTACCAATTCAAAGCATCAATCACTGAGAAAAATAAAATAAAAATTGCATTGTCGCCTGATTCTGTTTCACAAACCCAAAAGAAAATAACAAAAACTAGAAGTGGTGTGCACACACAATATGTGTACGTGCACAATAGCATAGTTATCCCTTGGAGAGATTTGGATTCAAATTCGTACTATGGAATTACTATTTTGCCTATTATTAATAATTTTTTTATGGGTAGTATTGTATATGGGATTAATTTTGGTATTTAAGTTGTTAGAGACAATTTGCATGAAAGACCAGTCCAACCCAATGCCTCAGGATTATATATAAGTATAGATAAAAGCTGTTCAAGCAGAGAAGAATGCTTACTCTATGTATGATAACCTTGCTTTGTAGGAGAAGGAAAAAAACTGATGTGAAACGGACAGGAGAACAGCAATAGAGCGTGGAGTCGAATGCTTTTGTAAAATATATGTTCTGTTAAATTGGCCACCCAATGCAACTATGGTGCAATCATGCAGGTCAATACTCTGTTAACCCTAGTGTTTTGTAATTTTAACATAAGATCTAAACATGAAATGTGGTCTCTGTTTGTGAACCCCAACTAGCTCAAGACCCCATTCCTGTGCATCTTATTTGCCTTCTTTTTATTTTCTGTTCTTACGTTTATGCTTTAGAAGAGATTATTAAGCTGATATTTAATTTGTCTATGGCAATGTAAAAGGTACCAACATGAATGTTTTGCAGTACAAAGAGATCTTGGGACTGTATTCACATGATTATTTGTTTAAAGAAAATGAGAAACTGCCCATTATTTCTAAAATAAAAAGTAAGGGCCTGTTTGGTTGTCAAATTCGAAACTAAACAATTCAAGAAATTTTAAATAGGGTTGAAGGCATAAATCTATCACCTTGAATTAGAATATTTTAAAATGTTGTAATTACCATGATAGTTAATGTTGTAAAATCAATTTTAAGGAATTCATGAAATACTACTATTTTAAATTGCCACTCTTATTTGAGATAATAACTATCATTTTCTTGAATTTTTTAATTCAAGATGATGGAGTGTGCCTTCAATGGTATGTAAAATTTCTTGAATTATTTAATTTCAAATTGGACAACCAAACAAGCCCTAAGATGATAGCCTTGTTGAAGTAGGGCTATTTTCCAAAAGAAAATTAGACATCTATAGAGCATCCTACAAAGTATCGAATGTACAAATCTATTATCTTGAATGAGACCATTTCAAAAAATTACAAGTCATTAAGATAGTTGATATTATAAGATCAATATCAAAAATTATGAGATGCCTCTATTTTGAATTTTTACTTTTTTGTAATGATTGTCATCATACTCTTGAATCCTTGCATTCAACATAATATAAATTTGTGCCTTCGATACTATGTAAATTGTATTATAATTAATTTTATTTTCATTTGAACGCCCAAACAGGACCTTAGTGCATGGGCTGAAGGGAAAGTGCCTTCTTGATTGCATCTCAAATTATTTTCAGTGCCTCTTTAAAGGTTAAGCACCATATATGGTATATTAATGTTATTCATGTCGAGCTTTCAGTGACCATGAGTCAAGTCAAAAGGTGATAAGATAATACGAAACACAACAGGCCTATTTGGATGTCCCCTAAAAATTTAATGGCTTCATTGTATTTTAATCAGCATCGACAACCTCTAAATGGAGCTACTATATTACCGAAATTATATGCAAAAACACAATAGAGCAGATCAAATATGAATATGAAAAAGATCACAACAAAACTAATGCCAATTTTCATTCCTTTTTTCTTTCGTTTTCCCCATTTGTTCCTTTCTTCCCTTTATTCTTTAGATTGTTTTAAGTCTCAACTAGACCAGTTCTGCAGAGAAGGCCTTATTCAGATATAAACCACTCCATTGCAGCCTTAAGATACATTTCCTGTTAAGCCGCTGCGGGGGATAACGATCACCTTACATTGAACACGTCTGCGAATAACATGAGCAGCAGTAAGTGCTTCGGTGAACCAATCATTCACCTGGTTATTAAATCTGATGAACCAGAGTCTGTTTATGCCACAGAACCACTGGATTATTCTTCAAATTTGGTTGTAAAAGTCAATATACAAATTGGAAAGAAGCTAACCCATCAGCTATGCATATCTTCAGGGTTGGGCCCTGTTCCCAAATGTAAAAAGGAAAAAATGTCTCAGAAGTCACAAACAGGTGAGGGTTGGAAGTTGGAACTCCCCATTATTCTTAATGATACAAGGGGGAGGGCTTACACAGTAGCGGGACACTTTAGTTAGAAACCATGCTCTCAGTCTCTTTCACAAAGCCATCTCCTGTCCAGTCTTTGTCAGACTGCAACCCTAGCCTGATAGCTTTCCTCTGTTGAATCGCCTCTTGCTGCCTTCGTACCAAATCAGTGTGAGTTGTGAAGTATGGAAGAGAAACTCTGGGAAAAACAAAGAAAGAATAAAGAAAATAGAGAGTTAGAACTCAAGATACCAGCAATCCTTCTAGTTTTTTGCAATTGCAATATAACTCTTTAATAAAGTGTATACCCTCTGAAATCTTCTATTGATGAAAAATTATGTATTTTCATGAAATCCTTCAGCTCGGTACAAAGTTTCTTCACAAGGCCATACCCATGCATCATAACACCAGTGCAGACCTACAAACAAAAATTTGACATTATGCACATAGCATACAACAAATAAAGATGATGAAGAAATTAAGTTCATAATGTATTACATAAAATATAAGAAATTCAGAAAACAGAAAATTGACATAGTTGATTATTGTATCTCACTCTATGTCCTACTCAGGACTCGAGAGAAACAGGACCCAGATGAGTGGAGTAGGCCTGCGGTTCTACTAATACTGTCAACTATATAAAAAAATTAGTCATAATAATAGTAATAATAACATTTAAAGCTCATATATAAGCACCAATTAAATAGTTGTAGCACTTGAAGGGCAGCAGATCACTTTGCATGAACAGCATTATCATAAATATCAAAATACCCCTCACAATTACAAGGTAGAAAATAGTGAATTTCTAAAATAACCAACACTGCCAAAGTTGACATTTTAGGAACACTTCTGTGCTTCTGCAGAGCTTTCCAATGACTGCCACTACTTGTTTGCTCAACTTTTTTGGGCACACTTTTCCAGGCATGATTTAAAGATGCAAAGGCTTTGCTTACTACTATAAAAATTCTCTGCATCTATAACTTTGGGAAATCTTTCAACTTTCAGCTTGCCCAAGTTCCCTTGATATCAAAGCAATGCCTCACCCATTCCATGTTTGTATTGATGGTTGTTCAACTAGGAAGCACGGACACTCCGAAAATGGTGCCGTGGCTGTGTTGGACACAGACACGGCTCCGACACGCCTCCGACACATGTCTGACACGCTCCGTACGTGTCGGGAAAATAAAAAAATAAAATTAATTTCGGACACGAGAGGGACACGGGAGGGACACAGGAGAGACACGTGGGGACACGGCAGGGACACGGGAACGGACACGGCGGGGTAAAAAATATAAATTTAAATTGTTTTAAAATGGGTAATTTTAGTTGTTTTTAACAATTGAGGGGTGATTTTGCAAAAGCCCAAAATTTCTTTTTGTTATGTGATTTTTGTTTTAAACTCTATCTTTCAATTGAAAAATAAAACTATAAAACTATAATGCTATCTATATATATATATATATATATATATATTTATTTATTTATTTATTTATTTATTTATTGCCATATCCCCGCCGTGTCGTATCTTGAGTTTTTTTAGAAATTACCGTGTCAGAGTGTCCGTGTCGTGTCGTAACCGTGTCGTGTCGTAACCGTGTCGCGTGTCCGTGCTTCTTAGTTGTTCAAGTATAACGTCAGAAATAAACCACCTGCGCTTCTTGAGTTAGCCATGGTAATTAAGTGTATTACTTTCAAATCCCGTGTCTTGCCTTGAACCAATGGGTGAAGGATATTAACCTCTATCCATCAATGCAATGACATGGGATTGATTATACTCATTTCAAGTAAGCCTTATTCCCAACTACATAAGGTCTACATGAATCCTTTTACGCCATTCAGTTATATATTCATAATTGGATTCATGTTCATAAGGTGTGACTATAGTTTTACATTGGCCGTCAACCTACCACAACCCTCCTTTACCCAGGCTTGGGACCGGCTGTGGGAAATATAAAACATTTAAGCATGACAGTGGCAGAGTTATGGATTGATTATACCTAAAACAATTAAAAATGAGTTTGTGGCTATGCATGAAATAAATTCCTTGACAAAAATTGTCAGGTCTGTATTGAAGGTTTGGATCATATCCAAATAGTGCCCAAAAGTAAGTCCAAACAACCCTCACAAGGTCCCTAAACTGTGCCCATCTGTTATAACTAGGATTGCCAGCCCCAGAAAAGAACCTAGCCACAAAGAACGCACCATATGTATACTGTCGACCGAAACAGGGGGTCCCACCAGCTGAACACACTGGATGATAAGACCCACATGCTGGTTTTTCTTATCAAGAGGGATAATCTCTTATCAGGAGGAATTTGCCCCACTTATAACTATAAAGACTTTTAAAAAAAGGATACGGGTTTCATCAGGGAAAGGGCATGTTTCCTTCTTTAAGAGGGTTCCATCTTAGTTAAAGGAGACTGGTTCAAGAAGATAAGCTCCAAAAAGGGAGGCTTATCTGAAAAATCCTTTTCGAAGACCTTTATTTATTCAAAAATAAGTAAAAGGGCATCTCAAGGCTCATGAGAACCTCAACAATGAAGTGCAACAAGTATATGAGAATCGAAAATACTTTCTGTTTTGTTATTATCTATTTTCCTTCTTGTAGGCATTTTATTTTAAAAGAAAGTAAATAAAACAAGGTCTAGATGTATACATGCGGAATAACAAGCCAACACAGGCCACATCCACAAAAATAATTTCTCCTCCTTTCCAAGTTTTCTAATCTTTGCTTTTCTTTCTATCAGTTAATTTTTATTTCTATTATTCTGTTCTTTTACTTTCTTCTCCAATCAAAGGTTTTTCCTTCGTACATAAAACAAACAAGGACATATTAACCAATAAATCTTTAGTCCCATCAAAAGTAGTTCCCTAATTAGCAGAATAATAACCCTAGTAATGAAAGAAGAGCTAGTGATTTTTATATGAATTTGCACAAAAGTCAAAAAAAAAAAAAAAAAAAATGGAAAAAAGGCTTGAACTTTGTATCGTCGTCAAGTTTATGGTGCGGCTAGTGGAACCTACTTCTCCTCCCACCTCTAAAAGAGAGAAAAACATGGTTTGCAAGTCCAAGCCCAAATTGACTTGCAGTGTGCTATAAGAAGTAAGAAGTCAATAACATTCAGCCATGATCCATGCTTATCATCTGCAAGCCAAAACATGTCCTAAAAATGTGGAAGGAGGTGCTCCTAATTCCAACACCTTCACAATCCTTCATGTGTAAATTTCCAAGAAAAGACATGTTGGGTGCAAGCCACATTTAATGCTTACATGATCCAAACCTCAGACCCCAAAGACCCTTCAACGAAACTTGTGGTCGCTAAACCTGTAATAAATCTTAGGTCCTCAACATAAAGTTCTCGGGCAAGAAGGCCTAACTCAAGGCCTGCATACGTCAAAGGAATCTCAAGCAGAGAGGCCACAATCAAAACTTGTAGATGCCCCCTCAATCCCTAGTTTAGAATTCCCTGTGAAGGGTCCTCTAATTTCCAACCTCGTTAGTTGGCTCCCTGATGGGGACAACAGACACATGAGTCAACAAGGTGGTCCAATACGGCCTATCAACTTGAAGACCAAGGCTTTAGCATATTTATTTTAGGCATATTTATTTTTAAGAATAATTAAATAATTGCCTTTTAAATTCCTAAACTTTAGGGTTAAGTTTTACCTTATTTGATGTAATTGGGACCTATATATAGGCTCCAATAACTCTTTAATTTTCAGCTTATCATGAATTAAAAATTAGATTTTTCCAACGTTTGGTGTCGATTCCAAACACCCTGGGTGCCGACTCCTAGGGATCTTGCTTCTTTCTAGCTTCTTTCTTTTCTTTTCTCTACTTCTTTTCTCTCTTTTATTGTTCTTAAGGTTATCCTGCATCAGCTTGGTATCAGAGCAAACAACAGTCGCACGCTTATCTCAGCTATCACTACACACCTCTGTGAAGGATCTCCTCGACCTCTTCTGCAATGAGCCGTAAGCATCATACCATCGCACATCACCAATGAAACAAATAGCCCCCATCTACAATGAAACAAATAGCCCCCATCTACAGCAACATCAGCCCACCGTCAACAACCATCATCGAGTCGAACCACACGCCCCCATATCATATAAACCATGCCTTTGCCCCCATCACTATCATATGATATATATATATATATATAGAGAGAGAGAGAGAGGTTTGTTCTTATCAGGGATATCCCATTGAGATTATTTCAGGGATAGTTGGTTCTAAGCCATTAGATTACATCCAACGGTCATAAATAGTAGCAATTAAAATACATTAAAAAAGAAAAATGGGAAAAAGCTATCTGACAACTTGTTAACCTCATGCTTGATGCGTCCTTTGGAAACACATTCCCAATCTCCTTCTTCTTCTCGTCAGTCTCCTTTCCTCTCTCTCTCTCCCTCTCCCTCCCTTCACACCTCAACTCACCTGTGAGAACGCTGGAGACAAGGACGATCAACGCTGGAAATATTTCAAGGTTTTTTTTCCTTTCTGTTTTTTTGGTTTTTTTATTTATTAATTTTTGTTTGGCAGAAGGTTCTGCTCCACTTCTCTCTCCGTTCACATTGCCGGTAGCACGCCGGAAACGGCAAGGTCGTCAACGCCGTTGAGAAGATTTCGAGATTTTTTTTTTTCTTTTGGGGGTGGTTCTTGCATTTGTGGTCTTGTTTTGCAGAAGAAATTTTTGTTGAAAGGGTTGGTTCTATGTTAAATGATTCTTTTTTCTTGTGTTTGATTACAAGACTTGAATTTCCTTCACAAATTGATGAAGAGCATTGTGTGACAAAGAGCTGGGATTAGAAGCTGTCATTTATAGCTTATTTTAAGGATGCTAGTGTGACAAAAGAACAGTCTTTACTTTTTTTTTTTTTTTTTCTGTATATTTATAGCAGCCATTTCTTTGTAATGGTTCTGGACAACTCAATCACCAAAGAAGAGTAATTACCAAAGAAAAACCAAATAAGGAATGGATCTTGAGTCGAAGGGTAACCAGATTTAATAGATTTGAACTAAAACCCTCAAAAGGGAAAAGAAAATAAATAAAATTTGCTGCAAAACGCAGGGCCAACACCCACCGCCTCCCCCTCCAGCGCACCACCTCACCTGCCCTTCCCTTCCCCTCCCCTCCCCTCCCCTCCTCATCTACGACAACTCCAAAGAAAAAAATTGAGTGACGATTTCATCTCCGTCCTCTGCTAACAGCGACGATGGCAGCGTGTTCAGCAACAACAGATCTGCAATTTTCTTTTTTCCAAATTACCTTGTTCATGCTTCATGCCCCTCGCTGGAAAAAATGGAGTCCACTAGTTAGAGATGCTGCCATAGTCAAAGAAGGGGTTTCGTCGCCGGTAGCTTCTTCTCCCTTCACGCCTCCGGCGTCGATCTCTACCCAGCACTGCCTTTCCCTTCTTCTTTGATTTTTTTTTTTTTTTTGTTTTTTTTTGTTTTTTTTTTACAATTTAGGTCTTGAGTGCTGGCCCGGCGTTGACCGTCCCTATCTCCGACGTTCTCACGAGTGAGTTGAGGCGTGAAGGGAGGGAGAAGGAGAGAGAGAGAGAGAGAGGAATGGAGACTGACAAGAGGAAGAAGGAGATTGGGAATATGTTTTCAAAGGAAGCACCAAGCACAAGGTCAACAAGTTGTCAAATAGCTTTTTCTCCCCCTTTTTTTTTTTTTAATGTATTTTGATTGCCACTATTTATGACCTTTGGATGAAATCCAATGGCTTAGAACCAACTATCCCTGAAATAATCTTAATGGGATATCCCTGATAAGAACAAACCTATATCTATATATATATGGGTGGGTTGAGGTTTTGGGTTTACGTATCTATAATCAATCCCACTGCCACCATCGACACTTTTGCCTAGCCGATACCAACGCATCATTGAATTGCCAAATCAAGCCAAACATCACCATTAGTCATTGCCACCGTTCGCTGGTTTCAACGCTGTTGGAAGCTCTCAATTTTTCCATTATCTAGCCCCATCATCGTTGAGGCAAAGCCAATGAGCCACCATCATCGTCGAGCCCTCCAATTTAGAATCAGACGTCCCATTTCGGCGTTGCTGTCGAACCATCATCAAATCTCCATCAAGATCTCGCTGTTAATTCCTCGCCATCAAGTCACCATCGATCTCTTACCCTACTGTCGTTCCCTTCCATCGCCGTCGAACACCTGTTTGCTATCTTCGATCACCACTGTCAATTGCCGTCAATCTCTCGCCGCCAAGTTGTTGTTGGTCACTCATCGTCGAGCGGCCATCAATCCTACCCGCCATCAAGCTCCTCTACCTCTTTCCCCCATTGTGTCGAGAGGTTTCAAGAAACATCAGGAGCATTTGGATTTAAAAGTGTAGCAACCGAACTGTTTGGTGACAACTTTAGGGTGGACAAAATTTAGACAGGGCTATTTCCACTTTGATCCAAGCTATTCCAATCCAGGTTTGAGTTATCCTAACTGTAAAGATTTTTCTGTCATCTCCGAAGATTAAATAATCCTATATTTGATTTATTCCTATTCTGATTGTAATTTGATTTGAGTTATTTGTGGATTAAGTTATTATCTAGTTTGCATTTTAGGTTATCCTCAACACATCCAAGACTATTCTAGGAAGATTTTGAGTATCCTATCATAGAACCTACTCCATATGAGATTGTATTCAAGGCCCTCCAAGACCTCTCTACTAAGCTAGACCAAAAGATGGATCAATATTACAATGATTTGAATGCCGGATTTGATAGGTTAGATAAGGCGCTGCAACAACTTGATTTGAAGCTCAGCAAGAAGAAATGCCTAACTCAACACATTTCGCCTTATGTTTTAGGTTGCAATGACTACAGACTTCAATCAAATTATAAGAATTTAGTGCCTTATGCCTATGTTGAGCATACTATTTGTCCAATAACGTGCTCCGATATTCAAGATCAGAAAGCAATAGTTGACGAGCCTGAACCCATGCAACTAGAAGTTGGTTTATCCCATGAACCTATCGTTGATACGAGCGAGTCAGAAGAGACATCCTCAATTATGGCAATTTCAGTACCTTTGGATACTGTGATTGAAGTGGTTTCTCCTCGAAAAGCTACTCCTACAGGGAATTCTATTACTTCCCCAAACTCTTTGCTTGAATAAGAGAAGATCGATTTTATCGGTGTTGATAACTTTGAGTCATTCCGAGATCCACATCTACTACATGCCATATCCTAGCCTTGCCATATTGCATACTTTGATGCTATTATTCTTCACAAAGTTTTGAAGCGGCTAATTTATTCTAAATATTTGTTTCACTGGAAAGGTCACATTCAATATCTCTACTCCAATCCAAACTCGAGGTCGAGTTTTTATCTCACCCCAGGAGAGTTGATGGGGACAGCAGATATATGGGTCAACAGGGTGGTCCAATACGGCCTATTAACTTGAAGACCAAGGCTTTAGCATATTTATTTTAGGCATATTTATTTTTAAGAATAATTAAATAATTCCCTTTTAAATTCCTAGACTTTAGGGCTAAGTTTTACCTTATTTGATGTAATTGGGACCTATATATAGGCTCCAATAACTTTTTAATTTTCAGCTTATCATGAATTAAAAATTGGATTTTTCCAATGTTTGGTGTCGACTCCAAACACCCTGGGTGCCAACTCCTAGGGTTCTTGCTTCTTTCTAGCTTCTTTCTTTTCCTTTCTCTACTTCTTTTCTCTCTTTTATTGTTCTTGAGGTTGTCCTGCATCACTCCCCACGAGCCAACCCTCATGTACAAATGGGACTAACCTAATTATAACTCTCAATTCAACATTCCTCATGAAAGGTCTTTGAAATTCAAGCCTCCAAAGTTGTGAGCCAATTTTCACTAAGCCTTCACATACAAGGACAGCTAGCAGACTGTTGACACCTAATTTAGAGTTCCCCAAAGTTTCATCCTTGACCAGTCACCTCGAGTCCCCAAAGTTTCATGCTCGACCAGTCACCTCTCAGTAGGCAAACAAAACGTGCCAAAGAAGCCAACTTATCTGCAGCCCCAAATGGAGATTCCCAAAATTATGCCTAATTGACCTAAATTACGGATAGAGCCCACAATTTAAGGTCATGAGGCTAAATCTTTAGGACAATCCACCATCTTCCAAAAGAGACTTCCCAAGTATGGTACAAAATTTCAAATTTCACATTTCGGTGGTCCTTGAAACAGAAAGGTTTCAAAACATTTCAAGAAACACAATAAAAACAGTGAAAATTTTTGAAAAAGTGTGGAAACACTTGAAACATAGAATAAAAGTATTTATATGATAAGATGAGTGTATTTAATTATTAATTGAATATGCTTCAGGCCTATAGTAAGTTACTATTTTGATAGCAACATATATTTATGTGATTGTCCCAAATATTTAGTGCTATAAATATTATAATTTAGTTATTAATTTTTTTGGTAAACACAGTATTTATAGTCATTATTTAAATTGTTACCACTTCCAAGTTCAATCTCCTGATAAAAAAATTTAACTAAAGAGAGAAAAGGGGGAAGAACCCTTTTGAAATTTCTCTCATCAATTCCTCATAATTTTGCCTCTCCTCTCTTTTCATGTTTCTTGAAAAAATGAAGTGTTGTTGTTTCTCAATTGACTGAAAAGAAGCACCATATGAATCTTGAAATTCCTTGGTTTCAGTACATTTCGATGGAAAAGAAAAGAAATTCTGTTCCTTGTTCCCAATGTAACTTCAATGTGAAAAAGAAATCCTTGCCTTGATTGCTCAACCTTATCGCTGCTTCAATGTACAAGGGATTGGAAATCAAGGTTCTCTCAAATCAACCACAGAATTGACATTAATGATATCCATGATAGTGATACTCAAACCAAATGAGCTGAAGCTGACTCATTAACCTCTCACAAGAAGATCTCAATGCCCTTGCCATGATACTTGCAAAGGTTTTAGGCGTGACTAATGAGGATGCTTGGCTCACTGATTGGCTGCCCGTTCCAGCCATCCCAAACCCATGCAGTAACCATCCCTACCTGAGCACCTGTAGTATAATAAGTCATTCTTCATGGGTAAGTTTTGGTTCAAGGTTTTCATAGACTAACCCATTTAATTTAGTCATCACAACTTCCATCCTTTTGAGTATTTGCATCCCTTAATATCTTATGAGCAAACGAATGAGACCTTGTCGATTCTTCAGATGACAAGGCTATGCAAGACTACCTTCTAGCCCTGGGGAGGAGAGGTAAGAAAGGCCTAACCCCTACTTCTAAGTGGAGCCGAGGAGTCTACTACCTAAAGAGTGAGGGTGAACAGGTTCTTTGAAGTTTTTATTCTTTTACCCTTTTAAGTAACAAGATGTGAAATCATATGATATTCTGGCTGGGCTATGAACATAATGGGCATACAAGATGGCAAAGCATTCAATAGTCGAGCTCATAGTTCCTGTGCATTTTATCATACATCTGACATGCATAGATTGATCATGGAATAGGCATGCAAGGAGAGAATAGAAATGAAAGCTTCAAGCACAGAAGAGAGTAAGAGACACACCAATTATAATGCTTTGAATCTCGAGCCTACGTCCACTTCATAAGGTTCCTCACCTTTGTAGTATTCACTATATGTTTTCTCAGGCTTACCAAAAACCCTATATAATTTTCAAAAGATTAATCATCAACCCTTTATAGAGGTGGTCTCTTACTTAAGATAACCATTACCCTTACAAACAGTCTCTCAAAACAGTGGAGGTTTTTACACAAGTAAGCTTTCTACCTTCACAAAGATGGATAGCTTCTTTCCAGGGCTATTGTAGATCAAGAAATGATGATGTTTGTTCTCCTGGATTTTTCTATATCTAGGAAAATTGTTCCTCCAAGTCCTCAACCCTTGCAGCTGGCTTTGTCTTCCCCTTATAGAGGAATGGGAAACTAGTTAGTTGGAGGAGATCATTATTTTGGTTAAGTGTGTAAAACATGACCTTGGATCTTGGAAAGTGTTTTTCCTTCCACATTGGTGAAATTTTCTACTTTCCCTATCTACTCAGCTTATCTCTTCTTTAATCCTTTTACAGCCTACAGAACGGTAATTTGACCTCCAAAACTCTGATATCTCAAAGCCACGTGACCTTTTAATCCTGGATATGTCTTCCAATTTTGCATGCCACAAACTGGTTCAACATCCGCAGTGTCTTCATTTGGACTGCCCAACTCTTCTGCTTGTGTAAGGCTTCTGTTCTTTGATGAAAATTTTACTTCGGATGAGGCTAAAACAGATTTACCAAAGGAAATTCAAGAAATCCACTTCCATTACATAATATTTCTTTTATTTGATTAATTGATTTAACTCTCTCTTCTGATGCAAATGTTCTTCATTTTTCTTATACATCATTAGCTGCATGGTAGCCGTAATAAGGGATCTACATTGACATAAAAAGGCCATCACCCAGTGTTGGTCCCACTATTTAATCTCAATGTCTATATTTCCATAACTTCAATTTCTTAATTAAGTTCATAAAACTGAAAGATCCCATAATGTTGTCAATATTTTCTTTTCTTTTCTTTTTTTAATTATCATCAACTACTAATTTGTTCTATACTTCTTTCATTTGTTTCTTTGTTTCTTTCTTTTTTAATTTCTCTTTTTCTCTTAAATTACAACATTATTCACAAGAAATTTTTATTGAGATTATGATAGACATGTATTGCAATATGAAGTTATATAATTACATTTATAGCTTTAACAACCATTTCCCTAAAAATAATAATAATAATAATTAATTATTGTGAAGCTTCTATTGGACAGCAGAGTAACTAGGCCCTAGTACAGGGTAGACACTAGCTCTCATGAATACCAACAAGAATATAGAAGCAGCTCAACACATAAAGACCATCCAAATCTTATTTACAAACCAAACACCCAAAAAATCAATGAAAGGAATCCTATATGTCCAACTTCCATTAATCCAATACTTCCAAAGACGAACTCAAATGGATGCCAAAAGAACAAAAGTCTCGCCAAAAGAACAAAATTCTCCTCAGTGTCAGGGTTGGATATTTATGGGATAGGATGGTGTTTTTGGCTTTGTTTTCCACTTCACTGACCAAGGATTTTTCTGGAGTCCCTATGTTTCTAATTAGTTCAAATTGGAGGGCTGTTTGCGTCCTATAGTGTTCTCTTTCTGCTCTTTACATTTTTTTTTTTTTCTTTCTTGTAGGCTCCTCACCCTCTTTGTACTCTATTTTTGCTTTCTTGCTTTCTTATTAATAATATTTATTCTGTTGCCTTAAAAAATAAAATAAAAAATAAAAAAAATAAAAATGTCTCCTTACTGTAATTGACTAAAAGCTGGAAAAGAAAACTGTAGTAGTAAAAATATCAATCATTTGCTGATCAACGAGGGATTTCGGAAGAACCACAAAAATCATTGCAATTTTTTTTTTTTTTTTTTTTAAAGAAAATTTAACTACATGCATCTAGAACATCAAAGTACAGGCATAACATCACAGCTATAGCAAATGACGTCATCAGAATTAAGTCAAATTTGAAGAACCCTTTGTATCAGCTCCATATGATTGTACTCTAAAGAATACGAGCTAAATGGAAGATTATATATTCTAAAAATTATATGGAGCGAAATTACGTCAAATGTCTGTATGATGTTTAACATATTGAATTGAAAAAAAAGGACAAGAAAGTATGTGGATGAATGTCCTACATACTTAAATCCAGAACAAGTAAATCTTTGAACTCCCAAAGAATTCCCACACTAAAATATGATCTGAAGGACAGTCAAGAATCATCACATATTCATGAGTGTAATGAGAAAGTATCAAAGTTAATGATTGAAACAAAAAAGAATTATGTCCTAGTCCAACCTGAACAGTGTTTGCTCCAAGCAGAATAAATTCAGCAGCATCACCACCTGTCTCAACGCCTCCAATACCAGAAAGCGAATAGTCCTTATCACCAAATTCTGACTTCATCATTTGTGCAATATTCATTACTTTTCCAAGTGCAATTGGATGGACTGCTTTGGAAGAATAGCCACCAGGAGTTGAGTATCTGAAAACAAATTATAGAATATAAAAACTTCTGAGATAAAAGACATGTCAATACAAAATAGTCAAATCATTCAATGTGAAAATACCAACCCCTCAACGCAAGGCTCAGGACGTAAGGTATTGAGATTAATTCCCATGACACTCATGATCGTGTTAATAGCAGCTATCCCCTCGCATCCTGATCTCAGAGCCACCCTAGCTGGCTAAACACAGAACAAGAATCAATATTATTTGAGTAAGTGATCCAACTAAAAAATTGAAATGATTTCCTCTGCCTATGATCTAACCAAAAAGTATGAAATAGATAAACCTAAAAGATGGGGAAAAGGATTCATGTAGCCCACCCCAAAAATTAGGATTTACGGCTTTATTCGGTTTCAACTTATACATTGATGGAAAAAAGGCATATCTTGATTCTGTCACGGCTCACAACCAAAGGAAAAATTTTTCTTCGATATAATTTAGGAAACAAGGGTCTATAAATCATGAAAATCCTATTGTAGTAACCACGCAATCATGTTTTAAACCAATGTTAACATAAGCTTTCAGCTTTCAAACTTTCTCCCTGCACCAATATTAAATTAACAAAATCGTTCTTCCATACTGGTTTCCCCAGCTTTCGTTTGTCCATCATTGGAACACACAATGGCAAACTTTCAATCTTCACTTCTCCCACAGGAAAAAACTTCATACATGAAAATCAGTCAAACTATTGCAGTTTCACAGAATTAAGCAGTCCTTAGTCAGAATTATAATTAAATAAATAGCAAGAAAGTCCCTTCATCCACATACCATCCTATGACAATACTAACATCTAAAGATTTCTAAGACAGTGTTTCATTCAACAAATATTTCATCTTTTACCTAAAATAAATAGATTAATTACAAAGCAGGGGGTATATGGTAGACAAGTTAATCAGAATGAGGATGCTAACTATCCACAATCCACTATTTGGAAAAAGTTATCAATGCTTTAATGTGTAGGCAACCAGAGAAATACATCCTTCAATTGAGTGACCCCAAGGCACATAATTGTGGCACACCTGTTAAGGAAAGGTATTTCTCTCCTTGATCATCCCAGACCCAAAATTCAGCCCAATACAATTGTCACAGTTGACCCAAGTGTATCCGTCATTAGACCATTGAACTGCTGCAATACATAGTGCAATCCTACAGTGACTAGGGAACATGAATTCTCAGATCAATGGCAACACTAAATGATCAGAGTGAATTTTGGCATGGAATGATTAAGAAGAGAGCAACCTTAGCTCAAAAAATTGGACCATAAGTTTACACCATGCATCACTCCACTATGAAAGCACAAACAAACATCCCAGTGCATCAGATATATGCTAACCTTTCCACATATATGCATGAAAAAATAAATAAATAAATTGAAGAAGAAGAAGAAGAAGAAGAAGAAGAGTTCTACAACGAGCGTTGAGGAAATACTAAGCCAACCTGTGTAATATCAGTGATATTCGGAGTCATCTTTGCCCACACTGGAACAGTGGCTTTTGCATTTATCCATCCACAAACCTCCTCCAACAGAGCACAATCTTGCCCAACTGCAGCTCCCATTTTACGCTCTGGCATACCATGAGGGCATGAAAAATTGACTTCAATGGCATCCTAAACAACATTAGAACAGTAAGATTATGACCATGACATCTTCAATTTAAAAGATATATTCATTAGAGGTAGAAATTTTGGAATGACAAGAGATCGCTTACAATCCCAGTCTGCTCAACTCGTTCAATAAGTTCCTCCCAGGCAGCTTTGTTATACTCTTCCATGATTGAAGCAATGAGTATCCTATTTGGGTACTCTTCTTTCAATTGCTTGAATTCTTTCAACATAGTTTCAAAAGGTCGGTCACTTATGAGTTCAATATTCTCCCACCCAATAATTTGTCCTTTGGCTGAGCCATTTGCTCCTGCTCTTAGCCGAGCATATCGAGGAGTTACATTTATAACTTTGGAAGCATCCAATGACACCTAACAAAATAATAGCTCATCATTACTTAGCTTTCAACATGGTTAACAAGTACAGGAGCATATGTTGCTGATTCAATACATGAAACAATTTCTCCAAAGGATATCAGTGAAAACACATTGACCACACTGTACTGGTAAACATAAGATATATTGATTTCCTGGGTCAATTTTAATACTATTGTGAGACATGGAATCCTGTTCTTATAATAATTTGAATTTTCATCATCAAGTTGAGTTGCGTCCTTGATGAGAAAAACACTCATGGAGGGCAATACATCCAACATACAAAGCCTAGTCAAGTACTAGAAATCAACTCCCCTGTGAGAATACTTTTTAATGAAGAACTCCCCTGTGAGAATTATTTGGGGTTGGCTACACCAATCTTGTTTTAACATTCCATTTTATCTAGAATCGTACCATTGTTTAAGCCACAAACCATCAAGTCCTTTCTCAAGCCAGATCATTTTCATCCTTCCACTTGTCCATGCAATGCCTTAAACCTGACCAATATTGCTCCTCACTAGTGCAATTGTTGGTTTTCGTTGCACATGGCCAAACCACCTTTCAAGACTTACCTTATAATTTACTACCATCAGGTTCATATTGTTTCAAATGGTCCAGAATTAAGCATCTATACATACTTGATGCACCCAACCCCAAATGATAGCTTAAATAGTTCATGTACCTACACCTCAGGAAGCAAAAGGTACTCATTTCAACTCCTCGTACTCACAAGGGGCCAGCTGCCCACTCGGGTTTTCCCTGCTGATTACATACTCAGAAGATCCGATTTGAGAAAATGTGAGATTTTCTTGAAATTCATTTTTTGTTATCATTTTTTTTTTTTTTTATACACTTGCATAGAGAAACACATCCCAAGAGTCTCTTTAAAGTAATAGACTAGAAAAGACCAGAGCTCGTATTGCCATTATTTCCATTCATCATAGCACCACTATGTCATTTTCTTTTGTTTAGACTTTTGTAAATTTCTAACAATAATATTTGAGTTAAGGCTCTCACTCTCCCGGTCCACCTTCAACCACATCTATCATCATCTGGCATCATTGTCACCAGCTCTGTTGCTACCTTCCCCTTCCATCAGAAAGATATCGTATCTTTGGAACACCATGTGGACCATCTTAAGGAAATCTAACATCCATGATACACCATTTCTTTGTCTATATTTAAAACCCATCTATCCCTCTGTTCCTCTGCTAAAAAAAAAATGGACTGAAGCCCTCAAAGAACTGGAAATCCTCTTCTTCCCCAAAATCAGGTGTTACATACATTTGTTTTTGTGTGGAATATACATAAAGAATATAATTTGGTTTCAGGTTTGCAATTTCCACTCCCCTCGCTGTTTCTTTCTTCATGAATGCGACAATATGAGGATCCATAATCCCTAAATTTCAAGGGTTTAACTAATACTACTATAAATGGGACAACAAGGATCCATCCCAATCAATGAAAATAGGCAAGTCAACATCTACATTTTTAGGACCGAAAAAAAAACATCTACAGATTATAACTGCATCAATATTACAGCAAAAATGATACAGATCGAGAAATTAAGCAAAGCCTTCTCCCTAACTGCTTTGAACATCTCAAACTTTATGTCCCGTAGGGTTGCTGAGAAAAGGTCAAAAAAAAATTCTTATTTTTCAATTAAGGAAAAACAATTAATATTTCAATATCAAATTTCAATTATCTGGGACCCGAGAAAACAGAAACCTCCACTCAACTGAGCAAACAGCGTATAACAAAAGATTCAGAACTTCAACTTCTTTTACTTTCCCTAGATTTTCTCAGCAATCAAACAGTTTGTCAATTTGTTTAACACATCTTTACTGCAACCAAACAGAAGGTAAGCTAAAACAAAACGGAGATAAATAAATAAAACTTACTGTTTTGGCGATCACAGCACCCCAACCTTCATCAAAGGCCCTCTTCATGACGGTGTAATTGGTCCCGGGAGGACCCGACGCGATAACAAAAGGATTGGGCATATGCAACCCATTGACGGTAACACTGAGATCCGGCTCCGGCTGTGACGCCGAAGCGAAAACCCTAAACCCAACCCTCCGGCACGGAATCAAACTCGGCCGGCGAGTCGTCCGGAACTCGGTAACTGAGTTCTTCCCGCCGATATGAGTAAAACTGAGAGACGCCATTGATCAAAAACGCACACAATCTCTCTCTCAATCTGTGTCTATCTCAGCAAATTCAAATGAAGATGAAGATTGGATTGGGATGAGAGTTTGGCTTGGGGAGGAAGAGGAATTGAGGAGAGAGAGGAAAGGTTTTGCGTATTTTGCATATGATTGACTAGTATTATAGTATTATTGTAGAGAGAGAGTGCATGTGAAACGGAGATTTGGAGAGATTGATTGCCCTTTACTTGATGGGTTTTGACAATTCTTAATTCTCTGGTAAAAATGACTGACGGTTCAATGAAGAAAACTAAGGTGGAACTGACGTGCAGTCTAATCTGACTTCGTTTTAGGACACGAGTGTGTGCCGCTGTGCTGAGGATCGGCTTCGTGTGCCAGCGATGAACATTCCACTTTTCTCCTCTCTCTATATCTCTCTGTGCTGCAAATATTTCGCTCCATCTTCATCAGCATTGGGGCCCATCCAAGGAAAAATGATTCCTCGGATATGGCCATTTGATTTGCTTTTTGAAAAACTTTCTCAAAAAAAAAAAAAAAAAAAAAAAAAAAAAAAAAAAAAAAAAAAAAGGCCCATTTGCTTTGAAAGTACTAAGATTTCAAGTTGTTAAAAAATAAAAAAACTCCCAAGAGTTTTTTTATTTTTCTATACTGGTCGTTGTTATATTATAAAAGGTCATGCTATTGTCATCATTCAAAATACTTTAAACTCCCAATATTTAAATAATTTATAAAATTCTTTATATCTAAATATAAATTTACTAATAAGGACATATCACTTGAAGACTTTTCCTATCCCACCCCTCTCTAACCCCAACTCCAAAAACATTCCACCATCTATAAACTTTATGCTTTCACAAACCCTAAAAATTTTGACACCAAATCCATATTTACATGAAAAATTAGTACTTTTCATGTTATATTAAATAATGGACAAGAAAAGCATTATAGAGATGATATTAGCAATAAAAAGGTAAGTATTTATACACTTTTTATCGAGTTTAACTTCAGTTTTTCGTATGCTGAATTTCGTCTTGTTCAGTTTTTTGACTCCGAACATGTTTACAATGTTCATTTCTGTAACACCGAACTCTTTTAACGCATTCCGACTTCTAAGTCCGAACAAAGTTATTTTGTTCTATTTTCCAACTCTAAACAAATGGATACTGTTCGGTTATATAACTCCAAACAAATAGATATTGTTCACCTGTCGGAGTCCAAACAAGCTTGTGTTGTTTCATTTTAAAACACCAAACAACTTAACTATACAACAATTAAGAATTATTTGTATATGTAATTGTGAATGGATTTTAAGTGTTCATGTTTATAAATCGGAACAAATAATAAAGGTTCGGTTTTAAAGGTCCGAACATTTTTATATTGTTTTTTTCTATAAAGCCGAACATACATACTTTGTTCTTACTAATAAGTCCGAACACATATAATATGTTCTTACCAATAGGTCCAAACAGGTTGGGGGTGGGGTGGAAAAATGTTAGGCAATTTTTTCTTAAGGATATTTTAGGAAGATAAGGGGGTGCTTTCAGTAAAATATGAAGGGATTTAATTAGTGGGGGGCTTAGAATATTTTGACTGGTGGCAATAGCCTGACCCTATTACAAATTACTTTCAATACAAAATCCACCACAAGTTTGGCACTATTTTTATGTTTTATAGTAGAAGGTTATTTTTGGAGGTAAAATGTTAAATGGATGAAAAGTCAAAAAGTAGTGATACATAGGACCACTATGAGGGACAAAAAGTGAGGATGACTAATGTCCCTGAAATTGATTGACTATTTCAAAATAGTACTGTTTGTGACACACATATATCTTAATAAGGGAAGACCCTCTTTTCGCGGTATCATTGAAACAATCCTGTAAATCTATCTGAAATGTGATTATAGGGCCAGAAACATACCTTCTCCAAATCTCCATCGCACTCCAGTTTTCATGCCATATCTAAAATCTTCATTTTCCTAGCTTCTCACATCTTACATTGTCATCATGTTTTGGATCGAGAGCGATTGTTCTCCGACAAAATTGATCTTTGATGCCATTTCCAACAGGGGTGTAGCATATTAAAGATACCATTTTTAGGATAAAAATTGTGTTTTCTAGGTTCACAACGAGTTCTTGTTGTTCTTTTTCCAGTATTTAGGGTTTTTATCGAATACCCCCAATCAAATTAGGGTTCAATCCTTCAAACCATTTAGTTGTCTTCTAGTTTTAATGTTAAGTAGTCAAATCCGTGGATATCTGGGTAATTTGTAGATTTTTAAGAAAAATGTTGTTTGTTTTGTTTTCTTTTATTTTTGAAGTTTGAATGTTAACATCGTGATGTTAATTCAACGTGATTACAGTGGTTGGTTAGTGTCTTCCCCCATCTTCATCGTCTCAAAAGAGCAATTTTCAAGTAAATTTTGAAAACTTAACATTGTTTTAAAGCCATTGTACAGGGGTTTCATCACCAGCCAAAAATTAGGCCGTCACCATTGTAAATGACATGGTGAAAGGTGGAGGAAATTTTTTAGGATAACTATCTTTGTTTTGTTTTGTAAAAGAATGTTGACAAGGGTACTATAATTTGAGTTTTAGTACTTGTTTAGGTTTTAGCAAATTTCACCCAATCTGTTTGTCGACTGTAGGGCAAGGATTATATGTTTTCATCTAGTTTATTCAGATAAATAAATAAATAAAAAAAAACGATTGGAACAATACATAATCAAGATAGTAAATCTGAATTAAAAATTTTCAAAGAAATGAGTATACTTGTTGTTCACTTGACAAACCCATGTCCACATTGAGCTCTTCATAACTATCATGCTCATCTGATCCTTGAACATCTCCCATAAACGCGCTAGTATCCATTATCTATAACACAAACATATACTATGTGACTAAACATTGACTTCAAATTCCAAATAAGTGAATAACAAAATTAGAGTAATTTACTTTGTACTATTACAAAATCAAATCAATATAACATAATATAAACCCAACTTAACACATTTTAGCTTGAAAACTGTACATATGAAACTGCGTTTATGTTATCTTCGAATGATTAGCGATCAAGATAGAATGCTAAAATGATCATTAAGAACAAATATATCTCAACTTCTGCAATTTAAACATGTAACAAAAAACCATACAAGCAAATAAAATTAAGACAAAATAAGTAATGAAAACTGTACAAACGGAACTACACATATGTACAGTTTATCTTGAAATTGTACATATGGAACTATGTTTATGTTAACAAGATAACTTAATAAGAACAAGATAAAATTCTAACTTGACCATTAAAAACAAACATATTTGAACTTCGGTAATCTAAAATAAACCGCATACAAGCAAATTTAAAAAAAAAAAAAAAAAAAACACAAGATGCAACACCCAACTCAATAAATGCTATCTTGCAAATCTATCAACGTTAATTCATAAGTTGTTATCTTTGTAATAATGTGCGATCAAGATAAAATGAATATGAAGCCAAAATGTAACACAGTCATCTAAATCAACTAACTTTCACAACCGCTGCGTTTCGGATGTTGGAATACTTCAAAATTCTAAAGACGAAGCCAAAACATAAATGCAAAATCTCTCCGAGTCGGACAGGATCGACAGAATATGACGATATCTCCATACTAGGAAATCTAAAATATTGCGATGGGTGTGATCCCTAAAAAATCGGGCTTAAAAATGGAAGAATTGTATGAAAAATAACCCAACTGTTTGAGAACCATAATCCCTCAAATATAGGAATCCAATAAAGGAAAAAAAAATCTGAATTCAAGTCAAGATTCATGTAGGAGAGACCACCGTTAGTCATCCTACTGTTAGTCGGCATTCCAACTTCGTCCCCCTTATCATTTTCCTTTGGTTTAATGTATAGTTAAAATTATAAATCAGGATAATTCTCTCCTTTCCCCATTAAGGGAGACAATATTGCCAGAGATAAAAAATAATAATAATAATAAAATAAAAGCAAAAACTCCTTCCACGGTTCTTATTAGGAGCAGACAAAATTGCCCCTTTTTTACCTTTCGCCCTTTCTCATTGGCCTTCCTTCATTTTTTTATTTTTATTTTTTAAAATTTTTTTATCTCTTCTGCCTCTTTGATGATGGCTTGATATTGAACTAGAAGCTATTGCTAGAAGAATAAAAAAGTCCTAAGCTTTGAGTTGAACCACATCCATCAAAGTTAGCGTCAAGAACCCACTACGATCCCAAGCCACAATGCTACCGTGTTGACATGTCCCAAGGTAGTACTATGAACCTCATCCCCATTTTTGGCAATTGACGATGGCGATGGTGATGGCGATGGCGATGCTAGCAGCACATGTGCAGTTGGCAATGGTGAGGAGGATGTTGGAAAAGAAAAAAAAAAAAAAAAAAAACAAAAACAAAAAAGGATGTTTGTGGTTCCAATTCTTAGGTTTTATGTAGCAACTGACGCTAGTTGATCATCTCTTTCCATCCCTTCAAAAATAGGTCTTGGTCGTCAGGTGACGATTTCAATTGCATTGTGCATCTGATTGTTATTTTGTAAAGAGATACGGAAGCTAAACAAAAGAAAAAAAAAGCAACAAAACTAACCAAAATTGTTCTTCTCTCTTCTCTCCTTTGTTATGTTTTTTTCTTTTTTTCCTTCTCTCGTCTCTTCTTTTTTTTCTCTTGTTTTTGCCCTTTTTTTGGATCCAGATTAGAAGGGAAAACTTCCCCACTAAACAAAAAAACATGCTAAAACACTGCCTCACACACATTGGAAATCATAGTCTAAAGGAAGCTCAACTAAACCATAAACCAAAAAAAAAAAAACCCAAAACCAACTTCTCACGTACACTTCTTTCTCCTCTAGTTTAATTAAATTTTTTGAATCTAAGTGGTTGCGAATTAATGGTTGAGCAAAGATGGAGATGGGAATCGGGTGATTTGTTGGGCGAGGAGCAAGGATATGGCGCTAATTGCCATGGCCGACCCTTTCTGTCTCCTCCTCCCTCTTCTCTCTTTCAAAGGAAATAGGATAACGGAGGGGCGATTTTGTCTCTTTGTAATAAGTGCTGTGGCTCTCTAGAAATATCGCATCCCTATAATAAATATATATAATATATAATATATAAAATCAATAAAATAAATTAATTTATAAATCTTTGATATAAAATTTATAAAATTGAAATCAAAACAATTAAAATATAAGATACACCTATAGATTTTTTTTTCTATAGCTAGTCCTATACTATATATATATATATATATATATATATATATATAAAGGGTTAGGATCAACATACACAAGTTTTTAGTTAACATATCTCTAATTCAGATTTTATGAAATCTACCGTTGGATTAAATAATCTTCCCACATAGGTCATGGACGCAAAAAATCAAATTGATCTTAAACTTTTTGCCATTCGATCCAAAAAATTGTCCATTTAATCACTAAAAACTTCACATTTATGGATGAAGTGGTTCTTAATCTCGAATCAAGTTAATTTTTTGCACGCATGACCTATGTAGGAAAACTATTTAATTCAATGGTGGATTTTGCAAAATATGAATTGGAAATGGGTTATCTAAAAACAAATTTGTGTAAAAAAAAAAAATTGTGTATGTTGATCCTAACCTATATATAAAAGGTTTGCAATTTTTGTTAGACATACACATTGAAATGCTAAGGGCCTATTAGGCAAACCTGAAAACCTGGCTAGTTAAGGATAAGTCTGGTCAGTTTTGATTTCATACTGTTTGGTAAATCTCCTGCTAAACAGTTCAACTTTGTTCTGAAAATAAGGCAAAAACACAGTTTTTTTCAAACCAACTATGACTTTATTTAAAAACCAGATAACAGTTATGGACTAGATTTAAACTGATCCAGTTTTTTAAGTTCCCAAACAGGCCCTAATATATCCTTATTAGATTTTACTCACTCTGTCCTACAAAGATAGGCCAAGTTTGAAAAAACACGCAGTTTAAGAAAAATAATCACTACATTAACTTGTCATTTTTTAAATTCCACCTTTCCAAAAATACCCTCCCCTATTTGATATTGGGCTTTGTGTTGAAAGTAATTATTGAAATAACAAAGGGTAATATAGGATGTTCAAAAAAATTATGATTTGAATTTTTAAAGTAGACGAACATTTTGGGACAAAAAAAAAAATAGCAAAGATTATCTATCCTTATGGGAAGGAAGGAGTAAAATAGAAGTAGAGGTTGGACAATGTGGTTACTTTATCTTTCGTAACTATCAATCTCATCTATCTCTCTCATATCCACATTTTCAAATTCAATCTTTTAAAATAGTTTTGTATTAACACTTTTCTCTATTTTATGAATTATTTAAAATTAAAAAAAAAAAAGAAAAATCCCCAAACTTATCGTTTGTGCCCGCTTGTAAATATGATGTGCCAATATGTGTCATCCATGGATGGCAATGATCGTTCGAGGCGGTGCAGGGAGTCTTGGATCTAACTAGTCCTCAACCATATGTAAAATTTATTTTATATTATATATTTATAGGGTTAGAATCAAATGACACAATTTTTTATGTGATTTTTCAACTATATGTGTATAGGTCAGGATAAGAAGACAATTTTTTTCACATAATTTTGACACGACTCTTAAACCATTAGATCTCACAAGATCGAATGGTCTAGTTGTTATATTAATCTTTCTTTCTTTCTTTCCGCTCAAATTTTTTAGAGACCGATCTTATGAAATTATACAATTTAAGAATCGTTTTAAAAAGTTATTTATCAAAATTATGTCTTCCAATCCTAACCCTAAATATATACATATATGATTGATTTTCGAGTTTAATTAGTCGGTTAACATGACACTTCAATTGAAATTTGAACCAAATAGAGGTGGATTATTAATTTTTTGATGTAGAAATGGATTGGATGAGATAACTCAACAACCAAACCAAACTAAACCAAGGGGCCTATTTTGCTTCAATTCGCAATTTACACCGAATCAAGTTGTACCCTAGTGTATGGTATTGATGGGATGAAATTTGGAGTAAATTAATATAAATAAACAAATTAGAATGTATGGAGTTAGAGCATCTCCAAGGGTACTAACTAATTTTTTGCTACTTTAGTTAGCAAAATGACATTTTTTTAAATAGCTAGCTAATTATCCAAGTGAATACTCCAAGAGTACTAGTTATTTTTGAGTTATTTAAAAAAAATCTATTAATAATCTCTCTTTTTTTAATCATTTGGTGGAGAGATAAAAGATAGAATGATGCATAGAGAGGACAAGTGTCATTTTTTTTTAACTAAAAATAGTTTAGCTAGTGAACATTCGCTAGCTAAATGTAGCTAACCAAAATAACAATAACTAAAATAACTAGTCCTTTGGAGAAGAAAAAAAGTGATTTGGCTAGCTAAAATGGCCAAAAGAGTTGTACAGCTAGCCCCTTTTAATGGTACTAGCTATTTTTTTAGCTATTTTTTTTTTAATCATTTTGTGGAGAGAGAATGAGGGAATGGTGCAAATAGAGAGAAAAAATGTCACTTAATTTACCAAAAATAGTTTTGCTGGTAAACATTGACTAGTTAAATGTATTTAGCCAAAATGATAATAGCTTAAATAGCTAACCCCATTAGAGAAGGAAAAATATGATTTTGTTAGTTAAAATAGACAAGGGAATTGGATAGCTAATTCCCTTGGTGATGTTCTCAGATGGTTTTTTTTTTTTTTTTTTTAAAAAGTTTTAAGATATTTGGATGGTATTAAACCAACTAAATTTAGTACCTTTCCTCAAGACCTTTCATAGAAATTTACACCATTACAAATCCACATCCTGGACAACCATAAAGCGAGGTGTTGATAGAACTGAGCAGCAAATCAAATTAAATAGAGTATAGTTGCTTTTTTTTTTTTCCCCTTTCGTATAAAAGGTAAAATTTATTAAAAGGACAGCTAATATCTCAGAAACAATCGACAACTAGAAGCCCATGGGGCAATTCTTCCTTATCTTCAAAAGACTCACCTAATATATATAAAAATCTTGGGGTTACTTTACGTACGCAACCACTAACATAAAAGAACAAATAATAAATAAAACAATGTATTTCGAGCTATGACTATATTCTCAAACTCAATTTTCTCTTATGTTTTAAAGATTGTTTGGCAAATTTGAAAATTTGATCGGTTGAAGATATTCATTATATTAGAATAAAATTTTTAGAAGATTTAGGATTAAGTGTGCTTGGCCCACTATTTCAAAATTAAAAAGCCTTTTGAAAAAATACATTTTCAAAACGTCATTTTTAAACTGACATTTGAAACAAAGTTGATGTTTGGTGAACACATATTTTGAAAGTCAGTTTGTATAAAAAAATATTAGAAAGTAAGGTTAAATTTGACAAATAAAGATAAATTTGGAAATACCTTTTGCCCTTTTGCAATAGGCATTTTGAAAAACTACCCAAGATAGCTTTACCCAATCTACCTTTTAGAAGAAATGACGTTTTGTAAAAAGCCTTTTAAATAGCCTACCAAATACTCTTAACTATGTAAACTGACTTTTAACTCCCAAAAGACATTTTGAACTCTCTCAATTGGTGTGTCAAATGCACATGCACTAATATTTTTAAAATATGTAAACTGACTTTTAACTCCTAAAAAACATTTTGAACTCTCCCAATTGGTGTGTCAAATGTACATGAACTAATATTTTTAAAATATGTAAACTGACTTTTAACTCCTAAAAAACATGCATTTTGAACTCTCCCAATTGGTGTGTCAAATGCACATGCACTAATACTCTTAAAATATGTAAACTGACTTTTAACTCCTAAAAGACATTTTGAACCCTCTCAATTGGTGTGTCAAACGCACATGCACTAAAAGTATTTGGTGGGCCATTTAAAAGGCTTTCTACAAAACATCATTTCTTCTAAAAGATAGATTAGGTAAACTAACCGTGTAGCTTATCAAAATGGATCTCAATAAGTGGAATAAGTAGAAGTGAGTTGGGGCATCTAACAGTATATGTACAATAATGTCTCAATGCCTGAGGTAGAATCACTACAAAATGAGTCTAGATAATGTCGTGGAGTTTAGAAAGTCTTGTGAGATTTTTTGAAATGTATAGAACTCCTAATGATGTATTAAGAGTGTTTGATGGGTCATTTATAAGGCTTTTTACAAAACATCATTTCTTTTAAAAGGTAGATTGGATAATGCTATCTTGGGTAGCTCTGGAAAATACCGATTGCAAAATGGCAAAAAGCAATTTATCTTTATTTACCAATTTACTTTACTTTCTAACATTTTTTATACAAAATAACTTTTAAAATATGCGTTCACCAAACATCAATTTTATTTTAAGTGCCTTTTAAAAATGACTTTTGAAAATGTCTTTCTCCAAAACAAACGTATAGTAAAATATGTAAACCGACTTTTAGCTACTAAAAAATCTTTTGGACCCAATCGGTACACTAAAAATTTCATCGTTGGATTTAACCCATTTATCATTGATAGCTTATTCAACATTTTTTATATTCTAACGATGTTTTCATATTGATTTATTGAGCCTGACATGCATATGAGGTTTTGAAATTTGAAGGCCCTTTTGTTTGTAACTTATCAAAGGCTAGCTGTCATATTAGACTTTGACAAAACGAATAAATCCGCGGAAATCCAATTCTGTAGGCCTAAAGAGGCCCACTCATTTTCCATTTAATCTTTTGAGGCCCATACGATCCCTAACCCGTTAAGGTCAACCTTTCCCTTTAGGCTTGACCCAAAGAGGTCTAACCCATCTAAGGGCCCATACTGATCGTCCATCCCGATTAGGGCAACTATACCTCTTTGTTATGACACATCAACAATACATGATGGAATACAGACGAGGCAAGAACCACTGCACCCGCTTGGATAGCTGAGTTGGCAAGCTCAGGATCGTAATATTTCAAGGTCTTGGTTTTGAGTTTCGGTCTTAACCGATACTTGTAGCTTGTGGGAGATTGCAGGTATATGGGTTTTACCTAGTCTTACGATGGATCAATGGGTGAGATCATGGGTTCCACGTCATTAATATAAAAATTAAAAAAAAAAAAAAAAAAAAAAACGAAAAGAGAAGAGAAGAAGGAACCATTGAATCATGGCATTACCGACATTGAACTCTCCAGGACATTGCAAATCGCCATTAGTTTGGGAAGAATATATTATACAATAGTAGATATAGGTTTACTATAGTAAAATGTTACAAGAGATAGAATGCATTCTGCCATTTAAGAAAGAATATATAGATTTGTGAGCTTTCATGAGAGCATTTGATTAGCAGATTTACCACATTTAATTGAAGATTTCACTGCCAAGGCCTGTACTACTAGTGTTGTCACAACATGGGTGTAAGGGAGAGAATGAGGGATTACCAATAGAGCCAAGAATTAATTCAATGCTCTTTTATGAACCTTGACCGAGACCTCTCGTTTAGCAAGTGAGACAAATGTTGATGTAAATTTTATTTATATTATTTGCGAAGAGAATGAGAGATTACCAAGAGAGTCAAGAATTAATTCAATGACGATTTATATTATTTGCTGTTTTTATAAAGTTGATATAAATTTTATTTAATGAGTTGAGTAATGTATATTAATTGATGATTTTTTAGTTAGTCTCTGCTTCCACAACTGTATTTTGTACTTTTAAAAGAAATTCATTTTTTGGAAAGTTTTATTTCTTATGAAACTCAAAATATTAAACATGTTCTTTATTATCACATTTCGAAAATTTGAGGCATGACAGGCATGCTGATAGAGAATACCAAAGATTTGTTGGTTTGTTTGTTTGTTTGTTTTTTTAATTAATAATAGTTTAGAGCCCTTGTGTTGAAATTTAAGATAATAAAGTCAGCATTTATAACTCGAATGGCATCCGGGTGGGGTGGGATTAATTAGGTAGATTAGGGCTTCGATTTTTCTCCAATATAAACAAAAAAGAAGAAAAAGAAGAAAAAGGAAAAGGAAAATCCTCATGACTTTTTTGCATGAAATCTTAATTACATGATAACATATTAGATAAAGTCACCACTAGAGAGCGGTCAAATGACATGTCATAGCCAAAATTTAGCATACACAATACTTGGTGCCAAATGCTATCGTGGACAAGATAGAGGTCCAATGACGTGTCATAGCCAAAATGTAGCATATGCAATACTTGGTGCCAAATGCTATGTTTGGCTTGGTTGGTTTATACCATTTTGCCTTCTTGATGGAGCTCCATATGGATTTTTTTTTAAGCTATTTTTTCTTCCAAACAATTATTAATTTTTTTGTTACTGTTTTACATTACCATCTCAAAGGTTATATATATATTAGCAATGCCATTCATTCCTTTTTTTTCCCTAATTTTTTTTCCAAATGATGTCATATTAGATAAAGTCACCGCTAAAGAGTGGTCCAATGACATGTCATAGCCAAAATGTAGCATACGCAATACTTGGTGCTAAATGCTATGTTTTGGCTTGGTTGGTTTCTACCATTTTTGGCATATCAGATAAAGTCACCGCTAGAGAGGGGTCCAATGACATGTCATAGCCAAAATGTATCATACGTAATTGTTGGTGCCAATTGCCAAATGCTATGGTGGACAAGATAGAGGTCCAATGACATGTCATAGCCAAAATGTAGCATACGCAATACGTAGTGCCAAATGCTATGTTTTGGCTTGGTTGGTTTCTACCATTTTGCCCTCTCTGATGGAGCTCCATATGTTTTTTTTTTTTTTTAAAGCTAATTTTTCTTCCAGACAATTATTAATTTTTTTTGTTACTGTTTTACACTTTTACCATCTCAACGGTTATATATATATATATAGAGGTGATCCCATCAGCACGTGCTGATATAAGTTACATCAGCACTATGCATTGGGGGTTGTACCCCTTGCATTGATTCAATACACCTCACATCCCACTAATGCACAAAGTACAACTCCCAATTCAGGTTTTGATATAAGTTATATCAGCACGTGCTTACCTGATCATCATCCTATATATATATATATATATATATATATATATATATATATATATATATATATTTTAGTAATGCTATTCATTCCTAATTTATATATATATATATATATTTTAGTAATGCTATTCATTCCTAATTTTTTTTCCAAATGATGCAGACAGTAGCCACATCGACAAATGCATTTTATTTTTAATGTTTTAAATACACAGCACATTATTAGCCATGTCATTAGGGAAACATTTTAAGACCAATAGCATTTTCTCTATTCTTTTCATTTCTTTAACCATTTTGCCTACAAAAAAATGTTTTCACAAAAGTGCTTATTCCATTTTTATCAAACTTTGAATTAAATTACTAAATTGAAGTTTTCAAAATATTAAATATCACTTTAAGCAAATTTTTTTTCCAAATGCGTTTGGTAAGAGGATGAATGGTAATTGTGAAGATAGTTTTGCAAATAGTATTAATACTTTAAACATAGAACAAATTATTAGAGTGGTAACTCTAGAATATAACATGTGGCATAGTAGTATTGTAAAACATAGCATTAGTGATGCAAATATAACACGTACCATTGGAGATGCCCTTGCTAGCTTATGTGATACATAATACAAATTCACATTATTATTTTCATGGGCGAAATGAGGTGGGAGCCTATGGGGGCACGTGATCCCACTCCTTAATTTTTATTTTTATTTTCCACGTGTACACTAAAATTTGTAAAATTCTTTATTTTTTGAATAGAAATGTTATTAAGAAATATTTAAGTTTTAAAAAGTTACTATTAGTTTGGATGGACACGATTTGTTAATGTTATTGTCAATTAAAATAACACAGCTTTGTAAAATGTTGTAGTCAACAAATTTATTTTATTTTATTTAACCTCGAGAGGTAGATGAGTGATTCTTAAAACTTATGCTTCAAGAAGCGGAAATTCTTAGATTAACTTTTCACTCCCTCTCGAGGGCAGTTATCAATTAAGTTTATCCTGAGCGTTAATTGACACATAATAAGTAGTGGCTTATCCCGACCATGTTTTAGGGGATTAGTCAAACCAAAAGTTAACAATCAACTAAAATTAAGGAGGCCCCATTACAGTGAATTCCTTACTTTGAACCTAATTATTGTTATTATTTTTTAAAGATCGCATCATTATTTTAAAATGTATCAATAAAAATTATGATTTATTCTTATATAAAATACCCTATACCTATAATAATTTCACATAATCTTTCTGCATTCAATGAAACACTCTATCACAAGCTAAGAACCAAGGTCGGTTTGATATAAATTGAGGTCTAAGGCAAAAAATTTAAATAAGGCATTTTTCTTGTGATAGTGTTTTTAAAAAATAAAAATAAAAATAAAAAATTATTTTTTACTCTAATGATGTGGTTTTTTAAAAATAAATATGAGAATGAATAAAAGTATCACTTTGAGAATGAATAAGAATGTCACTTAGACCCGTGTTAGAAGAAAAAGAAAAAATAAATCATATGCTCATACATACAATATCAGTCAGGTGAGTACGTGTTGATATAACTTATATTAATACCATGCATTAAGAGTTGTACCCTATGCACTGGCTCAATGTATCCCATAACCTACCAACACAAGTATAAAACCTCCAATGCAAAAATTGATATAACTTATATTGTACGATGATCAGGTAAGCACGTGCTGATATAACTTATATCAACACCCATATTGGAAATTATTGTTGGACATCTAAATAATTATAATAATATTTTATTATTTCTTATAACTGTTTTTAGCCGAATAGGTGCATTGGCACCTTTTTAACATCCATTTTTAACAGTGCTGGTGCTTTGGCACCCTTTGGCTTTAGTGTATAGGTGCGTATGCACCTTTTACATTCAATATTTAAATATTATGATTAGGGATGTTAGTGGTTCGGTTTGGTTCGGTTTTAAGATAGATTTCAAACCAAACCATTATACTTTGGTTTTGTTGTTACCAAACCATACTATTAAAAAACCAAACCAAACCATCAATTCGGTTTCGTTTTTAACCTATCAAGTAGTAACAAATAATTGAAAATGAATAAAATGACATGCCAAACTCCAAATAAAAACATTTTTAATAAAAGCATTACATTAGCAACTAAAAAAAACATTAAACATTGTATCAAAATGGAAACATATTGACATATGTCCATCCAAGTTCAAATCTCCAACCTAAAACATGCCAATATCTCATACAACATTAATAGCTAGTTTAACACATGCCAATCTAAAAAGGCAAAAACAAATTAAGGTTTGATAGGAAATTTACAAACTAAAGTTCGATATGTAATATATAAAATTATATATATTATATATTTTTTGGTTATTTTGGTTATTTTGATTTTTTGATTTGATTTAGTTTTTTAAACATGAAAACTAAAACCAAACCAATTTAATTCAATTTTCTAAAATTAAAACCAAAACCAGATCTATTGATTCTCGATTTTAACCAAAACCATTAACACCCCCGATTATAACTATTTGAATGGGGTGACCGTACAGGTGCTTTAGGCACTTTTTGGTTGGTGTGTGCAGGTGCAAATAGCACCCTTTCCTATCTATTAATACCAGCCCCGCCAGCCCAATCGTGGAATATAATATATAGCAATTGTATTTTGTTCTTTCCCATTTCTATTTTTGTATTTTTCTTGTGGCAAGTCTCTTGTAGCATTCTTCTTGTTTTATTATAAAAGTTCAAGTTATTTTAGGTTGTGTAGATCCTACTAATAGTAATAGGTGAATTTAGTTCCATTGTATCCTAAGGACAATTTATCGTATAATTCTTTTTATATTCACAATTATATTGAAAAGACAACAAATTTGTTTTAAAAATAGCGATATAATCATATCTTGGATTTTGGATTTCATCTTTTGTCTCCATTAATTAGTATATACTTCCAACAATTATATCTCAAACATTAGTGAGTTACAGATAGGCCTAACAATTGGGTGGGTTTGGGTGGGTTTTGATGGATTTCATCTTTTTGCCTTGTTCTTTTGGTTTTAGCGGGTACATGAAAAGCCTCATGCTATGATGATCGTACCTCTAATCCAAGAAGTAAAAATAAAAATAAACACCTATTGTGTATGACGTCACCCATGATGTGGCAACTTTATGTTTGTAAGTGATGGGTGTCCACGTTCATGCACCAATTTCCTTGATTTAGACATATAACGATGCCCTTTGGCTTACTCATCTTCCCATCAATTTTCTTCACATAAGTCCAGTGTCCATGGATGGAAGCTGTCCAGAAATCTCCCCACCACTTTAATTGTTTGTCATTGTGTGTATCATGCTTGTACCAAATTTCATTCTCAGTGATATATTCAGCAACCATTGATTTATTTCAATCGTCTACCGTACCACAGATGAGAGAATTACACTAGTATCCCACATGTCCAATATGGCTGGTCCCACTTTAAGCAGCCTACCAACAAGTAAGCCATCACATCTAGGGGTGTAAACGAACCAAGTTGAGTCGAATAATAGGCTTTTCAAACTCAATTCATTAAATTAACGAGCTCAAAAGTAAAATTTGAACTCAGCTCATTTAACTTATGAACGATGAACAAGTTCGAATGAGTTTTTTATTAAGTCGAGTCTGGGTGTTATTTTTGATAAGTTTTAAAATGATACTTGAGTTCGACTCGTTTATCTCACGAGGGAGTTCAAATAAGTTTTATATCAAGCTCATCTTGAATCAAGCTTGAGTAACGTGGCTTGTTTTGCAGCCCTAAGTCCACATGTGGTTCAAACCATTCAATCATCGATCAAGGAGCCATTGAACGGCCAGGATCATCTCAAGGAACAATACATATATGAATAGAATGTGTTTGTGAACATTGTGTCTAACTTAATTTATCATTTTGTACTTTGCAACTTGGGCAAGTGGAGCACGTGGTACATGTGGGCCAATAAAATTAAAAGATGGTCGCTTGCACGGTTTCGTAGAGTGAAGGGGCAGGTTTCAAAAAACTACTTAGATTGATTTGCAATTGGTGCTCACCCGGAAACACCCTCGCCAGGGGCGTTGGGAGTTTTCTAACTTTTTTTTCCATTTAATTCCAAAACTATCTGTAACATTACTTTAACCCACGTTTTTTTAAAAATAATTATCTTCCACAATTCATTGTCAATCTTAGAAATAGTTTGCACATGCTAATTTCGAGTGTATATAATTCAAGTAAATTAGAAAACTAACTCGGTCCGTTCAAATTACATTATATTTTATTTTTTGTTAATTTATAGAATATTGAATTGTTAGAGGAGTTTTTTTCCTATGCTTAACGTTTTCAAGTCCTCTGATTAGATTCTAGTCTAGGGAATCAAGGTCAAGTCAAGCTAGTTAAGACTCTTCATTTATAGTGTCACAATCTATTATTTAATTGATTCAATTCAATAGATTGTGTAACACGGAAGCTCCTTCAATTTGAGAATGTTATCTAAAATTATAGTGGAGACTACACTTTGCTCCTTGAATTTTTACATAAATCACTTTCCACCTCTTTTCCTTTTTTTTTTTCTTGGACAAAGTCCGTTCTACATTTAGTTGTTGGTACTAATCATTCTTTCGTTCATCTGCCCAACAGACACCCATGTGCCAAACATGTGACTATACAAGTTTATATGATATTTTTGTGCTTCTTATTATATATTTTTTTTCTATCACACATAACATACAACTGAGAAACCCATAAAACACAAATACAGTTAAAAAAGATCAAGAGCCTATAAAGTTAACTTACACTCTACCTTTAAAAGGGTTTAACTCCTGAATGAGAGATGGAACCTTACACTCTTAAGGCAAAGCTTAGTTGGCCAATATGAGACCTTGCATCTCCAAACTTCTTTCTTTTTTCATTTTTTGTTGTTAACACACATTCACAACATACAATGAAAAAGCCTAAAGAAAAGAAGACTGTGTGTCATGTGTGCATACGCATATGTACACGCACGCAACTACAAAAATAAGAGATCAAATATGGTCACATTTCATCTAAGAGTGATGAGATGGGGTTTGAAAAGAACAAGTTGAGGTAAACCATGGTAGCAATGGACGATGATTGGTTTCGATGGTTGAAGGATAAATGTATGGAGGTAGGTATGTAAAAATAATATAGGCTATTCAAATTTTGATTTGAACGAGATTTCAATTTGAGATTATGTGGGTTTGATTAAGAGGCACCTTTTCAATTTTAAGCCTAAAAGGACAAACCCATGAGGCTAATTGTTGTACTAGTCCAAAGGGGGTAAGACAATAATTAACGAATCGAACTATGACTTAGACTCATGATTTGCCCACTTGGGTGGTGAATTTCTATTATGTTTCTTAAATGGAATGGGACATGGTCTTCTATTCCTCTTAGGATTGTGGCATAGTAGTGAGTTACTAATTTTGAAATTAAGACAATCAAATATGAAATGGAGGTTGTGTGTAAGACAATAACTCACAATAACTCCTTGTAGATTTACACACATTCTGCTGCATAGTCTCTTCACTTTTTACTCTCTGTCTCTAGCACTCTCTCTAGAGTATCACCATAGCCATATAGGTATTTGAAAGCATTGAAACAAAAATAAAAATAAAAAAAGACTATAAAGAGCAATTTTTCTATGATCCAGAGCGAGACAAAGGATATGAATGAAGGTCAGATTCGTAATAGGAACATATCAAATAATGTGGCACTCCTATGGGCCTGTAATGATAACCAAAGCGATTCTTCTCAGGCAGGGGCGGATGCACCTAAGTGCATCCGTGCGCACGTGCAACCACTCAAATTTTTTTTATTTTTTTATTTTTAAAATTTTGGATAAATAATTTTCTTTGTATATTTACTAAAGTGCTTTAGATTTTAGTCCTCATTGAGAAAAAATAGTTAATTTTGATTAAATTTGGGTAAACTTATTAATGTACATTACTTTTGTCGATTTTATAAAATTAAAGTTTAATTTGTGAATAGATTCTTATGTTCAACCATTGAGAGGGACCTTGTCCCACATCGGGTGAGGTGTCAGGGATGGCATATAAGTAAAGTTTTGCATTTTTAAAATTCGTCTAGGTTTTTGAAGTATAGCGTGTTTGTCAATCTTATGTTCACTTCATCATATTTATTCAATTATGTCAATGTATGGTGCTGTGACTTTCCGCATTTTCCCACATAAGATAGATGGAGATGAAGGTGTTAGAAGTAGTATATAAGCAGGTTCCGCGTTAGTAAAAATCACTTATTTCATGAATTTTCACCACTATATTCAATTATGCCGATATATGATCCTACCTTTTTTACTTATCTAACTCTTAGCCAAAAAAAAAAAGTGCAACAAGTGAAAAAAATTTCTAGATCCGCCCCTGTTCTCAGGTATTCTCCACAAAAGGTGAACTTTGGAACCGAAATTGATGTAATATATGCGCCGGATATAGTTTATTAGAGAGGCGCCTTAAAAGCCCAAACTCACATGAACAGCTGGCGTAGACTTTATCCCAATGTTCTTAAATGGAGATTTTAAGATCCTCAGCCAACAAGGCTGAGTGGTTAGTCGCAAAATAGATCTTTAACCAAGGAAATAAAATTGAACTGATTTTCTCATTTGTAACAGCAAATTTTTTACCGTTAAAAGGAACAAGGACTACATAAAGATTTGGAGGATAAGATTGTACAAGAAGAGGGGATATTTGAATCTCCCCGATATGTACAAAACAGGAACTGAACCTAAATTGTGTCAGATTCCGGTACCGACAATCCAAAAAGACGGTGGATCTCATTGGATATTCCGTGTTCGGGTTTAAAAAACGAATCACTTATCGGATCTCAGGTCTCTACAAACAAAAGGGTGCGTCAAAAGCTGCGACGGCGTCCACCTCTTGGTCGAGTCCTTCTGCAAGCAACACTGAATAAAGCTCCGAAACTCCTCCGACGCATCCTCCGGCAAGCTGGGCGGCTCCCCGAAGCAAATCGCGCACATCAGGGTCGCCCAGTCGGGTCTCTGACCCGGCGGTAGAAACGGAAAATGACCCACATAGAGCTCCAACAGAGTTAGCCCCAAGCTCCAAATATCCCCAGCATAGCCATTGTAATTCGCTCCGTACGTATCCGGGTCAAACCGCTCCGGACTCATGTAAGCACAAGTACCCACATACGAATTGCAAGCATCCAAAGTCCGACACATGATTTTGCTGACTCCGAAATCAGCAATCTTCACTTCCATGTCTTTGTTTACCAGTAGGTTTGAGGGTTTGATATCTCGGTGGATGATTTTGTGGGAGTGGAGGTAGTTGAGGCCGTTGAGGACCTGACGGGCGACGTCGGCGAGGTCCGGTTCCGAGAAAGTGCCGTTGGTTCTGAGGAGCGTGTCGAGCGTGCCGGCATCCATGTACTCCATGAGTATCGCGATGTCGCCGGAGGGCTTCTCGAAGATGCCCTGACACCGGACGACGTGGGGGGAGTCGGTTCGCCGGAGAATTTCCATCTCCCGGAAGACTTGGCGGCGGACGGTGGGGTCGGAATCGCTGTGGACGACTTTGAGGGCGTAGACGGTGGCGTTGCGCTTGTGTTGGACTTTGTAGACGGTGCCGCCGTTGCCGTGGCCGAGGACTTCGAGTTTCTCGAGGTCGGAGATGGCGATGCCGGCGCCAGTGGTGGTGGCGGTGGCGGTGCAGGCGGAGGTGGAGGAGTTGGTAGAGATGGAGAGGGAAGTGGGAGGGAGGGGTAAGGGGAAACGTGGCCGGCGATCTGAGATATCCGGTAAGGGTAGTCGGAGATTGACGGGTCGGCGTTCTCGTACTAATGCCATGAGATGTTTTTTTTTTTTTTTTGGTGATAATATTGGGGTTTGTTGTGGAAATGGAGTGGGGTGTTATAAATAAGTGGAAGGAGGGAAGCACGTGTTTGTGAGCCGGCGAGTAGGAAGGATGGTGGAAGCCTGGAAGGATAGGGAGGACGTGGGTCCACTGTATAGGAGCCTCCCCTCCTCTTTCTCTTGCAAATTGCAAGAGGAGGTAGATTCATTTAACTAATTAAATTTGTATATTTTATTGTTATACCCCACGTGATTAATGTAGCCAGCCAACCACTCTACAGCAAGTTGGCTTTTGGTTCAGGATAAGGTTCCTTTACAAAAGCATTGGAAGGTAACGACCCGATTGGTCATATTTGTTTCTCATGATTGAGATTTTAAACAAATGATATTAATAATACATTAGGATTTTTTTTTTTCCTCATAAAGGTTTTATCAACTTGTACCTTTAAGGTACATATTAAAATATATTTAATAAAACAATCATTATATGAAAAAATATATTTATATAAGTTTATAAGTATTTTTACATTTTTTTTTACACAATTTGATGTATTTTTTTGGGTTTTTCTTTAATTTTATTTTATAATGTTTTTTGCTTTATTTTCTATTTTCTTTTTCATATTTTTCATACAATTATCACCTCATTAAATTCATCTTAATTAGGGTTGTGTGTGGATTGGTTTAAAGTAGTTTAGAAGGAAAGACATCGACCAAATCGAACAAGGCGGATTGTAAATTTTGGCCACCGCTAAACCGCAAGTGCTAAATTATGACTTTATGATAACAAATACTTCATCAATATTGTTAATGAACTCAGAGATAATTAATTTCAAATTAACATCGATTCGTGTTGGAGAACCCAAAACCTAGTAGCCTAGGAAAGTAACAATAGAAAAAACATATTAATATATGATTGAAGATATTTGATTTTTATAATTTTATACATATATTATTAAAAGTTAGTTAATTTGATTTATAAATGGTTCGACAAAGTTTAACACCCCAGTTAAATCAAATCGCCAAATTTATTCTTTAATCCACCTAAACCATGCCAACCTAACTTCTTAAACTGAAATTAATGAAATAGATTGATTTGACTCAAATTGGAGGGTTATTTGCACAATCCTAATCGTAATATGTGCTTTAAGGACAAGATGAGAAAACCCTTTTTACTTCATAGCCCTTTACGGATAGTAATTATCAATTAGCGGCAAAATGTATGGTAAGTAGTCAACAAGAAAGTCATGAGCTGCGACTGTTACGACTTATGAGGTTGAATTTTCCATTTCCTATTAAACAAGCCAGCCCAATAATGATTAAATCCTTCTTCCCTCTCCATTCCTTTGTTTTCGTAATTAGCTATTATTATTAAATCAATATCCAAGTATATTGTTTTGAATATGTGCCATATATGCTTCCAATGAATTTTTGCTCATATAAATTGCTTCCAGCCTATTAAGTACCAAACTAAACTACGAACACTCCTAATTTTTACACATTTTTCTTTTTAATTTTTTAACTTCATGAGGGGTTTGGATTTAGTTAAAAAGATATGGATTTAGGCCCACCCTAAATGATTATATATGTGTGTGTCTATATATATATATATATATATATATACAAAGGTGATCCCATCAGCACGTGCTGATATAAGTTACATCAGCATTATGCATTGGGGGTTGTACCCCTTGCATTGAATGCACCTCACATCCCACTAATGCACAAGGTATAACTCCCAATGCAAGTTTTGATATAAGTTATATCAGCACGTGCTTACCGGCCTGATCATCATCCTATATATATATATATATATAAATATGTGCTTATGTGTGCATGCGCTTTACCAAGGTAGTATTGCTCCCAACTTACAAGTTAAGAATATTTTTTATTATTTTTATCATTTTTATAATTTGATATAATCTATCCTTATTTTTAAATATTTTAATATCAACAAATGGGTATCAATGTTTTTTAGAAACTTAAACTCGAGATCACTCATTCAATAGGTAAAGAGAATATCATTAAACTATCATGTCATTGGCTTTCAAGATCATTCACCCAATAAATAAAAAGAATGTTATTAAACTATCATGTCATTAATTTCAAGTTTAGAATTATAATATTAGTATAATAATCACTCCTTTTTTTTTTTTTTTTTTTTTTTTTTTTTGTGGGGCGGGCTGCCGTGCAGGGCGGGGGGTTGTTGTTTTCTACGGATATGGAGAATATGGGTATCTTTTTGTGTGAATTAGTTTTGGGGTTTGAATTAGAATGATTATGGAGCACTATTAGTCACTCATTTAGGTTAGAGTTGGCGTATGAAGCAATCCAAAAGTAGCTACAATTATTCGCTCACCAATTTTCTTATACTCCACCAATAGTGCACATGCTAGTAGCCCATTTCTTACAAGTTTAGGGAAATATAATCAAATCATATAAAATAATGGTTGGCTAATATTTAAATATAAGTATGTTTTGATGTGTAACAACTTTTCGAATTTAAAAATAAAATAAAATAAAATAAAAATAAACAAAACAATCTATAACAAATTTTCCGGTGGGCGAATGAAGCAAGGTCAAGCCAAAAAAGAAAAAAAAAATGGTGTGCTCTGGCAGATAGCGATCACGGCGGCTCCCATGCGTCATGTCAATTTAGTTGTCTGTCTCACAAATGACGTCAAATTTTTTGGCTATAAGCAAAGAAAAGGACGTGGTGACAACCAGAATTTTGAGTGGAGCGATAACAATTTAAGTGGGGCACGTTGCATCGCTCGCACGGAAGGATCAGTATTTTGTTTTTTTTTTTTAAGTACTCCAATAAATTTTATTTATCCTCTAATTTTTAATTTGATTTATTCTCCTTCGTACCATCTTCTAATTTCTTAGTCCTAGTCGACGTCGATGCGTGCGTGGCGTCCTAAATTAGGTATTTATTTGGACCACTTGGCACTCTAAGTGACTCAACCTTCTACTTTGGATATTTTAATTGGGGAAAGTTTGGATTGATTGGGTTAAGGAAAAACAATTACAGTTTGCTACAATTTATTATTAAGTTAACTCCTTAGTAAATGACTATTAATTTAATTAAAAATAACTAATAATTGTAATTATTTTCCCATGACGTGACTAATCTAAAATTCCCCCTATTTAATTTATAGGGGATTTATAAGGGAAAGAACAAATTTTTGTAATTGTTTACACTATCTATTAAGATCACACAGCAACAAGGAGACTATTCACAATAAAGTATATTTTTGTTGCTTATGATCAAAATAACCTCCCCACCAAGCACAATTCCTAAAATGACTTTATTCGAAGGGTGAGCTCATTTTTGTTGCTAAATTCATATCCTTTATAACTTATTTTTACATCCTTGTGCACACTTTTACTCAAGGGGTATGGATTTAACAAAAAAGGATGTGGAGAGTGGCTTTCCCTATACAAAAATTCTATATCATTTGAAGAATTGAAAAACCTTTTGAACAGTAATTGCCTGAGAACCGTATTCACAATCATTTACTAGTAGATTACTATGATAAAAAGATCATGCTAGTAGTTATGTATAAAAAATTCAATAGTGGATCACTATATTAGAAAGGTCTTTCTTTATATAATCGGATGCTGATATAACTTTATCAACATGTTTTACCTAACCGCCATCCTATATATACGAGTTGTAATCCATGTGTTGCACAACAAGTTTAGTTTAGTTTAATTTTTTTTTTCTTTTCTATTTTAACCCTACTTTAAATAAATAATAAAAAAAAACAAACAAACAAAAAAACAACGACATATTTGAATTAGAAGAATAAAAAAAAAATTAAATTTAAATAAATTCATATAATTAAAGAAAGAGAAAAATTAGTGGGAGAGAGAAATAAAAGAGTGGGAGTCAATTTTTCAAAATTTGAAAGAGTTTTAGAGAAAAGTAAACAAATAAAAAATAAAAAAAATAAATTAGGGTAGTGTGTCATGTGTCAATGTGTAATAAAAGGTGGGAAAATATAAGAGAGCAGTAAGATTAGCATACTAATCTTCATATAAAAGTATAAATACAATCCCGATCAAATTAACACTGGTGATATAAGTTATATCAACACGTATAGATATATATATGTTATTATATTGCTGCATAGTTGTCACTTGTCAATAAATGTTTAAAATTTATTTTTGGGATTTTTGGTTGTAGTCTTATGTTATAAGAGTTTTTCAACAATAGCTCGATAAACAAATCCATTAACTTCATAGCCTCTTTTGACACAAAAATAATGGAATTACCATTCTCTCATAAAAATATCATTTGTTTTATCTCTATCCCGATACAAATGGTGTCTCCATCTCTGTTGACCAATAAATCCATCTTTTTGAGTTCTTACTACAACCACTCGATTTAATGAATCGATCCAATTCTCACCATCTCCAACCTTCGTCCCTACTCTCAAAGCTTTGATGAGAATCATAGTCCACTTTTGCAACCTCTATGTGCCTAAATAAATAAATAAATAAATATATTTTTATGTAGAGGATAATAACATGTTATCGTTTAACAATATATAATAAAATAGTAATATGAAACTGTTTGACACCACAAGAATTACCTAATCACAATAGGTATTGTTTTGAAGATTACGACGAGTAAATTTTAAAAATACAAGTTTTATAAAAAACAGTTTTATATCTTGTAAGTTATAGGCTTTTAAAAATTAGAAAAGTAGAAAACAAGTAAGTTATATAAGGTACTGTGCCCTGAATAATAAAAAAGATTTTTTCTAGAAAAGATGGGTTCTGCTAATAAGAATACTCAAACGTGGGTTAAGGGGTTAAGGAATCTTTTGATGGGTTATTACTAAAATCATTCTTCAAAATGAGGTAATTCCCCATTTTCTTTTTATTTTATTTATTTATTTATTTTTTCCCAAAAAAAAGGAGAGAACACATATACTCACACGTGCATCCACACAAAGTCGAAACAAAAACTTTCGCAAACCCCACACCCCTATTGGGACGTTGAGACATGCCATTAGCCCCAAGATCTATTAGCATTTAAAATTTAAATTGATATACGGAATATGTAGTTTTTTTTTTTGCTTGGACTCCAATTATCAATTGTGTCTTAATGTCTTAGGATTTTGAATGGTCCATGATGCTTTTTCGTACAAATTGAAATGAATCCATACGTAATTTCGAAGCATTTCAATTATTCCAATTGACAAATCCACATAAGTTGCAAATTAAAGTCATTTCAACAATTAGTTATGATGTCTTAGTGGGCCAAAAAATGTAACGACTGAAGACATCCCATTTTCATTCCCATTTTTCTCAAGATTCTCAAATGCATCATTAGTCCATCACTCAATTTGGTCATTTCACATCCAAACTTTCGATTTTTGCTTAAGTTTGGATATTCATTGAGAAAATGTTCAATTTTCCTGATGTTGTAACAGAATTTGTTGAAGAAATGATAAATCTGAATATTGGTTACCCATGGATTTTTTTGCCCTTATTGGTTAAGTAGGAGATTAATTATTTTACCTTGAAAATGTGCATAAAGTTTGCCAGATTTAGGGGGAAAAGGGTGTCATCTTGATGCGTTAAATCCAAATTCAGTGAGTTGTGCTGTCAAAAAACAGTGCATGAGTGAAATGATAAAGGCAACGACTTGAACGTGTAAATTGGTAAATATGGGTCGTATGTTGTCTAGACAGCCTCCAGACAAACTTTTTCATTTTTTGCACATCATGTAGGTTCAAACCTCCATCTTCTGTTCCATAGTAGCCACAATTTACTCCCCTAATGAGATAATTGTTGTTTCGAATCCTAAAGTCCCAAAGTTTGGACTGTCACAAAACTATGGTGCACATACCATGATTATAAGTACAATCCAAATATAGAGTACCCAAAAAAAGAAAAGAAAAGAAAAGAAATATACCAATAGAACATCAATAGCCATAATGAATGTAAAATATTTATTGTACTATATGCACTGAATTAGGAGGAATCAAGAGTCATGAATTCCCGGGAGTCAATAGTAAAAACCTTGTGAAATACCAACAATGAGGACCTGGGTTCAAACCTTGTAACCAGTCTTCCGGACGTAATGAGTGCAGTAAAGGTTGGTAGGACATACCTCCATTGATAGTTAACCAATTCCTGGATTTAGGTGTGGGACTCTCTATCCTACTCCAGTTAACGGCATTAAGTATCGATGCCGAAGTTGTGGACGATAGGTTAATGAGATTCATCCTCGTATCTAAAAAAAAAAAAAAAAAAAAAAAAAAAAAAACTACCACAAAATAATCACCCTATGCAAAAGAGAAAAAACATAGAGATACTATTCTAAGCTATTCAGCATAAAAACCAGATCGTCTCCGTGAAACGAGTTCACATCCACTCCACAGTGCATGAATATATATTAGAAATTAAAAATTATGTGGTCTATGTAGCATAGTTATTAAAATCAAAATTTTAGACCAGTCAAATTAATTCAATCCATTCTAAATCGAGCATGGATTTTTTTCCCCTTCAAATGTACGGATAACATAATGATTAGTGAAAATCTTTCATTACCAGAGGGCAAAACATGCCCACGGTTATATAGTTTTACACAGAAATTTGAAATTCAATTAATAACATCAAAACAATCATAGCCTAACAATAATGCAGTCTCCTTTACATTTATTTGAAATGGAATAAATTTTTTTTTTTTTAAAAAACTTTTATAGGGATCCTGAAATTAATACATGGTGACCATGGTGAAATTAATACAGCAAAAAAAAAAAAAAAAAAAAACCCTTATAATTGCAAAATGAAAATATATTGGTGATGTACTTGTTCACTGACGGTGTTACAATGAGATCTTAAAAAAAATGCTATTTTCAGCATCATCTTTGCCGCACTGTGGACATTTCCATTGTGACATAATAAGATGTAGAGTGCTCAGCTCATTCTTTAAACTTGCATCCTGTATAAAAATCATGTACATGACTTCGAAATGTTGTTAAAGAATTTTTTAGAGGAATATTAGAGGTGTTTGCGTGTGAATTAATCAAGGAAAAAGATGGTGAAACGTACCTCTGTCTTAAGTTCTTCAATCTGTTGGTTCTTTTTAATTCGATCTGCTGCGTCTAGCCGACTCTTAATTTGCCAATAACCTAAGGCCATGTTTGTTTGGTTGGAATGGAATAGGTGGGAATGAAATTTGATTCCATACTCAAAATAGTCCGGAATAGAATGAAATTGAAAAAAACATTACGAAATGAATATCATTATAATTCATTACTACTGTTTGATTCCATTCCCATTTAATTACCTCATCCAAACATGTTGTTTGAAATGAATTGGGGAATGAGATTTCATTCCAACCAAACAAATATGGCCTAAGTCACTATAAATGTATCAATTTGAGGAAAAACATCAATTGCAAGTACAAGACATTAAGAAAAATTCATGTGGATCGACAAGCATGTCTATATGGTATCTGAAGAAGCAAATGTTTTAAATCTCTAAAGCGAAATGTAAGACAATCTGGATTTTGTTTCTTGCTGAATAGAAAATAATAGAAAAAAATAAGGTATGATCAATGCTGCCCTGAAAAAGGTTGCAATAGAAATGCTTGAAAATTCTCTTACTCAAAACAAATTTATTGAATATCATGTGGAAACCTAATTTTAAGGGGTGAAAAAATGCCAATTCTAGTCACCTTTTTTGACGTTTTGCCTCAACAGGATCTTAGGAATCAAAAACAATACTCACATGCTTGTAAATGATCACAGGCATGATAGATTGTGTGATTATATGACGACAACTTACAAAAAATGATCATTTTTGGAAGTCATTTATTGGATCCTTCTTAACACTTGTAATTGGATTTTTTTTTTTTTTTTGTTTAATAATTTATTTTGGAGGATTAGAGCCTTATGACAATTATTTTGAACACAATCAATTGAACCGTCTTGCAAGCAAATTGAGCTGCCAACATATGACTTCTTGCATTGTGTCCACCTCTGAACCTTTGGTAGCCCTTGGGATATAGGATGGACCAGCATTACATTAGGAAGCAATGGTGGCCAAAATGGGATCGAGCAAGATCAGGACGATACAGTGTTTGGTCATTTCAAAAGATGATGTAGCTCACACGAGGGAGCCCCACGGACCCACAATAAGAGAACATGGCCCCGCTCCCAGACTTTAGTCTGCTAATTGGTATAATCTCCACAAATGCTGGACTAGAGTTGTCAAAAATTTAAAGATTTAGGATGCATATTTTCTTTCAACTATGTATTTCTCCTTTTTTAGTGTGTAAAATCAAACTGAGCCATGCTATATATGACCTGTTCACAAATAAGGGGTCGGACCCACACTAATAGGGGGTGGGGGCCGCACTAGTCATGTGGTTCTCACCCTTTATTACAAGGCAGGAGCTATCTGATGAGACATCCAATTTTTTTCATATCATTTAGGAAAATGATATATACAACAACCAATTGCAACAACTAATTGTAGCAACTGATGTGGCATGCTAAATCGGTATCCTATGATAACTAAGGGAATGCTAACGACTGTCTGTTAAAGAATGCCACGTCAGTTGTTATGTTTTGTTATTATATTTAGTTGCTACCTATAGCATTACCCTATCATTTAAGTTCAATAACTTCTCTTCAGAGTATTTCTTTTGGGGTAACTCGGTGAGTTTAAGCCCCTATTATAATAATAATAATAATAATAATAAGGGGCATTTGGGCCCCGGTCCACTTTAGTGGACTACTGAAGCCTTAAGTCCACGGGAGAAACTTATAAAGCCTTAAGTCCAACTAAACCTATAAAGACGACATTACCCCTACTTCATAAATGAAATTACACTCCAGTACCCAATCGTACCTATACAGATTCAACCGCCCGTATACATATTCAATCCAATCGACACAACCTCAACCCATTTCGCTCCTCTACAGATTCACTCCAATCCGAACCATTCTCCAAGCTTTCATTCAAGATCACCAGTATGCAATCGCACTAGGTTCACACCAGTCGTTATAAAGTTAAACTAATTCGCACCATTTTCTACCAATTTGAACCATTCTCTACGATTTCATTATAGAAATATAGTATTTCTGCAAGTTTAAAACGTGAAGAAGATAAAAAAAAATGTGAAGAAGAAGAAAACACTATGAAGAAGAAGAATAAAACGTGAAGAAGACAAAGAAAACCTGAAGAAGCCCTACCTATAAAAATGGTGAGAAAAAGTGAGTAATAGGTTTTTAATTTGGGGATATAACTCTTTCTAGGGTTTTAATTTTGGGAATATAACTCTCTATAGGGTTTTGATTAAGGGCACACGAATCTCTTAGTTTCATTCCATTATAATGTAACTGTTGTAAATCAGTTTTTTATTTTTTTGTGTAATTGTTATGTTTCTCATTACTGTAATGGGATTTCATTTTATTTTCTTGTAAATTAGTGTATATTAGTCTTGGATTTAGTGTGTTGATGAAACTGCTAGGCTTATCTTTGGGGTTGTTACGTTGAATGTACTTGAACTCTAAAATAGTTACATGATTGTTAGTTTTTAAGTTTCTCTTGCTTGCTTGATGTAACTGTTGATACTGTTATGCTTATTTTGTGTTGCGAAATTATGCATATAACTGTTTTAAAAAAACTTGGATTTAATATGTTAATGTAACTGTTAAGCTTAAAATTTGGAATGTCGTTTTTTCTCATGTAAATGTCATGAAAAAATGAGACTTACTATATTATAATTGTACTCATCTAACTATTAAGTCTCCATGTAACTATTGATACAGTTATGCTTATTTTGTGTTGCGAAATTATGCATGTAACTGTTTGAAAAATATTGGATTTAACATATTGATGTAACGGTTAGGATTACCTAAACAATTACATGTAACCGTTATAACTGTTATGTATAACAGCCACATGAACCTTAATGGTAACATGATAGATAACTGTTGTAACTGTTAGGCTAGTTTTATTTTGTAAAATTATGCATGTAACTATTTTAAAAGGTTTGCAATAAATTAGCCACTATTAGGCATAATACTTACAACGGTTACATGTAACTGTTGTAACTGTTATGTGTAATAGCTACATGAATCTTAATGGTAACATGATAGATAACTGTTGCAACTGTTAGATTTGTTTTGTTTTGTAAAATTATGCATGGAACTATTTTAAAAAGTCTTCAATAAATTGGCTACTGTTAAGCTTAACGCTTACAACAGTTACATGGAACTGTTACCTAAAACAGTTACATATAATAACAGTTACATGTAACTGTTGTTTATTGACCAATTACATGTAACTGTTAACTGTTCTCTATTGAACACTTACATGTGTTTCTTCCCAGTGTACCTTATCTGATATTGCAATTAAAAGCCAAAATATCAGTGTAAGATGAAGAAATTGTTGATTTGAAAGTATATCAAGTAACCCAGAAGTACGATGAGAAAGAAACGATGCAGTCCCCTCAATACAGTGCACAAAAATCAGTCTTGAAGCAAAAAATTGAAGCCTTAGAAGCAAATAAATAAATAAGTATAAAAAATGAGAGGCAAATGCAATTAGATGTGGTTTCTAGGAGATTGGAAGCAGCTACGCAAGAGCTTGAAAAGAAAAATGCAGACATAGAGAAGTTGCATACAAATTACACCTATTTTCTTGACCAATTATTAGATATGCAAGTACATAAAACAACACAACATGGTGAGCAAGGTGAGCCAGGTGAGGCTGAGAAAGGGGAGCAGGCCGAGGATGGAAAGGCTGAGCAGCAGGGTAAACAGGGTAAGCAAGCTGAGGCCAAGCGGCAGGGTAAGCAGGTTCAGGTTGAGGTTGGTAAGAAGAAGATGCCAGCAAGAAAACCACTAACAACTTCTCCAAAAATCATTGAAAGGTCTCTCTCTTTATCTCTGGTTATGGGCATCAAATCTGGAAAGAAAAAACAAGAATAATGCTCTCTCTTCATCTTCTGCCATGAGTATTAGATTTGGAAATAAAAAAGCAGCTACGGTGATTTTGCTTCCATTTTAGCTAAGCACAAGGACTCTTCCTTCTCATTAATGGATCTACAGGTTGTCCCATTGTGGTCAGTATCATTAATAAAAGGCAAAGCTTGTGATGGAGAGAGAGAAAGAGAGAGAACCTGGATCTGTGGGTGTGTTGATTGGTAAGAGAGAGAAAAGAGTTAGATCTATTGGAGCTCTTACAAATCTAACTCATAGGCTTGTGACAATGGAGAAAAATCACCAAAACCTAAATTGTAGGGCTTTGATTTTGAAGAAAAACCCAATGAATGAAACTGTAACATAGTCACGGGCTTTATATAGGAGGTTTTTCTGTTACAGGGGCAAACTCGCTATTTTCAAAAAAATTTAGCTCACTCAAGCATGAAATGGTGCTGTTTTGATTCCATTTTAGACTTGATGTTTTATAAGATTAGTGTGTGAACTTAAGGCTTTATAAGTTTCAAAAAGGATACTACACGCTAATTTTCCCTAATAATAACCTCTTTTTTGGACATATCCTGGGTTGGCCGCTAAAGAACTAGGGTTACAATTTGGACAGGTCGAGAGGTCATCTTAGGCTTAACCTTCAACCCAATCCTAGCTTAACCCATCCTTTGGGTTGTGGTTCCCTAGCCCATGCTCAACTTGTGCTCGGGTTGGGCAAGTTCAGGCTAGGCACGGGTTACATGGGTTGGACAGGTTTAAGTCAAGTAGAACGGATTGGCTTGTTTGTTTTTGTTTTTAATTTTTAGAAAGCCTTCTTTGTCAAAAAAGAAAGAAAAAATAATAATTAGAAACCATCTTCATAAAAATACATTATTGCATATGCATATAAATCTCAATCATGCAATTTTTATTTGTTAATTTACAATTTATGTCAATTAATTCAAAAAATTATTTTTTAACCAATAAAAAAAGGAAAGATGAAAACATCAAAATAATTAAACAACACTTAAAGGATTGAAAGTATTAACATTTATATAATTAAGTACATAAGCAACCATGTTAAAAGACATTCAATATATTTTATAGTTTGGGTACAAATTAGGTTTGTATTGCCTGACCCCTTTGCCCAAGCCCAACCCAAATTGAGATCGGGTTGGGATTTTCCAACCTAAGCCCTACCCAATGTATAGAAAACTATTGCTCAAGTTAGTCCATTAACTGGGTTGGATAGGCTCAACCCACTCAAATTACAGCCCTATATAGAACTAGGAGGCACATCATATTTACTCTTTGTATTCTTGTGTATTATTGGCCATCTTGGTTTTATAGCCAATCTATTCCAAAAAAAAAATTTCTCAACCTTTGTATAGAGTGGAGAGCATGTTAAATTGGTGTGACAAGTAGATACGCCTCCTAAATACAGACAACTTCTCATAATATACTATGTGACTGTGGCTTTGTGTCTACAAAAAGGTTAAATATATAATTTTTTGATGTTTTCAATTACTTGTAGGAGAAGACTCAATCATGTTGATTAGAGTAATCCATGAAAATTATTGGAGTGATTTATGGGATTGATTTCATTATTATTATTTTTTTGTTAATTATATTGATTTATATATTTAACCCTCCCCCACATATTTGCATTATCCCACAAATAAGCATGTTTGATCATATATTACAAAAAGAGGAAAATAAATAAACGCACAAGATATAAGGCTATTTGGGCATTGGAGGCAGGCAATTACCCAAACCATGTTATATTAAATTTTTCTTTCTTCCTTAATTTTTTTTTTAATTTTATTTTTTCTTCTGCGTTGGTTTGTTTATTCCATTGAACCATGCATGCCTTGGTGCATGCTTACTATTCTCGCAATTAAAAATATGATTTTTTTTTTCCTTTGACTTTACTTTCAAGTTTTCTTGGTAATCGATGATATATTGGAAAAATTCATCCCTTCATGCCTTTAGTTTTGCATGGTTGTCCCTAACATAAATAAACAAAACATTCATGCAATAGAGAGAAAACATGAACTAAACTTTCAGTTAATAATTTTCCTTCCATATAGATGTGTAGATATTTTTTTTGAAAGAAGCCACAGCAAGAATTCCCATATTTTGTTGTATGAGTGAATGGATTAATCTAGTCCGACAGTTTTCCAACAAGATTTACAAGGAATTCTAGGAACTGTGAATAATTGTGTGTAAATAATAAAACATCCATTAAGTCTGTCTATATTTTGCAGTACTCATATTATTCAAACACTCAATACACTAGGAATGAACATGCCAGAAATACCATGAATTATATATATATATATATAAATATTTATATAATTATTTTTCTTAATGAGAAAATTTATATAAAGATATTAAAAAACACAAAACAATACCAATGATAATTTGTGCATTGCAGCTATACACTCTTGGTCCAGTTTGGTTTTCCACAAAGCCATCTCGTCTTGATTTGAATTCAGTATTCCTTAGGGGTGAAGCCAAGAAACTACCTTAGGTGAGGCAATTTTTTGCAATTTATTACGTTTTGGTGACCACTTTTTAAATTAATACCATATGAAGGATATTTTTGTCAACTTACTATAAATTGACTGTATATGTGCTTCAAAATGCCTACTAATTTCCTTTATTTGGTATTAAGTTGGGAAATGATCATAAAACAAGAAAAATATTTAGATTTTTTTGTTTTTTTTTGAAATTTTCAAGTAGGGTAAATGCCTCACCTCATACCACATTGGCTTCGTCCTTGGTATTCCTATTGGTGTTGGCATGCACTGATATTGGAAATAGAGGATACTGAGGACAATCAAGATTTTTAAAGCTAAAAACTTCATCCATATTGTGTATATTGTTGTGTTGTTGTTGAACATAGTAGTCTCCCTCTAATTGTATGAAATTGTCTTCCATTAGAGGATTCAAAGGACAATCAAAACCTTCAAGCCAAAAACCTTCATCCATATTGTGTTGTTGAATGTAGCTGATCTCTTTCTTTCTTTCTCTCTCTCTGTTTCTTTTTCTTTTTCTTTTTCTTTCTGTTTCTCTCTAATTGCATGGAAAATGTTCCTACTACTAATGGGAAAATGCTTACCTTTATCTCTTTGAACACATGAGAGAGAGAGAGAGAGAGAGAGAGATGGGTGAAGATGGAGGAGGGAAAAAGGGTATTCTACTGTTTGTGATAAAGGGAGCATAAGGGCGGAGTTGCTTATAAGCTGTTTGCAACCACAATATTGGTGGGTTGTGAGCACCGGTCCTCAACCATGCCGGCTCGGGAGTACGCCACTAACCATGGATGATTAGGGCGGAGAGGGAGTCACCACCTGATTTTGGCCTCGGGAACCGATTAACCCCTAGCAAGGGCGCAACTCCTAATTACCAAAAGAATCAAGGTTCGGAGCTAGGGTACGCCAATGGGAAGGTGTTAAGCACCCATCTACGCCTAGCTAAAATCTGACCCCCAGACGTATTTATTGGCTTTAATTAAAAAGGACCCAATTGAATTCGACCGCTATTCAAACACTTATGCAATTGAAATCAATTAATGGCATGCAAATGATGAGAGAAAAAGGAAATATTAAAATAGGATATGTGAACATATATATACAAGAAAAAGGATTCGAAAACTAACCGAAACATTTACACTGCCTGCAAAAAGAAAATAGATTAATCTGCGAAAAATAGAGCCATGCACGTACGTGCCTACCATATGCACGTACGTGCATCCTATATGCACGCACGTACATGTCTTAGTGCTATGCTACAGATTCATGCCCATCATATTATTCAGGATTCAAATGAACCTATGACCCTAATATATGCAGAAATTATATAAATGTGATTCAAAGACAATAGAAATATCCTAAATCTAAATAACGGAGTAACTCATGCATATAAATAAATGATGTTCATGTATAAGGCCTAAATCATACGAACCAAATTCCAGAAATGATGAATGAATCTTATGCAACCTTACACGTTTGAAACGGATGAGAAACCCGTTTCAACCTTTAAATGCACAAATGAATTAATATCGGATTAAATCTAAACACATCTTAGATATGAATGTTAAATGAAAGGATGTGCACCACGAATATTATATGCAATGTCACGAACAATCATGCTAAATCATTAAGAGAAAACGAAATCAAGGGTTAGGAATCGTTACCCTCAGGTATGGGCAGTAGCAATTACTCCACAAACTCACTTTCCGGACTTCTCGCAGTCACAACTATAAATTCTTGGATCTTTTGGGGGTGGAGGCTGGGTGCAAAAATTGGGATGAAGGCTGAGAAGAATTTGATCTAGGCTGAGAAGAGTTCCCCCTTTCTCTTAGTTGAGAGTGGGGTATTTATAGGGAGGTATTAGGGTTTATTTTGGAGTCCATTAGGGTTTCTCAGCTGCCATTAAGCAGCTGTCAACACAGGGGCTTCACAAGGAAAGAAATGATTTGGGGGGAAAAGCTGGAAATTTGAAAATAAGGGGCATGATCGTACATGCATGGAAGATGCACATATGTGTATGATCCATGCTCGTACGATTATGGGGTATTAAAAAGTATAAAAAAGCCACGTTGTGCCTACGTGGGTCCTTCAAGCTTGCTTGCGGTAGTTCATTTGTTGTTGCTCTTCATCATTGGGCTTAAAGGTGGCCCGAAATGTTAGGAGGTACAAAATGGGGTGTCAACATGGGTATATGTTTGATTTGGGTGTACAGATTCGCACAAGTCCCAAGAGGGGAGAAGAAGGAAGATGGGCTTGGATTGGTTTGTCCATCGCCGAGCTTTGGTTTGGTTTGTAATGGATTGTCACTTAATTCATTCGTTGGAACGTCGTTTATCGTTACCCCTTCTAAGGAAAATCTCTTACAAAGGTCTCTCTCTATATGTCATATGCTTGGTAACAGAGAATAGAGAAATCTCTTTCTCTCTCTATATATATATATATACAAATGCTTGCAAATGAATCCAGTATCTTCCTTGTTTCTTGATAAAATTATTCTACAAAAGCAAGAATAATTCTTGCTTTGCATGGTATAAACAGGTGGTAAGTAAGAAAACGAATGTTTGATAGAATCCTTATAATTATCGTCTCTCTTATATAAAATGGAATCTACAGGAGTCTCTTATAAGTGAGGATCCCACCTCATTAATCATGTAATGTGCTGAGTGAAGGAGGTATGGTGAGTGAGATGATTAATCTAGTTTTAGCACATTTTTCTCCCCAAAAAACAGCCGTTTTGCTTTCGTTGATTCTTCTTTTTAAGTATCGATAAAGATGTTTTTGATTTTTTAAAGAGAGAGAGATAAATGAGGACAAAGGTATTGGTGAAATTTCTATTCAGCAGATACTTTTTAGATTAACAATTGAATGATTGATAATTTGATACCATCTGCGCATAGTCTTCCAACATTTTTGGGTGTGGGATTAAGGAAAAGAAGAGGGTTTATGCCCCATTGTGTTGTCTAGGAGCCTGTTTGGATTTTCCTACAAACCAAAATAATTGTAATAATAAATCTAACAAAGGAATAATTAATTGTTTTTCAACGAAGAGGTTTTTTTTAATTTATTTTAATAGTCTATTTTATTCTAAAAATTGAACTTCGACCCACTCAATTCTTTTTAGATGTCATGCGATTGAACAATGCTAAATCTAGTAGCATACTAGCATAGTTTCATAATAATTTTGTATTGGCCTGATAGTGATTACTGATTATTATGCTTACTAAAAAAAATATAGTGATTAGCGGAGAAGGTGAATTGAGAATTGAGATGCCAAAAGGCCCAAAACCGTTATATTTAGAATTGACAAATGACAAAATTCTGTGGTTGGGCCTACTTAGAACTGCCTATGGCCCCGACAGGATGGTTTAGGCCATTCCAATCATCAAGTTGCTCTTGATTTTGGGCTTTGAGATGTGCTCTTCAGGGTGCACCATGCCTAGCCCAAACCGAAATAAAATCCCTATTCTCTCAGTAAGACAAGATTTCTAGGATAAAGTGTAAGTTAACTAGCATTTCCTTTACCAAATGACCAAAAAAAAGGAAAAAAAAAAAAAAAGAAAAGGAAGGCATTTTGTGACATAGAAGTCCTCTCTTCATCCTAAATTATGTTATTTCCAGGTCTAAAACATGTTTGCATGCTACAGATATGGGGACAAGTTACCAGGAATTGACATTTTTGTGTGCACGGCAGATCTTGGAATAGAGCCACCAAGTTTGGTGATTAACACACTCTTGTCAGTAATGTCCTACAAATTTTTTTTTTTCTTTTTTGAAAACTAGCTATGTACACACTAATACACTATATAGTGGTTGAAATTTTTAGAACACTCTAGCCTAGATTTGTGTGGAAGAGTGTAGAATTTGTAGATTATATAAGGTTCCTATAAATATCTAAATATTTATATAAAAAAGTCTACAACACATATACTAGATGCTTCCTATATCTTAGATTGACAACAAATGCATAGATCTAGCCATTCATTGGGTAGGGAGGTCTCTATAAAGAGGGGAAGCCTCATTTGGCCAAGGCTTCGAGCAAGCTTGTTGCATGGTTCTCTTTAGAGCAATAGATTGCATTCTTCCAACTCTCTAAGTTTTCTCTTGTGATCTTCATCTCTTCTCTTCTATTGTGGTTTATCATACTCATTAAGGACAAATTCTTTTCAAAAAATATATATATTTTTCTCTTCATTAATTCTTACTTTGTTTTAAAGAAAAAATGGCACATTATTTCCAAGGCTTTGTAATTTTAGTATAAGATTGAGGATTTAATTGCACCTTTTTATATTCTCTAAAATGCTAGCTTCTCAACTATTTATTTGGGAATGGGTGGTGTAGGAAAGAGGTATTGAACCATAAGCATACATTTAAGTAATTTTTCACTTATTATACACTACAAAAAAGTGGAACTTTGCCGGCTATTGTTCACTGGCTGTTTTTTTTTGGCTAGGCACACGTGTGATTTCCCGGCTTATTTTACAGTGGGTACACGTATTACACATAAATAAATAAATAAATAAAAGAGTAAGAAAGTAAACAAAAATGCGTCAAACAGTTCTCAGCCCTTCTTCTCTCTAGATTTTTCTATCTGCTTTTTACGCAAAGCTCTGTTCCTTCAAACGTCAAACCCTCGAAATGGGTTAGATCTAATCTCTCACTTTTATCTCTCATCTCTTACTCTCAGATCTAATCTCTCACCCTCGATCTCATCTCCCTTCTCTCACTCTCGATCTTATCTCAACTCTCAGATCTCATCTCATCTCATCTCTCTGCTGTCTCAAGCTCAGAAATCACAAGGCTAAAGACTGTTATTTTTGGAAAGGTCAACTAATTAAACCTTAAGGACCTCTAGTAGCCCCAAAACCACAAGCTAATATGATTACTGTGGGGGCAAGCTCCTCTAGCCCAGCTGACAGGTATTTTGTTAGTAACCCCAAAATAAACACAATTTTTAATTCAAAAGATTGGTGGATTGGTTCGGGAGATAATGTTCACATGTGCGCTGATAAAAATTTATTTTACATGATCATGCTTACTATTCTCACAATTAAAAATATGATTTTTTTTTTTGGGGAAATTAGCGAAAAGTTTATTTTTGTAGGATTTATAGAGGCATAAGTCTATGCAGCAAACTTATGCAGCTATAAGTCCACTTTTAAGTAAAATGAGTTTACTTTTGTAACCGTGGTAAATGCATAAAGTCAAGTTTACCCTTAAGTGTTATTTTTTGTTTTCAATTTTTAAAATGACATAACTTTTGATCTAGATATCGATTTCCAATAAAATTTATATATTTGAAATCTATTCATCGAGCTTTTCGAAACAAGACGCATGATAAAAATAAAATTATGTATAAAAAAAAATAGTTACATTGATTACATATTTACATGTATCGGTTTTAAAATAAATAAACATGTAACTATTTTAATATGGGTTCAATTTTGTACAATTTCCCATACAAAATTATTAAATTTATTAGATGTAACTATTGAATTAGTTAAATTGATGTATTTGAAACTAAAAATTTGTAAGATTTGAATATTTTGTGACTAAAATTCAGTCACAATTGACTTAAAAGTAATTTTTTTCATGTAACTATTTTTCTGTGGGTTCAGTACATACTTTAGTTACAAGTAGATGTTTGCCCAGATTTAATTGATTTTTTTTTTTTTTTTGGGAAAAATTAGGAAAAAGACTCATGATGAATATAAATTTATGTATAAAAAAAATATTAAAAAAAACAGTTACATTGATTATATGTAACTTTCTAAGAGTAACCTTTTGCTACATAATATGAAGGGGTAATATCGTCTGAAAATATCTAAGAAGGACCTTTGGCTGCATAAGATTTTATGATAGACTTATGGCTACACAAGTCTAACTTTATGAACTTGCGGCCAAAGTCCCTTTTTTTTTTTTTTTTTCCTTTAACTTTACTTTCAAGTTTTCTTGGTAATTGATGATATATTGGAAAAAATTCATCCCTTCATGCCCTTAGTTTTGCATGGTTGTCCCTAACATAAATAAACAAAACATTCAATAGAGAGAAAACATGAATTAAACTTTCAGTTAATGATTTTCCTTCCATATAGATGTGTCGATATTTTTTTGAAATAAGCCTCAGCAAGAATTTCCATATTTTATTGTATGAGTGAATGGATTAATCTAGTCCAATAGTTTTCCAACAAGATTTAAAAGGAATTCTAGGAACTATAAATAATTACGTGTAACTAAAAAAACATCCATTAAGTTTGTCTATATTTTGTAGTACTCATATTATTCAAACATTCAATACACTAGGAATGAACATGCTAGAAATACCATGAATTATATGTGTGTGTGTGTATAATTATTTTTTTGTATGAGAAAATTTATATAAAGATATTAAAAAAACAAAAAACAATACCAATGATAATTTGTGCATTGCAGCCATACACTCCTGGTCTAGTTTGGTTTTCCACAAAGCCATCTCGTCATGATTCGAATTTAGTATTCTTATTGGCGTTGGTGTTGGCGTTGGCATGTACTAATGTTGGAATTGGAGGATATTGAGGACAATCAAGATCTTTAAAGCTAAAAACTTCATCCATATTGTGTATATGCTTGTGTTGTTGTTGAACGTAATAATCTCCCTCTAATTGTACGTATGAAATTGTCTTCCATTAGAGGATTCAGAGGACAATCAAAACCTTCAAGCTAAAAACCTTCATCCATATTGTGTTGTTGAATGTAGCAGATCTCTCTCTCTCTTTCTCTCTGTGTCTTTTTCTCTTTCTCTTTCTTTCTAATTGCATGGAAAATGCTTCTACTACTCATGGGAAAATGCTTGCCTTTATCTCTTTGAACACATGAGAGAGAGAGAGAGAGAGAGAGAGAGATGGGTGAAGATGGAGGAGGAAAAAGGGTCTTCCATTGTTTGTGATAAAGGAAGTATAGAGACAAAGCTACTTATAAGCTGTTTGCGTCCACAATATTGGTGGGTATATGTTTGATTTGGGTGTACAGATTCACACACATCCCAAAAGCAGGAGAAGATCAACGAAGATGGGCTTGGATTGGTTTGTTTGTTGTCGAGCTTTGGTTTGGTCTGTACTAAATCATCACTCAATCTGTTCATTGGCACGTCGTTTACCATAGTCCCTCAAAGGAAAAGCTCTTACATAGGTTTCTATATATCATATGCTAGGTAATAGAGAATAGAGAAATCTCTCTCTCTATCTATCTCTTTCTCTCTGTCTCTATATCTATCTATCTATATATATATATATATATATATATATATATATATATATATATATAGCTATAGACAAATGCTTGCAAATGAATCCAGTATCTTCCTTGTTTTTTGATAAAATTATGCTACAAAAGCAAGAATAATTCTTGCTTTGCATGGTATAAACATGTGGTAAGTAAGAAAACGAATGTTTGATGGAATCCTTATAATTATAGTCTCTCATATAAGATGGAATCTACACGAGTCTCATATGAGTGAGGAGTCCACCCCATTAATCATGTGAAGTGCTAAGTGAAGGAGGCATGGTGAGTGAGATGATCAATCTAGTTTTAGCACTTTTTTCTTTCTTTCTTTCTTTCTTTTCTTTTCTTTTTTTTTTTTCCTCCAAAAAATGGCCATTTTGCTTTCGTTGATTTTTCTTTTTAAGTATCGATAAGGGTGATTTTGATTTTTTTTTTTTTTTTTAAGAGAGAGAGATAAAGGAGGACCAAGGTATTGGTGAAATTTCTATTTAGCAATAGATTTCGAGATAAGGATACTTTTTACATCAACAATTGAATGATTGATAATTTGATACCATCTGCACATAGTCTTCCAACATTTTTGGGTATGGGATTAAGGAAAAGAAGAGGGTTTATCCCCCATTGTGTGGTCTAGGAGCCTATTTGGATTTTCCTACAAACCAAAATAATTATAATAATAAATTTAACAAATGAATAATTAATTGTTTTTCAACAAAGAGGCCTTTTTTTTTTTGTTTTTTTTAATGGTCTATTATATTCTAAAAATTGAACTTCGACCCATTTTTATTAAGTAAAACTCTCTCTTTTAAAAGGGCATTCAAAACCCGTGGTTCACACACAGCACAACATCCCTACCTGAGACTGCAATAGCCTCTATTCGGGAACACAGCATGACATCCTTACTTGGGACCGTAGTACCATAGGACCAAAATAGTGGAAAACACAGCAAGATATCCCATGATCGTAGTAGTCCAACTCCAATGACCCTTTAATACTTTTACCAAGTATTTATTAATTCCATTTCATGCATTATTATGCCAGTAATGTCATGAAAATGTATAAAAGTCCCAATTCATATCAAAATATTCAAAAATCAACAATATATAATTATTCTATAATTATACAACCTATTGGGCTATGTAAATCATGTAAAATATAGACCAACAATAATTTACACAGCATATAGATTCAAAATAAACTAATTTACATCATGTATATCAACCTATATACTTCCAAAAGTAAACTTCCTAACGTAGGGTTATGTAAACTAGACTCCTGAGTACATGCATTACAAAATATACATGATAATATAACAAAAAATCATGTAAAATCATAAATAACACAAATATTCATTTTTATACAACATATATAGGCTTACATCCTAACCCATTATCATCCTTAAGGTTAAATCCCATTAAAATTACATCTACCTCAAGTATGATGCACAATACGTAGATAAAATGTGTTGGGAGGGTTGAATCCAAGCCTAGGATGCAAGATTAAGCTCCCAACTCCAAGAACTATGCTCAAACCATTAAGAGATGTGTAGAAAATGAATAATCCAGCCGTAGAGAATGAAGATCTAAGCTAGCTCTTAGTACGCACGCAAGAGTAGAAAGTGAGTGTAAATGGCCTAAAACCACACTTTCTCACTCTAGAAACTCCCTTTCTCTTTCCCCCCTCTCTCTCTCTCTCATCCTCTCTTTAAGTCCCAAGATGCAAAATGGCTGAAAATAGAAGAGGAGAGTCGGGCTAGACATAAATGAGAAAGAGGTAGGGTCACATGCGTCATTTAACGCTAAAAAAATTTGTTGTTGGGAGCACCCCAATTAATTGGGGTCTAATGGCCCGATCGATCACCTATGGAGGAGAAAACAAGGTAGATTCTGCCTACCCCCGATTGGCCCTTAGCCAATCGATCACCCTCTGCTAAAAATGCCCAATAACCAAATGAAATGTGTATTAACGCTATTCATGCTCATCTATCATGCATATCATGCAAAATAACAATAAACCACATGTTATGCGCACATCATAAATAACATCAAGAATCACACGTGTAATGCACATGCGAGTTATAATCCAAAAAATTACCAATTGATAATACAATTAGACTAATTTAAATGAACGGGTGTTACGCAAGCACAATTCCATTCACCCTTACATATGGTCATAACGCCATATTGCCAATGGAGGTGACTGTTCGGTCTCTTAGAGTTGCCAAGCAAAACAACTTGAGTGAACAAGATTATTATGATGCTATGTTGGCCGATTTAGATGACCTAGATGATGTTAGGTTATTAGCCTTGGATCATTTGTAAGCTCAAAAGAGAAAAAATGGCAAAGCTTATGATAAGAAAATTCGGCCCAAAAGTTTTGTTGAATGTGAATTAATTTGGAAGGCAATTTTGCCTATTGGTGCAACAGATCCCAGGTTTGGAAAATGGTTTCCAAATTAGGAAGGGCCTTTCAAAATTTTCAAAGTTTTAAAGGGTGATGCTTATCATTCACAGAATTTGGATGGTGACATCCATGATCGGCCTATTAATGGTCTATATCTTAAACAGTTGCAGTTTCAACGGCCTACAAGGAAAGTTGGTCAGTATCTCCATTGCCAGAAAAGGCCGAATGTTTAGAATCTTCATGAGAGAAAAATGCATTTGAAGCCACAATTGGAACAAGAAGCCGAATCAATTTGATGTAGTCACTCCAAAAGGTGGAAAATTCAGTAGTAACTGATGGACTAAACTAAAAGGGAGAAATGACAAAATCTTCCCTTAAGATCCTAAGAATATTGTCAACACTATCGACTTCATCAAGGTCATGTATGACCAATCGATTAAAAAAATCACTGTTACGGCTATATACTAGCGGAAAAGGAAGAGATTGGATGAGGCTGAATTGTCGGTAAACAAAGTGAGGGCTTTCTACACCACATTGAATGTTCTAAGGTAATTCTATGATGAAGGAAATAAAGAATTAATATGCTGGTGTCACACCCCATTTTTGTTATTATAGCTAGAGGTCATCATGTCATGTAGATTATTGTTTCATTTTTTAGTCAAGACTATTGCATTAGGTTTTCATGGCATTAAGGATGATATATATGAATTTTGGTTCGATTTGGAGGAGGTTTCAATAGTCAATTAGAGATTTTGTGACTTTAAGGGCATTATTGTCTTTTAAGTCATATGTTTTCCGTTTGACTTTGAAATGATCTCCAAGTTGTCAACTAGAGCTCATATTAATACATAGGAGGTATTTATAGGTTCAATTTGATGAATTGATGGTTCAGAATTAATTGGGTTCATAATGGTTCAAGTTGGTTAAAAGACCCTTTCTTGGCTCGCTCAAGTCGGCTCAAAATTTCACTCAATTCTCCCTCATTAGACTTTAATTAGCCTTAATTTCATTCCAAAATATGTTTTAGAAGGTTAGATTTTGATTTTGAAAGCATTTGGTGCAACTTTGTGTGCATACCTAAGTTTTGCGACGGTGGTGCATAGCGGTAGCCACCTTTGTAAAACCTAACCATGCACACATGGTTAAGGATTTTTTCCTAAAATGTTTAAAAATGTGTTCCTTTTCAAAACACGGTTGTTTTGAATTCCATTTTGTCAAAATCGGACTTCGTTCGACTCCTAAAACACTTTTGGAAGTTGAAAGATAGCAAATAAAACAATTGCTGATAGAGCCCTCGGGTGACCACCCATGGCTAGGCAGCTAACCGCCCACCCCCAGGTGGTTAACCGAGGTACTCTGCCATTTTTTAGGGTTTTTGCGACTTTCTTCCATTTTTAATTTACTTATTTTTCCGCTTCCATATGTCTTTACTTCTAATTTTTTTGGTAGGTTTGAGTGTCTTGAATCCCTAGAGAGTCTCTAATAGCCTTTGGATTATTATTTAGTGAATTAATCTTGTCTATTGATTTATGAGAGTTGATTCCTATAAATACCTAGCTATGTTCAACCCTAACGGAGGCAACTGATACACTTGTGACCTAAACCCTAAAAGAGAATGTTTTCTGTAAGAGAGAACTACAAGGAGGGTTCCACTAACCCTAGTAAAGGAGGAAGAAGAGCTCTCTATGTCAAGAGGAGGTTCTACAAGAGGTATAATTTCTAACCCTAAAATCTGGAAAATTAGGGTTTCTTTCTTATGTAAGTTCTATTGCATGCTATTATCATTATTGTTGTCAAAATTTGATGCTTTTGTGAATTGATATGCATGATATTAAAATTATTAATTAAGCATGCTTTAGGGTTTATTCATGGGTTATTATGCATGGTTGTTAGTTTAGGGTTTTGTGCATCATTCTTATTTGCTTTCTAGATTATGCATGTTTTATGTAGTATATTTAATTCAATTATTTGAGTTGTCCTTGTTGGCCCTAAGGTTATTTGACCAAGGGCATATCCGAGATTTTTATGATAACAAAGGATCGATGTTAGTACTAATAGTTTGAAAGACATATATTAATCAAAGCTAGGTACTCAAGCACATGGATCCAAATGAAGCACAAAGACATATCCATGACATAGAACTCAAAGCATATGCTCAAGACATCAAGGAAAATCAAATATAGCACCATATGAGTATAGAAAGCATGCAAAAGACCTACAAACACTCAAGACCACATCAATAAAGATTTTATAGGCTATGAATGAGGTTTTAGGTTCTTGAATGTACATGGTTACTCATATAATTGCTCCATAGACCTAGATGGACCTTTGGACCTTTGGTTGAACTGATTTTATCATTTGCATAAGGCCTAAGTTGAAGTAATTGGACTTAGTTTATCAAAACTTTTGAAAAATCACTTTTAGTTTGCCTCTGCCCAATTTAGTTGACTCAAACTCTTTTCAGTTGACTCGATTGTCTAGTGTAGCCCCTCATTTGTGTCTTCTGATTTTGGCTAACTAAATTCCTAATTCAGTCGACTGATTCTGCGATATCAGAAATCTAACGGGTAGTTTTTAAAAGGTTATTGGTGCATTTAATGCCACCAAATATATGGCTTTTTCCCAGCATTTATTGCTTCAAACAGTCATATTATTCAAATTGCCTATATAAACAATGATTCAAATGCATTTATGATCATCAATACAAGAACATTCATTATTATCAATCTTCTAGCCCTAAATTCATCAAGAGTGTTATTAAGCAATCAATTAAAAGAGAGCTGAGCTACTATTTTCTGTGTAATTCATTCTTGAAGAAGGTCTCTTTGTACATAATCTCATCTTCTACAATCTTGTAATTAAGGGTTGGTGATAACCTTAAGTTTGGCACTTGAAGAAGTGTTGTTCAGCAAGTGTTAGGTGAAAACACTTGGATTGTAAAGGTTTGCTGCTCTATCCTGAAGGAAAGTGATAGTGGATTGGTGAATTCTCAAGTAAGTTCTTGAGGCGAGGACATAGGCGGGAGGCCGAACCTCATTAACATTGTTTGCATTTTGTTTCTCTTAATCTCTTTATTATTGTTTGTTTTTATATTTATTCCTACTTGCAATAATCTGATTTTAAATTTGTTATTAGTTTTTAAATTTGGCTATAAACACTATTCACCCCTCTCTAGGGTTATATACTTGGACAACAGTCCTTCATCATAGTCAATTAATATATGTCATTCATGGTAGAATCATGTTAGGATTTGGATTCATATAGTGGATTTTCTAAAGTTTTGGAGAAGTTATCCTTTCTAAGGATAATTATCCTTTTTATTCATGTTTAGGGTTTGTTTTACATAAAATTTTCTCTTTTAGATTTTTTTTTTTTTTTTTTTTTTTTTTTTTGCATATTTTTAGTTGTCACATGATGTTTCCATGACAGTATTGGAGTTTTTTGCATATTTTTTCTAGTTTCTTATGCATGTAGGCTAGGTTATTGCGTGTAGGAACATATTAGGGTTTTATTATTCCTTAATTTTTGTCTTTGGCATGATTTTTGGGATGAATTAGTGCCTTAATAGTTTTTATCCAGATTTCTTTATTGTAATTATGGTATTGTTTTTAGCAAGTGCAAGGGTGCTTGTGAGCATGGTAATCGCCTTATTGAAAATAGGAAGGCTATTCGGTATTTTTGGCTATCGATTAGAGAATATTGCAAATGGTAAGTAGGTATGAAAAGTACTTTTTTCTTCCTTATTCTTTCCCTTCTCCCTCATTGGATTATTTCATAATAAAGAGATATGGTAAATCTTTTAGGTTTTCCTTCCTTAAAAAATTCCTTTTCTAAAAAGTTTCCATTTTTCATTAAGATCCCATATATATCTTCTAAAGTCCATTTTTAAGAATCTTCTTACTTTAGAAACTTCCCATATTTTCTTAAAAAGAAACTTAGGGTTTACCATAAGTCATTATTTGGTCATAACCCTTTCTAAAATGAACTACGTGGACTTTGATCCTTGTACGTTTAATACAAGGTACGTAGGCGCTCAATTGATGTTCAAGTCCGCCCTAGGATACAAAGTATCCTAAGTTTTTTTCTCCCTTTTTCTATTTTATGTTTTTGTTTGGTTATGTGAATGGATTAATGGATTATATCCATGCTGTCCTATAATGATAAATGTTGATTTTTGTGTGTGAGAGACTTTAATTTAGCCTAATTAAATTAAGAGACCATTAGGGCAATATGGGTACCTATAGGCTTTGCCTAGAACCTTTTCATATCATAACTTAGCCTCCGAATTCACAATCTTTGGTTTTCAAAAGAATTTTTGCCTTTCCATTTTTAAATATGGAGTCACTTGTTTGGGAAAATAAAATATTTTAGGGTTTTCCTCTTTTCCCTAAAAAATGAGGTGGAGACTCATTTTGATTTCATGTGGGCCATTTTCTCGGTTTCATAGCTGGCCCAAAAAAGATTCAACATTTTTGAAGATTCAATTTTGAGAATGGACGGTAACCATTTAGGTTCGTATTTCAATGGAAAGAATGGACAAAATCATTGAAGAGAATGATCTTCACAAGTGTAGAAGAAGGTAAAACAATTTTGAAAAGAATATGGATTGTGTGAAAAATTAATGAAGTTATACCCAAGAGAAAATGGGTTAGGTCAAGTTTTATAGTTTGGACTTGTTTTTGGAAAATATGAATGTAACCAAATTTGTAGAATCTAGAAAGGACCTCCCCAAAGTTGAAAGTTTGAGGAAATAAGATTAAAACAACCTCTATAAAGGCAAGTAAGGACTAATGGTCCCAAAGCTATTTTACAGTCCCTAGCCAAATAAATGACTTACTTTATTCGGCCTTCACAATTTTGAAGGATGGGGAACAAAGCAAATATTTGTAAATCCAGAAAAGAAGGAAAGCAATGTATTCGGTCTCTTTAAAATCTCTGTTAGTTTTCATATGGAGATTAAGAAAGAATAAGATGTGTTTTTCTAGTTAAAAGGGATAGAATCATCAAATTCTAGAATTTCAGCTAAAGCACTAATCCATTTCCCATGAGGCTGAAGACCGAAAAGAATGGCTAAGTCAAGTATGGTTGGAGTCATCATCCCAAAATTGAAATGAAAAAGAGTTGCTTGAGACCAACCAGAAACACAAGGTAGCAGAGATAATTTCTCTATTGATTGGGATTTAGAATTTGGATAAATGAATTATCTCATAAATTCCTATAGTATGCCATTCTTCAAATTTGGCAGATGATATTTGGTCAACCCAAGAGTTCCAATTCTTAAGTCTATTCGATTAACAGCAAATAGTTTTAGGAAAAGATGAATTGATATTGGACCCAAGGTTTTCATAAACAAAGATTTCATATTGGGTTTTTGGGAAAATTGAAGAATAGGGCTTTGTAGCCTCAACAGAAAGGAAGATAGGCCCTAACGTGAAAGAACCATCAAAGGAGATAACTAGCTTAGGATTTGTAGATAAAGGATTAGTGGCTTTAAGCTCCTCTAGGTGTTATTTGCTGGGAGAATCACTGGATTCTGAATATGCCATCGATGAAAGAAAGTTTAGATAGTGAAAACTTGAGTTAAAGTGGAACTCGGACGAAAACCTGATTTAATGTAGGTGAAGGAGATGATAGAAGTCCGAAGTGAAGAAACGAATGGAAGAATGAATGGCAGAGGTTTCCAACAAATGTAAAAGCCCTAGAGAGGGAAGCTCTGGCTCTTGAAGATGAAGAAGAAGAAGATGAAAAGAGAAATGGTTTCAAAATGGAGGAGGGTTTTAGTGTTTTAAAAGAGAGATGAAAATACATTTAACAAGATACTTTTTTGGAGATTCGTGCAGATATGGCGCTATCATTATAGGCTAGAACAATTTACAAAATACAATTTAGTAAAATGTAAGGGGCAATGTTTACACCCTAAAAATCGGCTTAGAAAAAATTATAGGTATTCGGTCTATGAGATCGCTAAGAGAGCAGACTATTTTGAGATCGACCAAACAAGACTGAATATTTAAATATGAAGCAGTTATGTTATGGAGTAGTTATCAATTGCACGATTTACGTAGTTACTAAAGTATGGGAACGTGGCTGCAATGAAAGCTGGTAGATTGCAAAATGGGCAGTTATGATTGAATTTCAAGGAGCAGTTATTACTTGGAGGTATAAAAGCCAGAGAATATCCATTGGAGAAGGACCTTCAATCAAATCAACAATCCATTTCCCTATGAACTTTATCTTTTTCATTTTTTTTTTTTTTGTAGACTTGGGCTCGTAAATCTATAAATGTGTGCTCTTTTCTAGTCAAAGGCGTATGCACCCCTTTATTTATCGTTGTAATCTTAGAAATTGTTAATGAAATGGCTTCTCCATGGTAAGCTTTTTTTTATAAAAAAAAAAAAACCTGTTATTATTTCGTTTTTTTTCCTTGCATTGTTGCAGAAAAAGTCATTGAGTCCATTCAAGGCAGGTAAAACCTACAATCGTCACAGATTTGTGGCTGGCAAGCTTATGCGACCAAATCCCCATAAAAACATTTTTGGAGGAAACATCGGTGCTGGTGAGTGATAGGGTCGGTGCCACCACGATAAGATCTAGACCCCCATAGCCACCGTCATTTGTCAAGTCTTCATCAATGGGTGCAACTTGCTAGCGACGAGTCGAGACGTCACCAGTCGGAAGTGTGGTAGGAGATACAGCAAATAGGATCGTTTTGGAGAACATATTCTTTTCTAACGCTGGTTTTGTTTTCAATAACTAGAGTTAAGAGGCATATGAGATGCATGTGTTGTTGGACAAGTGTTGATCAAATTGCACGAACACATCATCATGGGGGAAGGGGTGGAGGCAAGTATTGCCCTAAAAATATAATATTAATTTGGGCAGGGAACGCCCTGAATTCTTAGACTCTAATACATCCGGACAGGGAAGTCTCATCTATGTAGGGCCGGAGCTATGTGCAGAACCCCGGGGGAGGGGGGGCATGGCCCTGGCAATTTTTATGAAAAAAGTCGACACTTGATGAATAGGATTCAAGTTTTCAAAAAACAGTATAAATGGCCACTTTAAATGGTAAAACACACCTCACCCAATCATAATATGTTATAATTTTACTAAGGAACCCCCTAACTCAAATGAAAGATTAGATGGAATTATTTGCAAAATTATATGAGCCATGTTTTTAAGAGTCTGACACTGCTCTTCAAGGGAAAAAAAAACCTTAGAAGATATAGAAGATATAGGGGATGTTGGGTATAAAACCTTAGAAGATATAGACATTAGCTTTGTAGCTAGGGCTGGGGTGCAATATGAAATTGGAATGCCTCATCAGGAGTCTAATGATGAGTTCAATAGCAATAGGTAACTAAACTTTTGTTCCAGTTGTAGATTTTTTATTCCCTCTATTAACTAAACTTTTGCCTCATCACGAGTCCAATGATGAGTTCAATGGTAGTTTTTTTTCACCTTATAGATGAGGGATTACGAACTTGTGATGATGCATTTCAGTTTCATTGGTTTACTCTCTCATGGGTATTTAAGAACTTACTCTTTCGTTCTTGGGATTGTTCTAATATCTTGAAATTACTGTAACAAAAAAAATTTTGGCCACCCCAATTAGACATTCCTAGCTTTGCCCTGCATCATTGGCATTTTGGCAACACAATCCTCTAGCTTTGCCATAGACATTTGGTGGTAGGGTGGGACTAATATGTCCAGTCTTCATCCTCACGTATATACGTACCCAAGGGAGTTGGATTTGGTGCTGTGCACATCCATAGACAGTTGGCAACACAGCACCTGTGCAATGTACACAACACAGAGATTTGCACAACACCAAACCCGAGCTCCATACCTAAGGTACCATGGAAAATAAATTCTCTAGAAAGGTTTGGCTCGATTGAGTGTCCAAATGGAAATTAAATAATTTCAATGTGTTTTAGATAGTATTGAAGCCACAAATCCAACATATTGAATTGAAAAATTCAAGCGAATAATAACCATCATCCCAAATAAGAGTTGAATATTTTATTCTAGTTTTTATTTTTTTTATAATGAAGGGAAATTGACCCCTAGACCTATGACTACCCAAACCCCGCCTACCTCGTTATCACCACTAGGCCACAATTGCTGGTAAGAATTGAAATTTAAAATAGTGGCATTTAATGAATTTATAAAAATTGATCATATAACATCAATTACAGTAATAAATCTTTAACTTGTTAGAATAGGTCTCATTCAAAGCAATAGATTTATGCACACAATATTATGTAAAATAATCTAAACTTGTTTATTTTCCGTTTGAACACCCAAATGGGCTCTACTTTTACCAATCAGCCAAGATTTCTGAATCAGTTTGAACCAATAAAAATGAGAAAATCTATGTTTAAAACAGGGGTGAGAGCATCTTGAAGAGCCTGTATTAAAGTAACTATATGTGCTCCGAGCTCCTTTTTTTGGTCGGAATTGACGTAAGTAGAATTGAATGAGACTTTAATGGTGAGCCACTACGTGAAAGGTGGAGAGGAGAAAAAATGCATATGAGATCGATGTGGAATCAAAAGCCTCTTGAGAGCCCAATCCCATTACCAGGGCCCAAGATGGTAATGGGATTGAGCTCTTAAAAGGCCTATGATTCCACCTCTCCTCTATTATCTTCTTCTTTCCTCTCTCTCCCTCGATCATTGCAGTGACTCATCATTGAAATCTCATTCTATTCCACTTATCCCAATTCTAACAAAAAAAAAAAAAAAAAAAAACTAGGCCCCAGTGTAACCTAGATTGGTAATGAGTATTTGTAAGCAACGAGAAGAACTTCCATGAGACCATTGTACCAGCGTGGCTGTGAGACCAACCAATCAGGGACAAGTAAAGTGAGTTTGTAGCCAAAAACTATACTGATAAACTCACTTTCTTTGTCCCTAATTGGCTAGTCTCACAGCTAGGCTATCTCATTGAAATTCTTCCCCACAACAAGGGAAAAAAAAAGTTAGATACTAAAAATCTCCAATAGTCACAATCCTTGCGTAGTCCTCACGTGGACTGCAAAACTTGACTCAGGCTATTGGTGCGTGGCCAGTGGAAACCCCTCCAATACTTAAGTTTGTGATTGAAAAACAAACATAGAATGGAAGAGGTAATCGTACATACCTAGGGGTTGTGTAAAGAGGTAATCGAACATACCTAGGGGTTATGTAATTCCCTCATTTGTTGTTGTAACAGCCCTTTTCCTAGTCAGACTAGGAGATCAAGGTTCAATTGAATTGGAGGGCTCCATATTCGTTGAGGATTGGTTAATCCTTATCAACTGCAGAAAGAATTCTATGAAGACCCTTTTTGGAGAAAATATAGGATAATTCGTTAGACAGATTGGCGGATCCCCAAATAAACGGATAAGGCTAATTGTTCAACTTGGCTCATAATTGAGCTGACCTGATCCAGGTCAGCACTAACCTCACCAAGGTCGGGAAATAGGTGAGCAAGGCCTAGCGTGTGAAGTGAATTAATGCTTGGATTGATATCATGCTAAGCTAAGTTCCCAGCTCATGATGATGAGGTGAGTTCATAAGCTGATGAGGTGAACTCGTGAGCTGATAATGAGCTGAGGTCATAAGCTGGTGATGAGCTGATGATGAGATGATGAGCTAACCTTGGGGGTTGTGCTGTTATGCTGGCCATACCTCTTGCATGATATGACCTTGTGAATAGGAGGAGATTAGGAGTTCAATGATGAGCTGAGCTTTCAAGCTCATCCTCAGACGCTTGGTGGATCGAGTACCAACTTGGGAATTCGAGTAGCCTGTCTTGGTGAGCTTAGCTTGGCCCTAACCAATCCAGCTCGTCCACATAACTGTTTTGGAGTACGTCCTTGGAATTTTCCCACGTCTAAAAAAAAAAATGGTCCACTTTCATGTAAGAGAAGTGCTCGAACCTAGCCCAAATAAGGTGGTTCGGGTTAAAGACATTGGGTCGAGTTCTGCCCAATCATGGCCCAAAACCTATAGCAATAGTATTGGTTTGACCTTTAGCTGAAGAGGTTGGCTACTGTAACCTCTCAACCTTATTTGTAAACTCCATTTTTTTTTTTCATTTTTTAAGGTTTAATGAAAAACTCAAAAGGTTATTATTAAAATTGGCCACGCAGTCTATAAGAAAACATTATTTTGGAAAACTTTGTGAAAGAAAATTTTTCAGAAATTTATCGTTTCGGAGGACTTTTTGGCATTTACAGTGTCCGTTTCATTTTGACAGAAACAAAAATTATGGCAAAAAAATCTACTTAAACGATAGATTTTGGGAAAACTTTTTTTTACAAAGTTGTTCAAAATGATGATTTTTAGTGAATAATGCGATCAGTTTTCATGAAAACCTTTTATATTTTTCTTAAATTAAACCTTGAAAAACTTAAAATAAATGGGGTGTGCAAATAAACTTGAGAGGTTGCAATAGCTGCCCTCTTAGGTGAATTCAATCCAACTATATGTGCAGCCGATTAAGATTCGAGTTTTGCACTTTTTGATTCTTCTACTCATGTTTCTCTCTCATTACAAAAAGAGAAAATGTACTAATGTCTCATAATTTAAGGGTGATATCAGTGTTTGTCATCATTAAGTTTGGTTCAGCGGCTTCTTTCCATTCGTATCATAATGGTAGTGGGTCGAAGAAAATTTCGATCAAACGGATTCAAGTTTTCTGTTACTTGATTACTCCCTTTTCTTTTAACTGTGGGCTGTGGCCTGAGGTATATATGCAAACGAAGGTTTTAATAATGTAGAGCTAAACTGATAAAATTATCCACATTTTCTAGGCATGTTTGATGTGAAAGGGAATTTTGACAAAAATGTTAATTGAAGAGTGAGAATTACAAAAGGTTACAGACTTGTAGGTGGCGTGAGAAACTTTCGACATAGAAATAGTGACCGCATTAATAATGCTGTTGATTCTCTAATCATTTCCCTCTAGAAAAATTCCACTCTCGTAAAGAGACATAGGATTACTTTGTTAACTAAATTTACCTAAGGGTTTTGTAATTATTAAATACATGTGAGACGGGATTATATGTGTTCAAGAGATTAATCGAGGGCAAAGTCTCCGAACACTTCTATCATTCATAGGCGGTAGTGGTGGTAGCAAATTAGAAGTGGTGGTGTCCCGTGGTGCCATGTGGTAGCAATGTTTCCCAATTAAAATTAAAATCAATTCTATTCTATTTGATTATGACTTAGTTCCAAATAATAATTCACCATAGTGCCAATAAGAAACACCCGCTTTTAAATAATTTTTTTTTTTTAAAAAAAAAAAGAAAAAAAAAAAAGAAAAACCCTTTAGGGCCTATATCTTAAAAGCTAGTACGCCAAACAAATATCTTGACCATGTTATGAGGGATATCAATCCACACACACCAAAAGCAAGGCCGCTTGATGGTAGTTGCCTCCTCTCAAAGTTTGTGGAGAAATATGGATAGCCATTTGTTTATAATAATGGCTATGATAGTAATAAAATAATAAAATAAAATAAAATATATACCCATACCCAGTCAAGGAATCAAAGGCAGGAAAGAACAAATGCCTCTCTCTCCTCATCTGCATCTCAAAAGCTACCAACCAAAGATGGACGTGGGAGGTCTTCGATCCAAATTGATCGAAGTGGTGTCCCCTCCGTTTGAATGAACGGCCAGGATCGATTCTATGCGTGCCGAGAGGTTCCTAAAGCTTCCCTTTCCTATTGGTGGCATGGAATCGTTTGATTAATTAATTACAAGCTTTAGGGCTGAGACTACTGATTAAATTATTCAAGATAAGGGACCGCGCGTATTCCTGCTGTCAAGTTAAAGCATCAGAGAATTTCATACATAGCGGTCTCTTAATAGCTATAATGCTCGTTTCTCCCTAAACTTTCTTGGAGAGAGAATGCACAAGCGTGCCAAATCAAACAAGTGTGGATTCTCACTCAAGGACTTTCATGCCGCCGCGGAATTCATTGTTTCACGCCTAATTCTAATCACATTACAATTACAAGGGTACAAATGTCTTTGACCAAAAGGAACCATTTTTAGATATTTATTACAAAGAAGAAACCAATAAAAAAAAAAAAACCAAAAAACAAAAGACAAAATCTTTCTAATTCCTAATATTCATAGCCTTCTGTAACTACTTCATGTAAAAAAACTGGTAACTCATATCTTTGACAATTGGTACTGGTTTTTACACTTATCTTCAAGTATGTAACTTCTAATAACTCTTTTATAACTTCCTCCACACATTTCTTATTCCTCCAAAATTTGATCTCAAATATGACCCAATTTTGATAATCCTTGAAATATGCCTGTTTTGGCCAATCATCTGCATTATTTGCTGAGGCCGTTTTTTAGGGTGTAAACATTACTACATTATAAACCAATGAGCGTTCATGTGGTCTAGCTAAATGCTCCATACTGGGCCCTAAAGCAAAAGCCTCATCCGCCCTTGGCATCAAAAGTTTGAACTCAATCCGCATGCATGCATTTATCAAAAGTGATCATCCAGCATATATGCGTACATTTTATTCTATTTTTTAATCAATTGGTATAAGAAATAGTACAATTTGATATATACTTTAAGATTTTCATGTCAACAAGGCTAGCTATTTGAATCCAATAAAATGAAGGAAAAATCTAAGATTGCAGAAGTAATGACAGTCAAATCTTGACCACATAAATCATAAGTGGATTTGTTTTTTTAGAACCTTCAAACATATTTTTTGTAACTATGATTTGACTGTCATTGCTTTTAGAGTAATTCTATTTCACCCATTTATTTCACCCACATTCTCTCACCCATCTATATGTGGTACTTTCTATTTATTCCGTGCTGGACCTCACATGATAACTTTCACCTATATGCTTTTGACATATAAGGTAGGTGACAAAGATAGATGGTAAAAATTGGGTGAAGTAACATTTTCCTCACTTTTAATAATGAAAGCAATGATAGTTGTCATGCTAGCAAGGACATAAAATGAATTATCAAATAAAAAAATCCAATAAAATGTTTTAAGAAATTGTAACAAAATTTATGCAAATCAGGTGGTCAATAAACCTCGTCTGATCAAATTATTACAAGAAGCTGTGGATACATCATACATGATCTTGATAATGGAGTCTGTGGACAACAAGGAGGGGTGGTTATAATATGGATTACAAGTCGTTTTCATATTAATTGAAGGCAAAAAAATACAAGAAAGATTCTGTGACTGCTTGGCATACGGGTCGATTATTTGGGACGTTGCGTCATTATTGTAAAGCTCTTGCTCTTCACATGCATTCAACAGTACATTCATGTGAATTGCCTCCCGCAATAGCAAGCACTTGGAGACAAGTAAGTACGTGGCACCCACAATAAGGCTGGTCCAGCCATTACTTTTTTTTTTTTTTTGTTTTTCCATAGGAGTAACTCTTCCATGAACTGTGATATGGCTCGTAATATGTTAACGTGGTATCGCAGTTATATGGAAGTGTTACTCCGGCCCATAGCAAGATTTAATCAGTTACCTATATAGTTAACCAAACTAGCTAGCCTTCACTTTAGACTTTTGGTGTGTACGTGTACGATTCTCTTTGTCACCACAAAGGTACTGTTAAAAATTCCGATATGCTTTGTCAGGAAAAATATCAGAATATGTAACGAGACATAAGAACAAACACATTCGATCTTTAATTTACACAAACACAGTCCATATTCTTCGTATGAAAGATTAGTGTTTGCCTGCGAATTCAGTCTGAAACTACTACTCGATCTCTTCACCACTCTGAAAAAGATCTTTTCCTGCTTCGTCAATCATTTTCTCAGATTTTCTTGCGTCGTTCTCAGAGGAAGAAAATGAAGAATGAAGGAAGGAGAAGAGGAAGAGGAAGAGGAAGAGGAGGGGAAGATGATGAGTCGGAAGAAGAAGAGTTCGAGATCGAGGAGCTTAAAGATTCTACCAAGTCGTCTTGGAAAAGTCGTTTTAAGTTGTTGAGGAACGAGCTAGGACTCGACTTGACTTGGAGTGGAATTGGGAGAGACACCGATACAAATGGCCATTTAGAGCGATTTATCATTCGTCCAGATAATTGGTCAGTCTCTCTCTCTCTCTCTTTCTCTCTCTCTCTCCACAGGACTACTTACTACACCACTATTTGCCATACACCACTATTTGCCATTCATGGACTGGTAGCTTTTTGCATTTTTGTTTTTTTTTTGGCTGGGAACGGTACCATGAAATGAATTTCTTTAGAAAAGCAACTATGAGCTCTCCCAATTTATATAGATAAAAGATAGTGTAAGGTTCCCTTCTTACAAATATCATAGGAAAACTCATCACAAATAGTGCACATACACGAGTCAAAGTTTTGTAATATCCTTCTAATCACATACCTCTGGCATGTTTGAGTTCAATCTCAGTGTTATATATGCCCTATAAATGGATTGGATTTTGATCCGAATTTGATTCGTTTAGTCCGATTTGGTAAGAGGTTTTTAATCCAATAAGGACCCGAATCCGTAATCCGATTACTTAACAAATTGGATACAAATTTGGTAAGAGGTTTGTAATTAGCATGATGAGTGGCGTATACATACATTAGTTTGCAGGTGATAAAATTAGTGTAAGCATAATGGCTTTATCACAAATAGTGTCTTCTTTTCTTTTTCTTTTTCTCTTTAGTAAGACAAGTTTAGATGCACAATCCTTTTATGGTTCGGATGTCATCAATATGATGATGTGACGCGTACTTTTTTTTTGGTATGCAGTAACGATGTAAGTTTTATGTATATTGTGTGTTCCTTATATGTGTAATTTATGAAAGAGCTTGTAACAAGGCAATGAAGGTGCCCTCGCCATGATGATAGTCCTCATTTTTTATTTTTTGCTTAAAGAAATTAATCGATACGACAAGCTCAGATACATATACTGTTTGAAACTAGACAGAATTGGCTGAATGTTGTTATTAGTATACATGGTTCATTCCATTCATTCAAAATATAGAGAAAATCGATTTAATTAAATTGGTTAAATTGTCAATCCATTAACCATGCTACTTCAATTTTTAAAAGTAACTTCCAAAATTTTTTATTCTCAAAACTTTTATTTTTTATTGTTTATTTTTAAAAGTAAAAATACCAAGAAGTAGAAGTTTATCCAAACGAACCCTTATTTTCTTTCTTATCTAAGAAATATTTCTTCCCAAAAGTACATATAATATATATTCTAGGAAGAAAAAAGGTAAAAGCTAAATTGTTATGTCAAGAGTAGGTCGGTTATCTATGATTTTAGATTGGATTTAATTTTAGGTCGCGCAAATCAACCGTCGTAATGTATAATTTTAGAATGGATTTAATTTTAAGTCACTCAAGTCAACCACATTCCATATTATGTCTCATTTTAGCTTCCAATGTAGAGATTATCATCATCAATATTGTATTAGAACATGGCAAGCCAATTAGAACTCGGATAAGTTACTTTGGTATTTTGTTTAATTTATTTTTTAGTGAGGATATTTAGACCTTTGGTCTCGACTAATCCCCTAAAATACGGATAAAGTCACTGCCTACTCCGTTTCAATTAACGCCTTAGATAAATTGACTTGATGGTTGGTCTCAAGAGGCCAGGGGAGTAAGAAGTTAAACTTAAGACCTTCTGATCCTCTTCTTGAAGCATAAGTTTTAAGAATCATTAGTACACTTTTTGAGATTTATAAATTACTTGGTTTAGCTAATGTAAGATTCACTTAAAATTTTATGTCTCGCTCTTTAGGCCTTGCCCAAAAAATCTTCAAAATTTGACAACAATATCTTCTTTAGCAAGTTTGCTTTAAAATCTTGACCAATTAAATAAGTATATACGATATCTTTCTTTTTTGAGATTTCAATATCTATATAGAGAATTTCATATTTTTTATATTTAAATCTTTTTTATGTTATTTTCAGTTATATTGGCCATTTTCCTATTACTGGTGAGTTAACTCATCAAGTTGGCTATTAAAGGACCAACTCTTCTCGTGTAAAAGTGTAAAACAATTTAATTTAATATAATATTATTTATTTATTTATTTTTTTAGCTGCGCTTTGAGGAAAATTGCACATCTTTTCCTAAACTTAATCCAAAATCACTTTGTATGCACCCCTCATCACCCTATTGTTCCAGGTGTTTTCACTAATATTTCATTCGCCATTTAAATAATGGATGTTCGCAATGCACGTGATTGTTTTACTAAATTTATGAGAGGTTTTTGTCCCTTTTTTTTTTTTTTTGAGGATCAAAATGCCCAATTTAGGGCATCTCCAGGCCTTACTCAAATCTTCCATCAAATTAAAATTTGATGAAAATATCTAAACATGAACTTTGAATAGATTAATCAATATATTCTGCGTATAAAATAAAAGGGAATTCAAAATTTTCATCAAATCAAGGGAGACTCAAAACTCTTCATCAAATTCTCTTCGGCCCTATTAGACGAAGATATAATTTCTTCTATATCCTCAAATAGAAAATCAAGGTCGAATAAGAAGCACAAGAGGATGGGTCTAACTTGGGATGCATAGTTATTAAACCCAGATTGGTCATTAACTCGGTCTAGAGATTGGGTCACTGGGTCACTGGTTCAACCGTCGGGTCACCAGTTAGACCAGTCATATAATTAAAATAATAATAAATAATTAAAATAATACCAAAAAATAAAATATATACATTTAGAGCTTAAATAATGTGTCGTGAAGTTTTTCACATAAGAACTAAGTGGTCTAGTGGTTAAGAACTCCTTTGGGGTGTACATCCATGTTTCTAATCCCTATACACGCGAAATATAAGAATTTTTAAGTATTAGTACCGATCCAACTGGACCAGTTTGCATCCAGTTCACATAAAAAACCGATGGTTTAAACCGGTTTAATCTGGTTCGTTCGGGTCACATGCAATTCCGATCCAATTAAAAACCCAAACCGGTCTGGTGTCCGATTCACAGGTCCGACCGGCCGGTCCAGTCCGGGTTTAATAACACTGTTGGGATGGCTCAACAGGTAAAGGGAGACTACCCAAGATTTATTATACATATTCAATCTCATACTTAATCAATGTGAGATATTAATTAGATCATAACAAATTCTTGATGATAAAGACATACACTAGATTTACTAATTGTCACTCACATTAGAATAAACAATTTGAATAGATTGAATCCCACATGAAAACACACATAAAGATGGACAATTTCTGTGTTATCTTTGGCCATCGAAACTAGCAACTCAAGTTACAAGTTGAGTATTAGGAGGTTTCTTTTTTGGGGAAATTAGCAATTACCCCTGATAAGGGATTGCTTTTAATAACAAACCCATCATAAGAATTTTTAACTCCATAACCCCTTAGTTTAATAGTTTTATTAGCTTTAAGGAAAAGAAATTTTGAAAATCTCCACTTTACCCTTTAAAAGGTTATAAACTAATTTTAACAAACGAGGATTCAGTTCCTATGGAAACTCATTAAGGCCGACTAGCAATGACAACGATCGCGGCTCTTCTTCGACGTTGACGGATCTCCTCTGATGACAACCAACAACAATGCCCTCCTCTCCGACTACTGTAGCAGCGAAGGCTTTTCTCTGGCGTGGATGTTCTTCTCCGATGTCAACAGTAGCTTCTTCTCTAGTGGCTCTTCATCAAGGCCATGAACAGACCTTCTCTGACGACGACCTTCTCTAATACTCCCTCTCTCTTCCACCACTTCGCCATGGTTGTCGACTTCTTTTTCTTTTTATTTTCATCTTCAAAATCCAGATCTGGTTTTTGTGTGTGTGTGTGTGTGTGTCTTTGTTTACAGCTCCAGATCTGTCCATTTTTTGGGGGCTATTGCTTGGTGTTTAAGTTCAATTTGTTGTAGTATTTTTTTATAACGTAAAATAGCAAGTTGTTACTGTGTTGTTATATAATTTTTCAAAGACAATAGTAAACGGTTACTATTGTTTGTATAAATTTTTTAAAGCACAAAATAGTAAACTATTACTATTGTTTGTATAAATTTTACAAAGCACACAATAGTAAATTGTTACTATTGTTTGTATAATTTTTTCAAAGCAGGAAATAATAAATTGTTACTATATAAAACATGGTATCAAAGTCAAGTTGAGAATTAACCACCGACGGTGAGTCTTCTCCAAGAATCGACGATCGGCGACCTTTTTTGGAGCCGCGACGACTTGTTGGAGAGCCCCGACAGCCCACTTCGACATCTTCCACTGCCTAACGAAGACCCTTTCTTCTCTTCTCATGTTTGTGCCTTTTCTACTAGGTTCGACTCTAACCGGCAAGTACTGTGGTGACTCTGACAGCCACTTTGTCAGAGATGGAAGAAGTTGGAGCTCGATCATCGGTGGAAGTTATTGTCGATGGAATCCCTATATTGTCGGTAGTAATAGTAAAATCTCCCAAATGACACGATTATAAATTTTTTGAGAAAGTAAATGAGGGGTATTTTTGTCACTATGGGGTGAAAAGGGGTTATCACAAAAGTGGTTTGTTTGTGGTCTATTGTAAAAGAACTCTTATAGTATGGGGCTATGGCCAAAAATCCTCTTTTTTTTTTCTTTCGCATAGAGTAAGTACTATGAGGTACTCTTGGAGTCTTGGGTGGGCTTAGTAATTTGACTAGTAACAAGGTGAGAGTCACAACAAATTCCCTACTAGATATATGCAAAATGAGAGCCAACCACACGCTCCCTTTTTTAACACTATTTGCCTCCACCCCAAGGTGAAGGAGCTCTCCCTAGTTCCATTCATTTTCTGTCACGTGTCATAAATATTTTTTAAAAATATGAATTTAAAAACATAAACAAACAGATAAGCAGATATGGACATGTGGACACATATTTATGCTAACATAAATATGTAACATGCAAATATGGATTTATGAAAATATGCTAACAACCATGTAAATGTGGGAATACATGTACACAATCAATTTTCCTTATTTATTTGGACAAGTGACGAAATATAAGTGGGAGGAAGGGAGGAGTTCCGGTAAGTATTTTCTCCCATTTTTTCTCCCCTTTCATCAATTTGTTAAATACGCCAATGGTGCCTCTTAGGTATTTGAATCTCCACTAGTGGCATCTCTGAGTCCAAATGTGAAATGAGAGTTGTCGATACACATACACATAAATTTGGATAGTCCGATCAGGTAGGGATGTATTGATACAAGTTATGTTAGAATCATGCAATGAAGGTTGTATTCCGTGCATTGGCCCAATATATGTATCTTGTAATCCACCAATCCATAGGGTATAACTCCAAATGCGAGTTATATTAGCATGTAACTACTAAACACCATCTTAAGTTTGAATATTTGTATTTATAAGAGTGGTTCAACAACAGAATAGACCTTCACTGTAGGCATCAAAATTTTTTTTTGCTAAGTAAACCAAGAGAACAACCAACAAAAACGAACACAAAATTGAAAACAACGGCAGAAACAAAAGTAGCTTATGGGCAAGAACAAATTGGTAAATTCATCTTTTTTGTTAAGGGTATTTGTTTAAATCACAGTATGAAAATTATACGTTGATAAAATCATAGCCGAAAAAAATAAAAAGTTCATGGGATAAGATTAACTTATCATTACTCCATCCGTTCCTAATTAACTGTCCCTTTTGAATAAAACACTCTTCTTAAGAAAAACCCTACTAAATGCTTTCACATCAATACATATGTTTTAACATTCTAATTTTGCCCTAAAATATACAAAACATTAGAAAAAGAGAGAATACGTTTTTAAGATCGAGTATTTTAGGAAACGAAATAAAAAGAATCATTGACTTCTGAAATGTGACAATAATTTTGAAATATCCCAAAAAGGAAAGGAGGCCAATAATTTAAGACTGGAGGGAGTATTTTTTTTGTTTAGAGACTTCAAATCTAAAACCTCCTATCACACAAAAGGAAAAAGTGTTACAAGACAACAATGTCATTGGCAATTTATCATTTCAAAATCTAAAAAACTTATGGCCTACAGACTAATTAACTCAATGCTTACCCTTGAGAGTGGTGATCTAGTAGTAAAAGTGTAGAAAGCCAAGTAGAGTTTGAGTCCTGGAGTGTTGGTCTGATTTGTATTTGTCTATTCACGATCCTATTTATTCATAAGAGCCACTAAATTTTAGTAGGATCAATTTGACGAAGCGTTTCTGGTTACCCTTAATGAGTCCATCTAGGGGTGTAAACAAGCCGAGTTGAGTCGAGTCGAGTCGAGTAGTAGTCTACTCAAGCTCAACTCATTAAATTAGCGAGCTCAAAAGTAAAGCTTGAGGTTGGCCCATTTAACTTATGAACAAGTCTGAACGCACTTTTTATTGAGTCAAGCTTGAATAGTACTTTTGATAAGTTTTAGAATGATGTTTGAATTTGGCTCATTTATCCCACGAGCAGTTTTAGAACGAGCTTTGTATTGAGTCAATCTCGAATCAAGCTTGAATAGTTTGGCTTGTTTTACAGCCCTAGGTCCATCTATGGTTTTTTTGTCATTGGTTTCTCAATAGATAAAGTAACCATGCCAAAGTAAAAAAAGAATAATCGTTGTGACTAGTTTCCCCTTCTTCCTCTTCCTAGCCTTATTTAAAAAACAAAGAAAGAAACTCTCAATGCTTAGTTGACACAAGATTCGGGGAAGGGGAATTGGTGTACTTAGTTACTTTTATTATATAGTGTAGTAAACGTAGGATTGATGACACGTGGGTAAGCAAGAAAAATGAAGGGTTGTTAAGTGTTGGATATCAAATGCATCTCTCGAATTTCAACTCTCTATTTTTTTTCTTACAACGTGTTATCGATCTTACATCTATTGCACCATGCGGCAAATGCACCAAATCCCAAGATTCGGAAGTTTGGAATCTTGTATGTTTCCGCGCCAAGGGACGGCCTAACACTACTACTCCTCTTTCTCTATGACTGTATATATATGCAAGCACAAACAGAAGCCTGCCTAGGGTTTTGGAATCTAAAGTTTTTGGTTGAATATAAGAAGAAACGGATATGGCAATGGCAATGCAGGTGGTACATGGTATGGACACAATTCATTCTGATATGGGCAGTGTACTCGTCCTTCTTCACACCCCTCGAGTTCGGATTCTTCAGAGGGCTGCCGGAGAACCTCTTCCTCCTCGACATCGCCGGGCAGATCGCATTCCTCATCGATATCGTCGTCCGCTTCTTCGTCGCTTACCGCGATGCCCACTCCCACCGTATGATCTGCAATCACAACCTCATCGCCCTTCGGTCAGTTTCCATCATTTGCATTGTCTCAATTGCTGATAGACTCTTGTTTTTTTTTTTTTTTTTTTTTCATGCCTTTGTATGCTTCTCATGTGATTTGATGCTCTCTTCTTGTAATATATGTAGGTACTTGAAATCTCGTTTTGTGGTTGATTTTCTGGGTTGTCTGCCCTGGGATGCTATCTACAAGGTACTCTTATTTTTCCCTATTTTTTTATTTTTTTATTTTTATAATTTTTTTTTTTCAATGTGCATCCCTCATTGTTTTTTTATTTGTTAATCAATATGTATCATATATATTTGGCTATCATCTGTCATAGAATTTAATCCCAAACTCCACCCCTCCCTAGCATATGCCATGCCGCACCACTGTGCTATAACTTTGGGCGTTTATTTATTTATTTATTTTTATTTTCAAATTCTTATGCAATTAACTTTGTTAACTTAATTTCTTGCTTCTTAATATCTTTTATTTTATTGTTTGTATTATTCCTCTAAAAAATTGCCTTAGATGGTCTGGGGTTAGAGTCCCTTCGAGTTTATTAGTATAAAATAAAAATGAGACGGGTGGGGGGCATAAAAGCCTTTTCTCATGGAAAAACCTTACTAGCTTACTAAAATATCTTATTAACAGAGTTAATTTTTTTTTATATTATAAATGGCATGATGTTCATTTTTCATTTCTTAATTAACTTATGTCTTCTTAATTTCTTTTTCTAGACCTTTTTCTTTCTGTGTTGTTGATGTAGAACAAGTGGCCAAATCGTACATGGATGATTATTGCCTTCTAGACTCATGGCGGTCCAAAGGGTCCATGTACGATTCAGCCACTTGTTCTACATCATGTTTTATCTAAAATTTTGCAGCTCTTCACAAGAATCTACCTTCACAAAATTAAAAATCTGATTTGGCAATGGAATGTTTGATGAATAACGGGTAGATCTATGGGGCATTTGGATTTGAAATGAAAAAGAGAAGTGATGGTGTACATCAGTAGTGAGTTTTGTGAAGTAGCATTGCTTATCTTTGTTTTATGTAACAGAGTTTAAATCACATCTATAATATATGGTTTAGTGAAAGACACCATTTCACCCCCTTCATTATCACAGATGCTAGTACTACCACTACCTTACGTGCTGGAAATGTGAACCCTAGATCCCATTCCACCAGCCCCTTCGTGAAAGAGGATGTGATTATGACTCTAATAAATTTTAATTAGGGTCAGGCCAAGGGATAAGGGTTGTAAGGAGAGTGAGGACAGGCTTGTTGCGGGTCCATCTTTTTGGGTCTCTTTATACAAGGGTCACCTGGTCCAGCATCTTGTAAACAGCCCAACAGCGTGTACTGAATCTTCTCTGTTAAAAGAGAACCTTGGAAGTTTGACGGTGTGGGATATATTAGCAACAGTTAGAGGGTTTGGCACTTTGTAAATGGTTCCCGCTCAGAGAAGGGTGGCACGATGGTGGATAGGGACTCAGCTAGTGAAATTTTCTCAGATGGTGGAGGCATGTTGGAGTAGAGAGCCAGGGATTATGTTTTGAGTCTTTTGACTGGTAATTTGGAGGAGGCAATGGAGTCGGTGATGGGTGAAGACAGTAGTTCATGGAGGTTTGAGGTAGATAGTGAATGCAAGAGTGCTAGTGAGGCTTCGGAAGGTACAGATATTTCAGAACCTCTTGATTGTGTTCCTGTTGCAAATTTGGGGTAAGCATAGGGTGCAAGCTTGAGATGGTTGCTTTATGAAGATCTGAATTTTATCTTCGAATGTTAGAAGGCTTAATAGTAATGAGAGAAGAAGGCATATTAAATCTGCTTTGAGGAAGTGGAAAGTTGATATTGTGGTTTTGCAAGAATAAAATGTGGAATTTATAAGTAGAGAAGTCGTTAGAGATTTGTGGGCAGGGGGTTTTGTGGAGTGGATGGAGTTGTGGGCTAGGGGAATGGCCGAGGGTATTTTGAATATGTGGGATAATAGGGTGGTGTCAAAATTACATGAGGCTAGGGGTTCTTTTTCAGTCTCTTGTCTCTTTGAAAGCTTGGAAGATGGATTTGAATGGGTTTTGACGGTGGTTTATGGTCCTAATGAGGATACTCTTTGTGTGGAAATGTCCCGGACTAGAAATGCCAGCATGGGGAGTACCGCTAAGACTAAAGAGAAACACACTGAGATATAAGGCACCCGAACTGAGAGTTAGCAAGATAGCATAGGTAACCCAGCAGTACACAATTAGCCTGAGCTCAAGAACTCCGCACATAGCCCGAGCTCAAGCTATTTGTGAGTAAATAATGGACTCAATGTAAATGAGCCCCATGAGGTGAGCCTGCTACCATGTTTGAGCTCCATCACCAATATAACTGAGCTCCATAAGGAGCTGCCAACAACATGGTGAGAACTCCTAGCTGCCCGAACTAAAAGCAACGGGCTCAACGGGATATATCTCACCAAGCTGAGCACTCGATCATAACAGTGTTGTTTGTAGTAGAGGTCTATATGTATCAATCGACCTGAGGGATGGCAAGCTTACACCAAATGGCAGCTCAATTGTAGCAGAGCTCCCTCTCGACATATGCATATATCCCGACCTGAGAGTTTGTCATTTACAAAGCAAAGACACGAGAGCTCGAGCTCGATATGCCCAAACTCATTATCCTAAATCAAGCTCCACAAAGCAGGGCAAATAACCACTTAACCAATCCCTTGTAAAGAGCGGGAACAGTTATCTTGACCATAATTTGGTCTTGACCATGGTCAGTTATAGACCTGGCTCGGGTTAAGATTAACCTAACCCAGGCAGTTATCAAACCAAGCTCGGTTAGTCCATACATGGACCTATAAATGGAAAGCCGTATCATACATGGACCTATAAATGGAAAGCCATAAACGATACTGAGGTAGGACCTAACCTTAGCCCAATTCTTCTCCTTCTCTTTCTAAGATTTCAATCCTTGACTAGACCTTTGGAGAGGTTTTGGTCGGACCTACTCCGGCCACCCTCTGACATTGTTGTTCACTGTTTGCAGGTCTCGATTGGTGAGATTGTAGCCAAGGACTTAAATATCGATATTGATGGATATATCGAGGGTCCAAAACACGGATATATCAAAAATATTGATATCGATTTAGAGATATGGTGGATATTATTAATTAAACACAGATATTTTTACTGAAATTTTGGGAAACAATGATTTAGACTTTGTAGACATCAAAATAATAATAATAATTAAATTGGACCGCAAACTGTTTCAAGGCCAATAATATTGAGTCTTTAAATTTATTATGGGTTGAATAGAGTCCAATTATCACAATGAATCCAAAGCCCAATTAGATCCATAAAAAAATGGACATAGGAGTGTGGCCCAAGACCCTCCAAGTTTACACTTTCCAATATTACCCTTACTAACAAGGGTATTTAAAGTAATTTGGAATAACCACCCTTATAGCTCTATGGATAGTAGGTTAAGGGAGGTCACACAACACCCTTATTAAAAAAAAAGGAGGTCACACAACACACAGAAATCATTTCAACTCTTGGAGACTTGAAGACTTGAAGACTTGAAGACTAGAGGATATTTAAACCCTAAAAATTCTCCAACTCAAAGCAAGCATCCATTCTTCACCGCTGAGTACGTGCAAAGCCTGGAGTGAAGAAGTAACTCTCCATATTCCGAAGTTCGAGGAATACGTCATGTGGCTCTTGTTTGCAACAACTTGATCGTTGACTGTCAATCAGAGGCTCATGTGTACGAGTGCAATCCAAGAGAGTTCATCCCATCCCATTTCATTTTACATCAAAATTGTAATTTGTACTCTTATTTTGTGTTAATATCAACACACGAAATTTGTTGTCTACAAATTTTGAACATGCCCGGTGTGATCATCGACACGTCCTACCTCTTGAGGTCGTTTAAGAGCTAGGAGTTCAATCATATTGAGTTTGAGAAGTTGATCAAGTATATCAGAAACCTCAGAATTAGAGAATGGGTACTCTTTTTCCCCGAGTTCCTTTAAAGTGAGCTTAGTCTTCTTCTCAGGTTCATCTTGGGTAATGTTGGCTTTGACCTCCTTTTTCTTTTTGGTAGAGATCTTTGTAGGAGAGGTAGTAGTTGTCATAACTTCCTTCCCTTTGGAGGACTTTCCATCCTTCTTTGGCGCCTTGTTGGGCTCTTTTTTCTCTCGAGGATCACTTGATGAATGGCTACCATGTTGAGCCATTTGAATCTCAAGATCATGGGCTTGTGTAGCAAGTTTCTCAAAACTGTGTAGCATATTACCTTATAGGCTATAGAGCAAACCCTAGTGCATCCCTTGAACACACATATCGATAGAGGATGTTTCACTAATACGTTCTTTGCAATTGAGTACAAGGTTCTTCCATCGTTCAATGAATTCAATAACTAGGCTCGTCTTTCCTTTGTTTTGTACTAGCGAGTTCTGGAAGACCCACTCACCACTTGGTGCTATAGAATTGATCCATGAAGCTTCGCTCAAGTTGGTCCCAACTATCAATTGATCTAGCCTGGAGTTCAGTGTACCAATCAAACCCCAAACCTTTGAGGGAGCGAACAAATTGCTTCACTATCAAGTCACCAAACGTACCAGCGTGGTTGCAAGTTTCAATGAAGTGAGCTATATGTTGTTTAGGATGAACTTTTCCATCGAAAAGCTGGAATTTTGGAGGTTGGTAGCCCACTGGCATACGCATTTCATCAATACGCTGCGAGTATGGTTTAGCATATACAAGAGATGACTAAGGGGATCTTCCATATTGAGCTTGTATTGTGTCTGCAATCATATGCTGAACTTGTTCCACAGAAAGGGAAGCAACAAACATCTGCGTTCCACCATACATGGCATTTTGTGACATTGTGTGATGATGTTGCTCTTGCTTTTACTGTTGCTCCGATTGATTTGAATTTGTTAATCCCACAGGCCTAATAGGAATAGTGGCGTCGTGATTGGCCTCACCTGAATGGTTTTGTGACTCTGATCGTCTAAGGAGCGTGGCCATTTGTGAATGAAGTGAGGCGATTTCTGCATCTTTTTCCACTTGAGAGTTTGTTAACTTTTCAATAGCTTCAGTTATCTACTAGAAGTGATCATCAGACGTAGTGGTTTCTGTGACCATCACCGACATGGTAGATTCTGAAGTAGAGCGAGAATCACCCCATCTATGCACAGAGGAGGTCTCAGAGTAAGATTCGGTCCTCGACCCAGTGCTTGATTGTGTGTCAGAGAGAGAAACATCTATTCCTTCCTTCGGGTTGCAAACGGAGCAGGAAGTCAACTTCTTCATTGCCGAAGGGGTTTTCTTGCTACGTTGCTTGGTTGAACACTCAAGTGGTGATAGCAGTTGAGATTCTCCAGACTTAGTCCGCACATGTGTAACTGGAAGTGTTCCAGTGTTGGTGCTCGAGGACTTATTGAAAGAAAGAACCGCAATTTTCTTAGGTGCTATTCTTGTCTTAGAAGGTATTTGTTGACTCTGAAAGATGAGAGGAAGAGAGTGTCCCACGGGGCATGCCAAAAATTTGTAGACAACAAATTTCGTGTATTAATATTAACACAAAATAAGAGTACATAATACAATTTTGATGTAAAATGAAATGGGATGGAATGAACTCTCTTGGATTACACTCGTACACGTGAGCAGCCTCTGATTGACAGTCAACGATCAAGTTGTTAAAGACGAGAGCCACGTAGCGTATTCTCGAACTTTGGAATATAGAGAGTTACTTCTTCACTCCGGGCTTTGTGCCTACTCGGTTGTGAAGAATGGATTTTTGCTTTGAGTTGGAGAATTCTCAGGCTTCAAGTCTCCTTTAGTCTTCAAGTTTTCAAGTCTCCAAGAGATGAAATGAATTCTGTGTGTTGTGTGACCTCCCTTAACCCACTATTTATAGAGCTAGAGGGGTGGTTATTCCAAATTTCTTGAAATACCCTTGTCAGTAAGGGTAATCTTGGAAAGTGTAAACTTGGAGGGTCTTGAGCCACACTCCTAGGTCCATCTTTTTATGGATCTAATTAGGCTTTGGATTCATTGTGATAATTGGACTCTATTCAACCCATAATAAATTTAAATACTCAATATTATTGGGCTTGAAATAGTTTGGGGTCCAATTTAATTATTATTATTATTTTGATGTCTACAGACTCTAATACACAATTTAGAATCAAAAGATTGCAATTTAAATGTATATAATACAAGTATATGTTGTGTATTGTATAAAAGGTGTGACGCAGTGAGAAAAAAATAATAGAAATTTATGCAAATTCAACATCTAAATGTCATGTGAAATTAAAATTTGTAAATATATATCATTTATACAATAATAAATCAATACATCAATAAATTAATGACATACACTTGCATTAGTACCACATGAAGCCTAGAGAAGCTGCCAAACCAGCCTTGAATAATACTAATAATTTCAAATGTGTATAAATTAATGTCAATACTAACAAATTAATAATACTTAAAGTAATTCATGGTCTACACTAATAAATTAATAATACTATAGAGTAATAGCCTAATAGGTAATAGTTGTAAAGGTGTTAAAGAAGTAAAGGAGCTGGGTAAAGGGGGAAAGGGGGTTGGGTTCTTGTGGAGCTTGGAGAAGTTTCCAAAAAAGCCTCGAAAACTATTTCAAGAGGACATTAGGTGTGGGAAAAAAGGGGACAACAGTCGCCACACTCAAATTTTAATTAATTAGTCACATGGGTCGATATACCTTGATATAATCGATATTTCTCGATATACCTCGATATATCGTTGATATTTCGACGATAAATAGTGGAACAATGTCGATATTCTCGATATATCTCGATATTGTTGATATTCATCGATATATCTTGATATTGTCGATATTCATTGATATGTCGATATATCCAATGATTTATTGTCAAAATAATACCGATGCATGATATCGTTTCGTTGCTTGTCGATACGACGATATATCGATGATATATTGCCAATATCGATGATTTTTAAGACTATGATTGCAGCTCTATCCAATTACTGTTCATCTATGGTTGGATTTTATCCCTATAAATTATTATATTGTCCTTTTGTTCGGAATTGGAGGAGGTAAAGACTAAATGGGGGAGGGCTTGGTGTTTGGCGGGTTTTAACATTGTTAAGCTTTTCCAACAATAGAAAAGGTTTCTCAGATTTTGTGGAGTCTAATGAGTTAATTTGTTTGGGATCCATTGGATTCTTCCTTCCTCTACTCATGATCTTCTTTCGGGTTGGTGGATTAAAGGGGGTAGCAAAGAGGCTAAATGGTTTGGAGGCCCCATACCATCTTTTGGTGCATTTGGAGAGAGAGGAACTCTAGGACTTTTGACGGTGTTGAAAATTCAGTCATCCATCTCAAATCTTTACCTATGTTACATGGACACTTCAAAATGTGTGACGTACCCGTGTCGGACACATGTGAGATGGGTGTGGGTGCTCTTGCCGGACACTTCAAAATAGTGGAAAATCTTTAGAAAGTAGACGAATCCGACACCTAGACACATACTTGCACCCGACACCCGTACCTGAGTCCATGTAACATAGATCTTTACTTACTAAGAATCTCCTTTGGTGGGTTTCAAGCTATTCTAAAGTTTGCAAACCTTCTTTTATACATTTTATTGATTCCTTAAAATTTTAAGGGGTCTTTGTTTAGTTCTTGTATATGTCTTATGTACTTGGGCTAAGTCTTTTGTTGTTAATACAAATCTTACTTCATTAAAAAAAGAAAAAAAAAGTGGGAAGATGGTATACATGGTCTAATAATTGGGATGATCTTAGTCTTTCAAAGTTAGATAGATTTCTTTTTTCTCATTCATGGGAGGAGCATTTTCTTGGAGTCATTCAATCCACTCTCCCAAGGCCTTTTTCCGATCATGTGCCATTGATGCTTGATAGTGAAGGGTTGAGGATTTCTAAAGGCCCTTTTGTTGATTTAGTGAAAACTTGGTGGGCTTCCTTTTTATTTGAAGGCACTCCTAGTTTCATATTTACAAACAAACTGAAGGCTTTGAAGGAAGAGGTGAAAGAGATGGGATAGGGAGGTGTTTAGACATTTAAGGGGGTCAAAGGCTAGAGTGATAGACACTATCCATAATTTGGATGAAAAGGAAAGGGATGTTGGTTTATTGGATGTAGAAAATTTGAAAAGGATTGAATCTAAAGTGGAATTCGCAAAGCTAGCTTGATTGGATGAAATTAGTTGGTTGCAAAAGTTGAGTAAGTTCTTCCACCGTGCAGCCAATACTCATAAGAGAATGAATTTCACTGGAAAGTTAATGGTCAATGGAGATCTTGTGGGGGATGGGACTATTTTTTCAAAAGGAATTGTGGAGTATTATGAAAATCATTTAAATGAATAAGAGGATAGAAGACCTTCTCTTGATGGGTTGGAGTTTAATGCTATTGATTATTTAGAAGCAGAATGGATGGATAAAGAGTATGAGGTGGTGGAGGTGTTGGAGGCTTTGAACTCTATAAGTAGAGAGAAAGCTTAGGGGCCAGATGGAATGTCTGTTTCTTTTTTTTTTCAAAAATGTAAGGAGGTAATTAAAGAAGATCTTATAAAAGTTTTTGGTGAATTAGTGCTAAGTTTGAAAAGAGCTTTAATGGCACCTTCATTGCCCTAATTCCCAAGGAAAGGAAGGTAGTGGATGTGCAAGACTTTTGCCCGATCTATCTTATTGGTAGTGTACATAGGCATTCTTCTTAGCAAGAATTATTGCAGTAGGACAATGGCTAGGAGGATTTAAAAGGCATTATAGCATTAAGATTCCAAGGTTTGGCTAAGGCTTAGCTCAGGACCCCACTACTCGTCGTATTTGGTGTTTATAAAATTATTGCTGAAGTGTTGGTAAGAAGACTTGCTAAGGTTGTAGGGAGTCTTGTGTCTTCTTCTCAATCTGCTTCCATTAATGGGAGACAAATTTTGGATGTGGTTTTAGTTGCTAATGAATGTGTGGACTCAAGATATAGAAGTGGGATTCCAGACGCAATTGCTAAAATTGATTTAGAGAAGGATTATGACCATGTGAATAAGAACTTCCTCATTTAGTTGCTTGGTAAAATGGGCTTTAGAGAGAAGTGGTGCAAGTGGATATCTCGGTGCATTGGAACACCTTTCTCGATTTTGGTTATTGGGACCATGGTCTTAAAAATCGTCGATATATTGTATCGTCAATATATCCCTGTATCGACAAGTAGCGAAACGATATCATGCCTCAGTATTATTTTGACAATATATCGTTGGATATATTGATGTATCATCGAGATATCGACAAATATCGATAATATCGAGATAAATTGAAAATTTTGACATTTTTCCACCATTTATTGTCGAAATATTGATGATATATTGAGGTATATTGAGGAATATCGACCATATCAAGGAATATCAACTCATGTGACTAACTGACTAATATTTGAGTGCTATGACTGCTTTCCCTTTTTTTTCCACACCTAATGTCCTCTTTTAGTAATTTTCAAGACTAGTTTGGCAGCTTCTCTAAGCTTCGCAAGAACTTAACCCCCTTTCCCCCTTTACCTAGCTCCTTTACTCCTTTAGCACCTTTATAGCTATTACCTATTAGGCTATTACTCTATAGAATTATTAATTTATTAGTGTTGACCATGAATTACTTTATATTGTTATTAATTTATTAGTATTGACATTAATTTATACACATTTGAATTTATTAGTATTACTCAAGGCTGGTTTGATAGCTTCTCTAAGCTTTATGTGGTACTAATGTAAGAGTATAACATTAATTTATTGATGTATTGATTTATTATTGTATAAATTATATATATTTATAGATTTTAATTTCAAATGACATTTAGATGTTGAATTTGCATAAATTTCTATTATTTGTTTTCTCAGCGCGTCACACCTTTTATACGATACACAACACATACTTGTATTATACACATTTAAATTGAAATCTTTTGATTCTAAATTGCGCATTAGAGTCTAAATCATTGTTTCCCAAAATGTTAGTAAAAATATTCGTGTTTGACTAATAATATCCACCATATCTCTAAATCGATATCAATATTTTCGACATATGTATCGATATATATGATATATCTGTATTTTTGGACCTTTAATATATCCATCGATATTGATATTTCAGTCCTTGATTGGGCTCCCTTTCTCCACTTCTTTTTATCTTAGTCATGGAAGTTTTGAGTAAGCTAATAAATAAGCCTATTAATGAAAATTCGTTGGAAGGATTTGTGGTTAAGGGAGGGGGCTATCACACTTACTTTTTGCTAATGATGCTATATTATTTTGTGGAGTTGAAGAGGATCAAATTAGGAATCTTTAGGTTGTTTTACTTTGTTTTGAAGATTGATCTTGGGCAAACTGAGTCGATTCTGTTGGGGAGGGGTGATAATTTTGATAATCTCGCTACTAATTTTAGTTGTAAGTTTGGATGTGGGACCTGGTGATTGAGAAGGTTGAGAAAAGATTTAGTGGGTAGAAAAAAAGGGTATCTTTCTAAATGCGTAGATTAACTTTGATTCAAAGTGCACTTACTAGTATCCCCACTTACTTTATATCCATCCTCAGGATCCCAATATCACTGGCTTTAAGAATTTAGATGCTCCAAACAGAGTTTTTATGTAATGGAATGGGAGGGGAGTTTAAATATCACATAGTTGATTGGAAAATGGTGTGTTTATCAAAAAGTATGGGTGGTTTGGGTATTAGATCTCTTTCGTTTATGAATCAAGCTTTCATGGGAAAATGGCTTTGGAGGTTTGGAAAGGGTGAGCAAGGATTGTGGCAAGTTGTGGTGGTGTTGAAATATGGGGTTACTAGTGAGGGGTGGTGGCCTAAGGAGGTTAAGGGATCTCATGGCATGGGTCTTTGGAAAGCAATCATGCAAGATTTAAATGATTTTGTTAAGGAGATTGGTTTCAAAATGGGAGAGGGAGGAAAAGTGAGATTTTGGAAAAAGGTGTGATGACGTCCCACTTATGATGGAGCTTCTAGATTTGTTTGAAATTGTGTCGGACAAGGAAGCTATGGTTTGGGATTATTCGGAAGGTGAGAGGTGCGGTTTATTGGAATGTCACTTTTTTTAGGCATTTCAATGATTGGGAGATGGAGAGTGTGATGCATTTTTATTTTATTTTATTTCAAAAGTTGTATGCTAGCAAGATTTCTGGTGGTGAGAATGACACCTTGGTATGGCGTAAGAACTCTAAAGGGTTATTTTCCATGAAATCTTACTATAACATTTTGAGGCCTAATGAAGTTCCTTTTCACTCGGCGAAAAACATTTGGATTGCTTTGGTTCCACTAAAAGTTTCTTTTCTCACATGGTTGGCGGCTGGAAACAACTGCTTGACATTGGATCACTTGATTAGGAGAAGATAGGTTATGCCAAATTGGTGCATTTTGTGTATGGAAGCGGCGAAAACGATTGATCATTTTTTCATACATTGTCATGGGGTGTGGATTTTGTGGATGCTCACTTTTAACCTTTTTGGAATCCATTGGGTTTTGCCTTTGTTTATCCATGATGTATCATTGGGATGGAGAATTAAGGGGGGCAAGAAGAAGGCTAAGATGACTGGAAAATGGTTCCTCATGCACTTTTTTGGTGTTTTTGGAGAGAGAGGAATTTAAGAACGTTTGAAGGGGTTGAAGCTTCAATTGTAGATCTTAAGTCTTCTTATGTAAAGACTCTTTTTTGGCAGTTTTGTAGTTATACTAATATCCCTCTTTTGTAATTTTGTAGATTCCTTAAAGTTAAAGCTAGGGGTTTTTGGATAGTGCTTGTATATGTCTCATGTCCTTGGGCAAAGCCCTTTTGGTTTTAATACAAATTTACTTCATTAAAAAAAAATTTTAATATGTTAGAAAAATATTGGGAATTTATATGCCAAAGGCGTTTGGATATCCAGCAGATGAATGTGCTCTAGCATGCATTATCTTTATCAGATGACATGTAAATGATGTAATATAAACAGTTCTATCAAAAAGGTCTTAGGAGCATAATTTATGTATGATAAAGTCAATCCAACAATTCAAACCTTATATTCATTGAATATATTTCTTGTCTATTTATTTTTCTGTTTCTTTTTTGAGTGAGACCTCTGAGTCATTATATGAGCCTAATAACCTTCATATAATTTAGAGATTAGAGTTTTTTGTATGTCATCTTTGTTTGATATATATTTATTCCTTGAAAGTTGTAAAAATATACTGCCCTGCTTATAATCTGGAAAGCTTAGTTGTTTCTTGGCCATCCTAAGCATCTTCTCTGATCAGGCATGTGGGAGAAAAGAACCAGTGAGGTACCTATTATGGATTAGGCTTAGCCGGGCATGCAGAGTAACAGAATTTTTTGAGAAGATGGAGAAAGACATCCGGATCAATTACCTGTTTACAAGGATTGTTAAACTTCTTGTAGTGGAACTCTACTGCACACATACAGCTGCCTGCATCTTTTACTATCTCGCTACCACACTTCCTCCCTCCAAGGAAGGTTACACATGGATAGGAAGCTTAAAGATGGGTGACTATAGTTATTCACATTTCAGAGACATAGATCTTTGGAAGCGTTACATAACATCGCTGTATTTTGCCATTGTTACCATGGCAACTGTTGGTAAGCTTTTTTGGCTGCTCCACGTTTCTCTAAAACATTGCATTAAGTGCTTGAACTCTTTTTTTTTTTTTTTTTTGTTTGTCCTTTGTAATGTTTTCTAGCTCAATTTGCGACATTGGACAAATGGAAATTGAATTTTTTGAGATTGAAAGGTGTAATTCATAGTAACTTGCAAGTGTCTTTGACTTCGCTCATTCAGAAAGAGATACTTTGAAAAGTGTTTCTTTGTTATTCTCAAAGAATATGCTCTATAGACCGTGCCCATAAATTTTGAGCTCTGATTTTCAGATGGTGTTAGGTGTTTATTTGAAATCCATTTGCCATGCATGTCTTGCAAACCTTTTTTTTCTTTTTCTCTTTTTGATCAGCAACAAAGAATTTATTAAAAAGAGAAAAGGACATGTCTTGCAAACCTTAAATCCTAATTGTTAGCTTGATATACATTGTTGGCCCATTCCCTAATAGCTTAAGCTTTTGGGGTTAAGTGGTGTTCTAACATGGTATCAGAGCTCTGGTTTGTAGGAGGTCTTGGGTTCCGGTCTTATTACCTCCATTTGTTTATTTTCCCATTAGTTTGTTGTTTGTCTTTCAGTTGTATGCTTGTCTATCTCTCCATGTGTAGGATGGGGCCACACGTGAGGGGGAGTGTTAGCTTGATAAACATTGTTGGCCCATTCCCTAACAATTTAAGCTTTTGGGATTAAGTGGTGTTCTAACACTAATGACTTCGTTTGACTATCCTTATTTGATTTAATTAATTTATTTTTTCATAGGCTTCAAATATTGGTGATGGAATGATATGAAGTGCTTTTGAATATGCTAGAGGCTTATAATTATATAGGAAGGTCAATGGATCTTGACCGAGTTAGCACAATTACAGAAATATATGCTTTCTTCAGTGTTATTACTAATATGATGATGGTGGTGATAATGACACACTTTTTATTTACTTAATCATTAATGGATCTTGCTCATCTCTCTCTCATACATTGCAATCCAAGTTACTCAATAATCTATTGATTATCGGTAAACTACACACTCACACACACATAATAAGTAATTGATTGCTAATTAGATGCTATATATGTTCTAATCTATTGCACTTGATAAAGTTTCTTCTAATCAATATTTATGAGTACATTATCTATTTTCTTATCATTATGAAGAAGTACTATTTTCCATATTAATTTATGTTACTTAGAGTTGGTATGCTCATCATATGTGGTGATTATTTACTTTATACTACAGGATATGGAGAGATACATGCAGTCAATGTCAGAGAAATGATATTCATCATGATTTATGTCTCTTTTGACATGATTCTCGGTGCTTATCTGCTTGGTAACATGACAGCATTAATTGTAAAGGGATCAAGGACAGAGAGGTTTAGGGATAAAATGGCAGATCTTATCAAGTATATGAATAGAAACAAACTTGGAAAGAACATAAGTAATGAGATCAAAGGCCATGTACGTTTACAGTATGAAAGCAAGTACACAGAGGCTGCTGTTCTTCAGGATATTCCAGTTTCCATTCGCGCGAAGGTACTTTTTTAAGCTTCTGTGCCTCATTTCTATGCAGTGCACTGGCCCTTATGGATGTGATGTTTCAAATGAGTTCATCTTGTTTTGGATGCTATATTGAATTTTTGTTCTTTGCCCTGTTTGAGCTTATCCTATGATGCTAGAAAAGTTTACTTGCAGATTAGTATAGTTTCTAATCTTCTTTTTATCTATAATGTCTTTTGCATGTTGTTAAATTTGCATATATGTAGTTCTCTTTCCTGCTTTGAAAATTAACTTGGATGGATTTTCCCCATTCAGTTGGAGTGTGAAGACAAACATTAGTTCTTCACACTGTTTTTAAGTGATTTGATATTTCAAGTGGCAAGCAGCGGCTATTGGGTGAAGAAAATGGTTGTAATAATCGAGACAAGATCATTTGAGTTTTCAATTGATTTCAACAAGAGTGAAAGTTTTTGAAAATCTTGAAGCAGAGGTCTTCTTCATTTTGCTTTGGGGGATGCCTGGAGCTTGTGGGCTTACTGTGGTATCCAATAGACGCATGTGAGTGTGTGGTGAGGTACCACAGGTCTCCTGATGAGAGCAGACCTCTTTAGTGGGGTGACTCGGGGTGGGGGTGAGGTTGTTTCCATGTACTTTGTTGTGCCACATTGCCTGGTTTGAAACTTATAAAGTGTTGTGCTACCCTCTTAAAGTTAGTCAATGTACTCATTTAGGGGTGTGGTACTCAAGTTTGTTACACAATGGTATTAGAGTTGGATCTACCTCGTTATTGGGTTAAGAACCCCCACCGGGACATGTGGCTCTTTAAGGGGTTGCCAGGGGGCGGGGGTGAATGAATGGTAACTAATAGACCTGCATGAGGATGTAGATGTGGTGAGGGGCCACATGGCCAATAGACCCTGTTCTTCTTTAGTAAGTTTCTCTCTTCCTATGTTTGACTATGTGTCCAACATGAGGCAGGTCTAATATGTACTTCATATCCATAGCCATGTGGCCCATGTCTATATTGTTTTTTGCGCTACTTGAGGGAGGAACTCTCTTCCTCCTCGTTTGTACATTTTTCTTTCTGTTGGTAAAATTAGTTTTGTTTCTTATAATATCTATATATATATATATCTATATATATATATATATATAGATATATATATAGCCATGTCGTGATATATATATATATATATATATATATATATATATATATATATATATAGCCATGTCGTGTCATGTTCAATAGAGGTACTTCACATATTCTGAAATGCAACTAAGGTTGTAAGGAGTTGGAAAGTTTTGAGGGATTTTAAGTTCATTTGAAAGCCAGGAGTTTTTTATTCTGATTCCAGCTGAAGGGAAGGGCATGATGGAGACATTTGTTGAGCAAAAATTTGACTTTTTAGCAAACACGATTTCACTCACATATGAGTTCATAAGATTTTATTGATGTGAGTAGGACCCATTCAAGATAACAAATATCTCTTAATTACAATCCCTTGCTACAAGTGAAGACCCTTTGATTCCAACCAAGGACTTAAATATCAATATCGATGGATATATCGAGGGTCCAAGAACACGGATATATCGGATATATCAATGGATATATCGAAAATTTCGATATTGATTCAGAGATATGATGGATATTGTTAATTAAACACATATACTTCCATTGAAACTCTAGGAACAATGATTAGAATCTAATAAACAGTTTAAAATCAAAATATTGCAATTTAAATGTGTATTAGACAAGTTTGTATTATGTAGGGTATAAAAATTGTGCTACACTGAGCAAAAGAATGAATATTTTAATAAAGTAAATGAAGGTTGTTACTTCATAACACTACTTTAAGCCATTAGTTTAATTGAAATATATATATAAATCAATACTAAAAGAGTAAGAGGTGATAATTTTGACACAATAGCAAGAAAATGAATATCTCGAATTCTCGATACCGTCGATATATATCCTCAATATAGTGGATATATTCGATATATTGACGATACCATGTAAAAGAAAGAAGATATTATGAATATATCGAGATTTTATCAATAATATCGAAAATATTGACAATATCGTAAAGATATTTTGCGAAAAGGAGATGTCAGTTAGATATCGTATCGAGGGGTACGGATACACCGATATATCGTGGATATATCGAAGATATCGCGGATATTTAAGTCCATGATTCCAACTATGAATCATATGAGCCTTTCCAAATAAAGGGCAGAATATTTTACTTAAAATTGTGGCTGCACTTAGGAAAATATCTCAAGTTGCCTATGTACCCATTATAGGGATCAAGCCAATCATAGTTCTAGGGTATGAGACTATGAGTTGAAAGTATGAATAAACCTCTTATAAAGATTTAAGTCGCAAGGACTTTAAATTGATAGGTGGATGTCTCATGAAGATTGATTGCTCAACCTGTTAATTTAGTTACCTATGAGTCTATAACAGTGGCTTTCACTGAAATCGAAGGCGAGGTTCTACCTAAGACCCCAAGGGTTAAGATTCTTAGGTCCCCAACAATCTTCAACTGGACCTAAATCAAAGCCCGCAAGGTCAACCAAGAAGGTTACATCAACAACAGACCTCCAACCACGTGCAGTCAAACTTGGCTCTCCTTATGAAGTTTATCTAGAGGGAAATGAGAAGAATGCCACAACAAGAAATCAGGCTCTGGTGTCCAGTTTCGATAATTCTTCAAAAAGGAATTTCCCAAAGAAGAAGGGTCCTAATTGAAAAGTATTGGAAATATACCACATCCCATATTGGTTAATTATAAATCTTGTCATGGCTTTATATACCTGTTTGGGCCTTCCACTTATAAGCTTAAGCTTTTAGGTTGGAAACTTAACATGGTATCAAAGTCAAACACTCGATCCGAATTTGAAGAGTGATTCTACAACACAAAAGAGAAGACTAGCACAGTACTTGCTAATGTCAGCAGGCTAGATGCTGATGTCATCCGATGACATCAGCAAGGTGAGCTGACTCTTCCATCCTAGTTGACTCACCTAGGGCTTTCTTCAGGACAAGTTTCATCTTGTTTGGAGCTCGTTTGGAATGTTTTTTCTTTTTCTCTTCTATTTTCTGGAATTTTGATGATTTTTCTGGGACCCTTGTTTTTGGGGTGGTTTTGTTGGATTTGTTGCTTGGGCTAGCATCTACCAGTGTCGATTTGGTGTGGAAAGAGTCCTCCTTGTGTTGGTTTGATGATTTGAAGGAGTTTCTATATTCTACTCCTTATTGAAGGTGTTGGCACTATTGTTTTTTTGATATGGCCGCCCATGTATGACTCTGTTAGTCTTTCTTTATGCCACAATTTTGGTTTTGTTAAGTATTCTGGTGTTGGTTTTGATTTGTATGAGGTTTGGAAGGCAGAATTGGTTGATTTGGTTCCGATTTGTGAGTGATTTTTTGAAGTTTTCTATTGAGGCCTAGTATTCCTCAGTTGTTTCATCTTCTTCTGCTTCTTTAAGGGGCTGCGTGGTTGTTTTTGATCTGGTTTTGTGGTTTGGCACCTTGATTTGTTGAGATGGCAAAGGAGAAATCCACCCCTAAGACTACTGGACCAGCCTTAATCATTAAGGATCATGATTTGCCTAAATCTATTACATCCAAAAAGTTGAATGGATTTACATGGCTTGGGCACATGCTGTTAGAGTTCACTTACGTGGACAGCGGATGTTCAAATATTTGACTGATAATCCTCCAAATTCTAGTGATCCAACTTATGAAGATTGGATGTGTGCGGATTCAGTGGTTATGGGCTTGCTTTGGCACAGTATGGAACCTCACATTGCCACTACTGTTGAATTCTGTGATTCGTACAAGAAGATTTGGGAGTCTATTGCTGATTCTTTTTCTCAGCAAAGCAATGTCTCACGAGTGTATGAGTTGTATGAGCAAATCTTTACTACCAAACAGTATGGGAAGCCGTTGGCTGAGTACTATAGTACTCTTAAGAATTTATGGGATTAATTGTTACAACATCGGCCGTTTACCACTGATTTAGAGCAACAGAAGCGTCATTGGGAGGAGTTTATGATCTCTTGTTTATTGTCTGGACTGGACTCTGACTTTCGTAGTTTTAAGGATCAGATACTTGCTAGTGAGACCTTGCCTACTACTGCTAATGCGTATTCTCAGTTGTTGCACTCTTCTTTGGGCCAACATTCTACTTTGTTTGGCTCTACTCCTCTCTCAGAGACTAATGCTTTGGTTTCTAATAGTGGTAGTCGAAGTGGTTTTCGAGGGAGTTTTCGTGGTGGCCATAATTTTCGAGGTAATTCTCGTGGTGGTGGTCATTCTAGTGGACACAGTGATAGGAAATGTGACTACTGTGGTGGCACCAATCATATAGAACCGTACTGTTTTCAAAAATATGGCAATCCTAATTACGTGAACCACATCACTGATGGCCTACCACCGTCACAACCATAGGACCAATCCCAGCCTTCTCTTGGATCTGAGGCTCCTAGTTCTGTTTCTCGTGAGGCACTTGGTACTCAGCTTGGCGAGTTGCTCCAGCATTTGCGCACTGCTCTTTCTCTTCTACAGTCCTCTTCTTCCACTACTACCTTAGCTAATTCAGGTAATATCACATGTATAGTAGCTTCACCTCTATCGTGGATTATTGATTTTGGGGCTAATAATAATATATCAGGTTTATCCTCTTGTTTTTCTAATTTAACCCCTATTGATCATAATATCGTGTTAGTTGATGGTTCTTCTCGGCCTGTCCATGGTAAAAGTGTTCTTCATCCCATAGACTCTTTATCTTTACCTTCAAGCCTTTATGTTCCCAATTTTCCTTTTAATTTGCTTTCTGTTAGTCAGTTGACTAAAGCCTTACAATGTCACATTATTTTTACTCCTTTATCTTGTATTTTCCAGGATCCTAAGACCAAGAAGACGATTAGTTCGGGGCATAAGAAAAACAGCTTATACTATTTGGATCCTGGTGGCTCTATTTCCCTTGGTTCGTCCGCCTTGACTGCTGTTGTCTCTCTTCTCCAATGGCATTTTCACTTGGGTCATCCTTCTTTGGCTAAACTTAAGAGAGCTATTCTTTCATTGAGTCTTGTGTCTACATTAGAATGTGAGGCTTGTCAGCTAAGAAAGTATCACTGTAGTTCTTTTCCCAGTAGTGATCATATTAGTCAATCTGAGTCTTTTGCATTGGTCCCCACCGATTTTTGGGGCCCTTCTCGTACTTCTACTTTAAATGGTTTTTACTACTTTGTTATTTTTGTTGATGATTATTCAAGAATGACATGGTTATTTTTAATGAAAGATCGATCAGAATTGCCTCATGTTATTCATCAATTCTATTATGAAATTTTTGTTCAATTTGATAAATGTGTGAAGGTGTTTCGATTTGATAATGCTTTAGAATATACTCAGACTGTTATGCATTCCTTTTGTGTGGATCGAGGTATTATTCATCAGATAGTTATGCACATACTTCACAGCAGAATGGTGTTGTTGAACGCAAACACTGTCATTTACTAGATGTTGCTCGTACCTTAATGTTCCATACGAATGTTCCTAAACACTTTTGGGGTGATGCTGTTCTTACTGTATGCTATCTCATTAATAGAATGCCTTCTGTTGTTTTACATAATCAATTTCCTTTTTCGCTCTTATATCACCATTGACCCCCTTTCTCGCTTCCTCCTCGTGTGTTTGGTTGTGTTGCCTTTGTTCATATCCTTGATTCTGGTCAAGATAAATTATCTCATCGGGCTCGCAAATGTGTTTTTCTTGGGTATTCCCGTGCTCAAAAAGGCTATCGTTGTTACAGTTCTGAAACTTGCCGGTACTATGTGAGTGCTGATGTCACCTTTTTTGAGTCTACCTCATTCTTCTCCTCTACTGGTCACACCTTCTCCTCTGATCTCATTTCTTATTGCGAGGGGGAGCATTCTCTTTCCTCTCTTACTCTCCCCATGCCTTTGTGTCCACCTATCGTCCCTTCTTTTCCTAATTCATCTCCGTCTTCTATTCTTCCATTGCAGGTATATCAGCGATCTAAAGATAGGCGCGTTATTTCTTATGGCCCTATGCCTCTATCTTCTCGGTCAGCGGATCCTGGCTTGCCTCCTTTAAGCAATGATGATTTACCTATTGCCCTTCGCAGAGGTAAAAGGACATGTACTCAACATTCTGTTGCTCAGTTTTTATCTTATCATCGTCTTCCACTTTGCCTGCACTCCTTTGCTTGTTCTTTGTCTTCTGTTTCTATTCCCTCTTCATATCAATAGGCATTATCTTCCTCTGGTTGGAAGCAAGCTATGGATGAGGAAATGAGTGCTCTTCACAAGAATTAAACATGGGAGCTCATCTCTCTTCCGTTTGGGAAACAAACAGTGGGCTTTTGTTGGATTTACACTATCAAATATCTTCCTGATGGTTTTGTTGAGCGCCTTGAAGCCCGCCTTGTTGCTAAAGGTTACACCTAGACCTATGGTGTTGACTACTTAGAGACTTTTTCCCCTGTTGCTCGTCTCAATTCTATTCAAATTTTGCTTTCTGTCGCTGTTAGTCGATCTTGGCCCTTATATCAACTGGACATTAAAAATGCTTTCTTTCATGGTGATTTGCACGAAGAAGTGTATATGGAACAACCTCCTGGATATATTGTTGTTGGTCATGAGCATCTTGTGTGTCGGTTGAAAAAGGCCTTATATGGTCTTAAACAATCAACTCGTGCCTGGTTCGATCGCTTTAGTACTGTTGTCCTTCAGTATGGTTTTCAACGCTCTACTTCTAATCATTCAGTTTTTGTTCGTCGCTCTTCTGCTGGTACCATTGTTCTGATTGTTTATGTCGATGATATTATTATCTCTGGGGATGATTCTATGGGTATTGCAGCTTTGAAACTTTATTTGGGCCAGCATTTCCAAACAAAAGATCTTGGTGCTCTTAGATATTTCCTTGGGATTGAGGTTGCTCATTCTTCTCAAGGTACCTCTCTTTCTCAACGGAAATATGTCCTTGATCTTTTGTCTGAGACAGGCCTCTTGGGTTCTCGTCCTATTGATACTCCCATGGATGCTACTGTTAAACTTGATGGTGAACAGGGTGAATTGTTTGCTGATGTTGGTTGCTATCGTCGGTTGGTTGGGAAGTTAATTAAAAGGACCAAAAGGCAACATTTTCAAGGGGCCATCCTTTTGTTTGATCACTGCTCTCAGTGTTGAGTGGTTAAAACAAGCAAGATTTGGTATGGAGGCCAAAAAATGGTCCTTTATTTCTGGCTACATGTTTGCAAAGGAATCCAGGTTTGCTTATGCATCTTCTGTGCCTTCTAGCGAGTCAAGACCTTATGCGGGCCCCATCACTCGCTCAAAGTCTCGATTGATGTCCCATTCTGCCAATGAAAAATCATCAACTTCAACTACATCATCAAAAGTCGACCAGCCAATGAGTTCTATTATGAGCTCCAATAACCCACTTTATAGCGATCCTGAGTCTCTCTTTCAAAGGGAATATTTCCCTGAAGAGATGACAACCCATTTCCAAAAAGGGTTGAAAATAAATGATGATATAGAGTCAAATGGCATGCCGGTTTTGTTACTAATGCAACAAGCATTGAGGAATAGCTCCATGAAACGCAAAGAAGATTGCTTGAGAAAGATGCTGAGATAGCATCTCTTGCTGCTCAATTGGCTAACCAAGCCAATACCTCTGCTCGAGAGGACGTAGATGAGGGACAAACTTATACACCTCCAATCCCACAGATTAACATGAGGTGCTAATTGCAGAAGGAGTTCGCAAGTACCATGCGTCTTTGAGCCCACCTATTATTGGAAACCATATCCGGACCGTTATGACATTGTCCCATTCCCAAAAGGCTTTCAAAAGCCAAACTTTGAAATCTATGTTGGGATTAATTGTTCTCCCCATGAGTACCTGACTCATTTTTATTCAGCTTGAGGTGAATCAGCTCAATCTAATACCTTGCAGTTTTCCAAGACCCTAGAAGGATAATGCTTTTAACTAGTATGCTCAGCTACAACCAGGTTCGATCCTTACATGGGACCAGATGCAAAAGTCTTTCATAGTCCATTTTGTTAGTTCCGATAAGAAATTTTCAATAACTGATGTTTCAAAAGCTAGACAAAATGGGGCAGTTCATTCTCTCCCTTTTTTTGAGAATGGGGCCACTTTTTTTCTTCTCTCTTTTTTCCTTATATATTTGTACTGATTTTTTTCTCCTTTAGTTTATTCAAATCAAGCTAAGGTAATTAATTTTCCATAGGTGTTAGCTAGTGACAAACACAACTAACATGTCTATTGTCATATATGGGTAATCAATGGCTGTGAATCTCAATTGATGTGATTCTATGCATTGGGAATGAATTGCCCTAATAGAGGGCCACCAATACATAACATGCATGGGCAAGGTTGCTTATGGGTAAACCACAGGATTTCCCTACACACACGCGCGCGCGCACACACACTCACACAAACACATTTTGCAACAAGGGTGAAAGGATAGCCAATTTGAATTCGACGCGGTAAGAGTGGCATTGTATTGAAAAAGAAATATCTTCAGCTCATATATCCCTGTAAGCTTAGCATGTTCTTTATAATGAAATTGTTCGTAAGTGTGTTGCTCCAACTATCATATACTCCTGCCACGGTATTTTGTAAAGGAGATCTTATATGTGCAACAAAACATTGTTTATTGTTTTCATTTAAGCTGACAAATAGGTTTTTCAGTCCAAGTTATGGGCTTTAATATTATTTAGGATTCAAAGCTGTAAATCCTAAAATTTGAATGAAATATCATTCCTTCATTCTGACCTTACATTCTCATTTTTGGGTTAAGATTATATATGAATCGTGGAATTCTATTCGTCAACCATAAAATTCTAATGGTTTCAACACTTTTCTTTTTTTTTTTCCCCCCCGTCAGATGGGTGACCTAACCTCCAGTTTTGGCTTTTTGAGATGTCATATGTTCTGGTTGTCTTGATTTTCTTTCTGGACATAATAATAATATTGAGACATTGAGAATGGCTGCTGCTTTTTCCTTTTTTTCTTCTTTTTTTTTTCTTTATTTATTTATTTTTTTTCTAAGGGAGTCGTTGAGAATGGATTGTGTTGACAGTTTGAGAAGTAAGATGGGTCTGAAAATTCATACCATGGTTAGTTTCATGAATCAGGAGGAAATTCTGGAGGAGGGCGGAGGGCTATTGATTATACATTTAGAGAAATAGTTGAATTGGATATGTCAAATAGCAAATTGTGTGAAGGATTCTAACAGCAGCTTTTTAGACCTTGAATTTATGGCTGCATCTACATGTTTTCGAAGAAATAATGTTTTATTCTTATGATTAGTTCTATTTTTCTACTTTAACTGCGTTTGGTAGTGCTTAATTATGTCTTCATCACAATGAACTGTTTCTCCCTTGCAGATTTCACTAAAGTTATATGCACCATACATCAAAAAGGTTCCTCTTTTCAAGGGTTGCTCTTCAGGATTCATTAATCAAATTGTAAGACATTATGTTACGTTCCTAAAAGTATAATTTTAAATCACTAAGGTAGAACAGTATTATTTGCGTGTAGTTTCTCTTTATGAAGTTTTGTGAAATATGTGGACCTAATATGTGGGACCCACACCTTATTAGTGCATGGGTCACCATATGGGTCAAGGAGATTGCAGGGGCGGATCCAAAAATTTTTCTCAATGATTGCACTTTTTTTAAATATTGCTTCCTCCATTCCTAATTGACTGTATCCTTTGAAAAAACACGCCTTTTAGAAAAACCCTTATTTAATGCTTTCACATCAATATATATGTTTTGACATTCCAATTTTGCCCTCAATTGTACAAAACATTAGAAAAGTGAGAATACATTTAAGGGTATTTTAGGAAATGAAATAAAAAGAATCATTGACTCTTGAAACGTTGACAATAATTTTGAAACATCCCAAAAAGGAAAGTAGGTCAATAAATTAGGAACAGTGGGAGTACTATTATTATTTTTGGTAAGAGTTAGATAGGGAAGGGAGAAAGGTAGGACCACACATTGGTATGACTGAATAAAAGTGGTGAAAGGACATAAAATTGATAGGCATGCCATACTTTATAATGCTTAAGCAACTTTTAGAAATGTGGAACCTTATATAATACTCCTAACACCCCTATCCCAATCTACCTTGTGTGGGAGAAGGTTTTAGTAAGATGGGAAAAGGGGGAAAGCACAAGACCATACATTGACATGACTGAATAGAAGTGATGAAGTAGGATATAAGATTGACAAGCATGCCATACTTCAAAAACCTAGGTGACTTTTGAAGATGTAGAACTTTAATTATATACCGCTCCTAACACCCCCTGCCCGATGTGGTACAAAATCCCTCTCAATGGTTGCACATAAGAATCTATCCTCAAATTAAACCTTAACTTTATATAATCTACAAAAATGGTTTACATTAGTAAATTTATAAAAAATTAATAAAAATTTAACCAAATTCAATCAAAATTAACAATTTTTTCTCAATGGGGGCTAAAGCACTTTATTAAATTTAAATAAAATTACTTATTTATAAAAAAATTGAGTGGTTGAACGTGCGCACGGATGCACCTTAGTGCATCTGCCCTTGGGAAACGGGTCAAATAGCACTGCTCATTAACCATTAAAGGTAAATATTGTGATTGATAATATTAATTCTTCTCAGTTCTGGCTTCTGAGGATCCATTTCTGTGGCAGATCCTGTAATAATTATTGTACACCTCCAGCTTTACATTATACATGCAGTATTTGTTGGCATTACAATTTTATTTGAGGAAGATTATGTTTTTGTATGTATTTAGTGGAAGAAGTTACCATAGAAATTGGCTTTAATGTTTTTAATAATTTATAATTTAATTTTTTTCCTTAATTTAATTTTCTTGGATTCGCATTTTGAACTCTGAAGATGTGATGTTCCAATTTCCAGAATGATTGGAGGAGAACACATTAATTTCTTCACACATGATTTGGATGGTTTCAAAATAGACATGCCATGTATAAGTAGTGACTGTTAAATGGTCTAGGTAGGCATATGGTTTCCATTCATAAGCAAGGAACCATATGAGCTATGTTACATGGACTCGGGTCTGGGTGTGTATCTGGGTGTCGGATTCATCATATTTACTAATTTATGATACAAGGACTAGGCCAAAAAGGATCCAAAACCTGGATATGGCCATACAGGTACGCGGATACGTGTGTATGTATGTATGTATGTATGTATTTTTTAATATACTACATATTGTAAATATGATGGGGGTAGACTGTAAATATTCTGATTTGGGGGCAGCGTCATAATAGATAAATTTGGATTAAAAAAAGATAAATAAAAGATCTAGCTACAACAACATATATATATCTATATATATATATATATATATATCTATATATATATATATATAGATATATAGTAGATGTTGTTTCAGTTGTAATTTGAACCAGGTTGAACAACTTCGAGCCTTTGAGCTTTCGACGAGATCTCTGACTAGAATCTAGCTTTGAGATCCTTCAAGCTTACGATGACTCTTTGAGGCCCTAGCTTTGTTGGAATGAAGAATCTAGCCCCTTCAGTCATTGATGCTTAATGATGTGATTTGAGCCCTAGCTTTGTTTCTTCATTTTTTATTCGATTCGAGCCAGCCTTATTAGCTGCACTAGGCATCTAGCCCCATCAGTAGTTGATGATCTATGATGTGATCCGAGTCCTATCTATAGTTGAGGCTCTCCGGCCTACCTTTGGTAACATTCTCAGCCTCTGCAAGGTTCACTTTTTTCTCTCCTCCTTCTTTTTCTTCTACTTCAAGTCTTCAATCTTCAGTCGTGTCCAACTGTATAGTGTCGTAGTGTCATATCCGACACTGATCATATACCCATACCCATGTTATGTTGTGTCGACATAAGTAAATTGGGGTAAAGTAATGAGTCTATGTAACAGAGAGACGGAATTGATTTTGTCTATAGATCAAAGAATTAAGAGAAAGATAAGAAGAGAAAGGATAAGAAAAGGAGGAGGAAATGAGAGAGAGGGTTAAATTAGGGACATAAATACTAGTGACATAACAATCTAGGCAAAAGCAAGGACTTCAATATTGATATCGATGGAGATATCGAGGGTACGAAGATAGAGAAATATTTGATCCTCTATTGATAGATCAAGGGCCCTCTTGCCATCGTTTCAATGACTCATAGGGTTTCCCTCAGCTTAGTTTTTTGGTTCTTGAGAATGGTCACCACCTCTCCCAGGTTCCTTCCTTCCTTCCCTTGATAACTCAATCTGTTGAACCGACTTGGTTAGGCTGCTGCCCATGCAGACCTTGTGGGCTGCGTCCAACAAGTGCTGACAACCCTATCTATCTATTTAAAAAAAACATTTGTATAAGACAAGTATATGTTGTGTAAGGTACAAAAATTGTGCACTATTAGCAAATGGAAAATATAAATTAATACATATTTAAATTAAGTGACATATTATATTTATTATTAAGGCTGGCTTATCCATTAGGCAACCTAGGCGGAGGGTCTCATAAAAACCAAACAAAGCAAAAGGCCTCATAAAGCCAAAGATGAGTGGAGGCCAAGGCTCTTTATCCATCCCTAGATCCCCTTAATTTTAATTTTAATTTTAATTATTAATTTTTTTTTTGACAAGGAAACTGATGTAGGTTATACCTAAAAATTGAGATTAAGGTTTCCTACAATTAAGCTTAGGTGGGCTAAAACCTTGTTTTCTTTGATTCATGAAAGGGGTGGTGGTAATGTGGTATTAGGGTTTATGGATGGAATAAGGGTTGATTTGGTGAAGGTTTAAGGGTGAATATAGGGTTAAATCAAAAGAAAAAGGTTGCTGGAAATTTTGGACTGAATGGGTATTTTAAGGTTTTTCAAATTTAAATTGTATAGAAAGGTAGGGTTAGGGTTTATGGTGAAAGGTAAAGGTTTTAGGGTTGAAATTGAAGGTAAGGAGATGGTTGATTGTGGGTTAAAATGAATTATAGCAGTGCTATAAATAAAATTCAAGAAGAAGAAGAAGGAGTCTCACCTAGAAGAAGATCAATGGACTCTTACCAATAATTAAAGCAAAGCTGCCGAAAATTTCATTAATCAATTGTTGTAATTTGGTTTACAATCTTTGCTTATATAGAGGACTCTTACTTGTCAAACAAGGACTCTTACTTCCTAAACTCTATTACTCGTCAAAGAAGGACTCTTACTAAAAGCAATCAAAAGGACTCAACTAATTCCTAACAAGGATAGGAATTGATTCTAACTTATAACCAGACGGCTACTAACTCGACTACCAAACAGACTAAAATCTATAAATTACTAAAATACCCTTATAACTGTAAAATTACTAAAATACCCCTAAAATATGGGCTTTTCAAAATTCTTCAAATTCAATGGAGGTTTGAACTTACACCCACAAGAGATACTCCTCTCCATGTGCCACCTATGGTGGGGTTATTGTCGTATTGGTGGGGCCATGTAACCTTTGCAAATTTTCGAAATTCCATCCGCATCAAAAACCCTTTGGGCAAACCTGGGCCCATATAGAAGCATCCACAGATCCCCTTATGTTAGGCTACATGTCCTATTTCTTTGCTCATGATTTTGTTTTCTTTCCATCTCCTTGTCTATCTTGTTTTGTCTGGTTTTATTGTTTTGTTTGATTTTCCTTCGTTTTTTTTTTTTTTTTTTTTTTTTGGTAAATAATTTTCCTTCTTAAAAGCAAAAATAAAAAAATAAAAGAAAAAAGGAAGGCCAGAGACAACTTCTCCATGCCATGGGGTGCAACCAAAACTCTCTACACACATAACTACCTTCAAAACTCTTCAAACGCATTAACTGTCATGGGTTCTATGCAGATAAAATCTTACTTATGAAGGATTATGTCACAAGAAAGATTAAGTGGGACCATATTATCTATTGAAAAGGATATTTATCAAAACTTGAATACAAAACTTTAGTTAATAAATCCACATCCATAAAATGTTTTTATTACATTAAGAGTTAATATTAGTTATATTAATATATATCAAGTATAAAAGGCCTCATTTAGCATTTTCGCCTTAGCCCTCAACTCATATCGAGCCAACCCTGTTTATGATATTATATATCTGCATTACATATATATATGTGTGTGTGTGTGTGTGTGTGTGTGTGTGTACATATATACATATATACACATATATATGTATGTATATATATATATACATACATATATATGTGTATATATGTATATATGTACACACACACACACACACACACACACACACACATATATATACATATGTATATATGTATATATATATATTACATAAATAGTGTATTATTAACATTTTGGGATTTATTATCTTGTGAAATTAATTTAGTTATGTTCAATGGATATATCAAACCTGACTGTTGTTGAGATTTATATTGGGGACCTTTGACAAGAGAAATATTGACAGTTATATCGTTGATATCTGAAAAATTTTAGTCGTTGGGCAAAAATATGTTAAGTCCCCTTCATAATAATAATAATAATAATAATAATAATAATAGCGACAAAACATTCAACACTCCCCCTTAAACTGTTGCGAAGATATCACACATGCCCAACTTGTCCAAGATAGTATGAAAAATTCTTTTTGTCACCCTTTTGTCTAGATGTCTGCAAGTTGTTCTTCTGTCTTTACATAGGATGTGCAAATCTCCCCAAAATTCAACTTATCTTTAATGAAATATCTATCAACTTCAATATGCTTAGTCAAATCATATAGAACATGATTGTTAGGAATATGGGTTGCTGCCTTGTTACCACAATACAACCGCCTCGGATCCTTGCAATCAAAACCAAGTTCTTTCAAAAAAATCTTTAGCCAAAGCAACTCACAAACTGTGTGCCATATTCCATATTCTTGTAGTATACGTAGATGATATTGTGATTACAAGGCATGAAGAAGATGCAATTATAAAGCACAAACAACAATCGGGTAAACAGTAGTAAATAAGTACGTGTGTTGCAGGTGTTGCATTTTAGCCTATGAATTTTAGGTAGAATGAAGGTTAGCATATTGGTGCTTTCAAGGACAGTCAAGCATGGTGCCACTTCTGAAGTAGTATTTTAGGCCTTAGAACCATGTACATGGGTTCTTCTTTATATTAATTTATTTTGTCTAGGTTATGATGTTCCTTTATAGTTCTGTTTGATCTTTTTACCCTGATATGAATTTCTTTTTTTTTTATTTTTTTTATTTTTAAAAATAAAAAGTAAATATTTCCACTCCAGTGGGTAACTACCAAAATTTAGACGCAACTAGAAGCCCAATTATTGAATTATCATCTTTTTAAAGTCATCAACAACTTGTTACTTTTATGTGAAATCAATGTGATGGTGTACATATGATTTAAGAAATTTTTACTCTCTTTTATACATATATAAATTTACCTGTGTTGGGGTCAATTATTTGTTTGTTCTCATATCCTAATTATCTATTATCTATAATAAAATTCAATATCTACTCATACATTGCCATGATAGGATAAAAACGATGATGCCCAGGGGCAGAGCTAGGAATTTTGACTTGCAGGGGCCAAATTAGTAGTATGAAAGGAAAATTTTAGAAAAATTATCAACAATAATATTTTTTTTGTTATTAATTTATTTAATTTTCTTCTTACTTATTTTTATTTGTTCATTTTCCATTCTCTCAAAATAAGTTTCAAATAAAGTGTATATATCCACCGATAATAAGAATGTGCTGAATGTTTTTAGGGATAGTAAAGGAGAGAATTTAAAATAGTGAATGGGCCATGTGTAATATTTTAAGGGACTATGTTTTGATATTTAAAATGTTAGAGGGTTAGGTGTAATATTTTTCAAAATTTGGAGGGGCCATGCCCCCTCCCTTGTCTCAACATAGCTCCGCCTTTGATGATGCCTCATTCAATGGGTTACATATACTGACGCATTATAAGAAATACCAGGTTATCTAGATGGGCATTTATTGTTCTAATCTATGTTACACGGGTATGGGTGCGGGTATCGGGTGCGGGTGTGTATCTAAGAGTCAGACTCGTCAAATTTTTAAATTTAGGATATGAGGACTCGGTTAAAAAGGATCCAAAAATGGGATACGGGTATGGGGATACGGGAATGCGTTTGCATATATATAAATAATATAAGTTAATTATGTTGAGGGGTATATTTGAAAACTTTTTAATTTTATGTGGTATTGTCAGAATAGTTAATTTTAGGGGCTGAAATAATAATATAAGTTTTGGCCATTTAAGAAATTTAAAAAATAAGAGGGCTTATTTGAAAACAAGGAAAATATATATAGGTTTCTCAAAGAGAAACGCACGATCTGTTGTAGAAGAAGACAATAGGTGCCGCCGACAAAGTAGGTGTGCTTTTCGGCAACGATAACGACAACGACGACCTCCGGCAATGACGACAACCTCCTCCGACAATGACAACCTCCGGCGACGTCACCAGCACCACTTCCAGCTCATCTGCGGCACCATTCCTCTCCCGACACCTCCTCTGACAAGATATGTACCATCTCTCTCTCTCTCTCTCTCTCTTCTTTTCTTCTTTTCTTATGCTTCTTCTTCTCCTCCTCCTCCTCCTCTTCCTCCTCCCAGCCGTGTCCGATTTCTGGTTGCCGAATCTGCCACGGATCCCATACCCGTACCCGTGTCGTGTCGTGTCAACACGGCCACACGGGTACTCTGGTGTAAACTGCCGAGTCCATGTAACACAGGTTCTAATTCTCTAATTTATTTTAAAAGATTTGTTATCATGAGACAAAAATAATCCTATAGGGATTATTCTATTAATATTATATATTTAAAGTTAAGTGAGACCAATTAAATGGTTGGAAACTATCTTGGGTTCAACTCTCACCACTCCTTGTGAAGGCCACCTTCAAGTACTTATGTCTTGTAATTGCCTGCCTGGTGCATGTGGGATAGGAGGACTGCATGTGCCTAGGGGGTAGTCGGGTGCATAAGCCACTCGGAAACTCCTGATATAAAATAAAAAAGGTTGAAACTAATCCTTATTCTGACATTAAAATGTAAGAATAAATAATAACCAAAACTAATCATACGTACCTGTTATTGGAAGAGAAAACATAAACGTCTCTTTTTTTTTTTTCTTTTTTTTCTTTTTTTGCCAATAGAGTGTAAGTTACTAGCCTTCTTCATTTATCATTTGATGTAGAACATATGCCTCAAATCACACAGCTCCAACAATGATCAACACTCAAAGCCAAAATAAAGACGTAAAGAGGAAAGAAGCAAGAAGTAAAGAAGCTATAACCCTAGGAGTCGGCACCTAAGGCTTGTTTGGAGTCGGCACCAAACATGTAAGTCTCAATTTTTTATTATCAATAGCATAATTCAAACCCTAAAAGTTAAGAGCGTTAAATAGACTCCAATACATCAAATAAGGAAATAGAAATAATAATCCCAAAATAAAAGCCAAATAAAATAAAAATAGCATAAAAAAGGAAATAAATCATGCTACTCTCCTCTAATGCTCCATTGTGTCTAGCCATAAGGTCACGGGGTATGCTGTTCGACGTCGTCGGCAGCGCTTGTACGCATGCGTAATTGGAGGTCTAGGCCTAGTGTCCGCACCATCATTGCAGGGGGTTTTGCAAAGAACAAAGATAGCATTATCGCATTGGGCATATTTCTCTTCCATTTAATGCCTTTCTGTGGCAGGGGATCATGGGAATGGTTAATAGGGAAGAATTGTAAATAAATGGAAATTTTGTTGCACAATTTATGTAGGAATGAGGAATTGCATCTCTTGGACAGAGGGAGGCCTAAAAGGCTAAATGAGCTAGTATATACATTTCATACTTGCATCTGTTCAGAAGCATGTGATTAAGAATGCCAAGGAATTGTGTCTGTTGGAAAGTGAAAATAAGTACAGTACTCGTGATACATTAGCCAATAGGGTTACTATTTAGACTCCATCCCCTTCCTTAGCCTTATTTTAAGGGTTTTGACTATTCAGGAACAACGAAGAGGGCCGCTTTATTTCTAAGTTCAAACGGTGTGAATGAATAAATAGACAGAGAAATGATATATAAAAAATAAAAATTAATTTGACATTTATATGTTAGTATGATTTTTACGCAAAGGATCTTGGATCTTTGAGATATTTATTAGTTATTGAAGTTGCTAGATTTAAGAAAGTTATTGTTCTTTCACAAAAAACGTATGTGACCTTTTTTATTGAAAAGATAGGGTTGTTGGGAGTGTTAAGGTTATTAGTTTTTTAGTAATAAGGGTAGTCTTGTAATTTCAGTATTATGTTTATTTATATAATAGAAGAGCCGGCCCTAATGGGCTGAAGCTCTCTCTCTTTTCACGTTACTTTCTTTCCTTCTCTTCTTCTCTATTCTCTTCTTCTCCCATCAGAACATGGTATCAGAGCCAGTTATTGTTGTTGTTGTTGGGCCTATCTAGTTCATGAGCCCATTGTTGTTGTTCATGTGACAGGCCCGTTGTTGTTGTGTTAAGCTTGCACGTGAGGGGAAGTGTTAGGAAGTTCCACATCCCACATCGTTTAAATATAAAAAGTTGATATGGCTTAATATACTTGTTTGGGCCCTCCACCTAATAGTTTAGGCTTTTAAGTTGGAAACTTAACATGGTGTCAGAGCCAACAATCAAAAGGAGGATTTGATTTGCAAGTTTGTCTAAAGTCTTGACTATTGGAAGAAGACTTAGAAGCAAGGATTGTGGCTTGTAGCAAGGATTGTGGACTTCTGACATTAAATATATTCTTTGGTGATGATCGACTAGGGCCTAAGAGTCTGGTGGTGGTTGCCTGGCCTTTTAGAAGGTCTGGTGATGATTTGTGTCAGCTAAGGCAGATCTGGTGGTCATCAACTGGGCTGTTGCAGGTGTGCTGGGGGTCGGCTGGGTATCAGGTAGGCTGGTTGTAGTTGATTAATGATTGTAAGGCTACTATGGTATTTAAGTAGAGTTAATTGGTGCTGTGGGTGACTAATAACGGTGTTAAGAGACCCGAAAAGCATTCTTCCATGGTTGTTTGGGTTGTTTTTGGGGCTGTCTCTGATATTTCTGATGTCTGTGATATTTTTGCTACTATCTGGGTTGTTTTTTGGGGCTGTGTGTGGTGTTTGTGATGCCTAACATCGGTGTAGACATCATTATTTGTGTTATTGTGTTTCCAGTGTTGCTGATTGTGAGGTTTTGTTTTTAATCCTTGGTGTTATTGTGGGTGTTTTGAAGAAATTCTTTCTTGAAGTTCTAGAATGGTAGATAGCAGTGAAGTTAAACTTGCTCCAAATCCTCCCTCTGATAACTCAGTCGTGCAAATAACTACAGTAAAATTGAATGAACATAATTATTTGATTTGGGCTCAAGCAGTGAGAGTGTTTCTTGGTGCCAAGGGAAAACTAAAATTTATTTTGTCCAACCCTCTATTAAATACTAGCTTAGGCTATGAAGAGTGGGAACGAGATAATTATTCTATGATGATTTGGTTGTGGAATAGCATGGAGCCGCGTGTGAGTGCTAATCATATGTTTGTGGATACGGCCAAGGAGATTTGGGATAGTGTGAAGGAGACTTATTCTATGGAAAATAATATTTCCCGTGTTTATGAATTGTATGAGAAAATGTTTCTTCTAGACCAAGGTGACAAAAGTTTGGGTAATTATTATGGTGAGTTTAAGGGAATTTGTGATGAGCTAAATCAGTATCATCCATTGATTGTTGATTTGGCTATATTGAAGAAACAACATGAGGAATTTCAAGTGTCCAAATTTCTCTCTGGAGTCCACCTCGATCTTCAGTCTGTTCGTAGTCAAATTTTGGCTAGTGATGGTGGTATACCCTCATTGAGTAATGTATACCCTGTAGGCAAGGAGAATTCAGAGTAGTTACATGTCTAATCAAGGCCGTGGTTCTTATGGAATTACTCGTGGTGGTCGTGTTGGTGATGTGGCTGATGGTAGGAGTAGTAATATGCGTGGCCGTGGTAGTGGTCGTGGTCGTGGTTGTGGACGTGGAAGTGTGAGGAAGTGCACTTATTGTGATGGAGACAATCATTTGGTTGATAAGTGTTGGGACTTACATGGTAAACTAGCTTGTGCTCACTAAGCGGTTTATACTGGTGAGAATAGTACACCACCAACCCATTCAGTTGGTGATTCATTGCCTCCTGCTAGTGCTACTAATGGTGAGTCTATCACTCTTTCTCGTGAGGAGTACGGTGCTTTAGTTCAAAAGGCTCAGCAATTCTCCACCACTAATGTTGCCACATTTGCTCATCCAGGTATTGTTACTTGCTTTGCTAATTCTCCTTCAGCTTCTTGGGTCATTGACTCAGGGGTTTCTGCACACATGACTGGTAAGTTACAGTTATTTTCTGATTTGAAGCAATTTCCTTCCACCTCATCCATTATGCTTGCTGATTGTCACTCATGTGTCGTAGCTGGAAGTGGGACTATCAATCCTTCTTCTTCTCTACAACTTTCTTCTGTTTATTATGTTCCTCAACTGCCTTTTAATCTTTTATCTGTCAGTAAGTTAACTAAGTCTCTTAATTGTTCCGTGACTTTTTCTCCTACTTCTTGTGTGTTCCAGGACCTCAAAACGAAGAAGATGATTAGTAGCGGGCATGAACAGGACGGACTTTATTATCTTGATGTGCAACTTCCAGTTGATACTGTGGCTCTTTATTCCTCCGTGAGTGCATACCAGTGGCATTTTCGTCTTGGTCATCCTTCTTTGCGGTTACTGACGCGCCTCATGCCATCATTAGCGTCTGTGTCAAGTTTAGAATGTGAGGCTTGCCAATTAGGCAAGTATCATAGAGTGTCCTTTCCTCCTAGAGTCAATAATCGTCCGTCCTTTCCTTTTGAGGTGGTTCATACCGATGTATAGGGTCCTAGTAGAGTTAAGAGTATGTTTGGGTTTTCTTATTTTGTTTCATTTGTTGATGACTATTCAAGGATGACTTGGCTTTTCTTAATAAAAGATCGTTCTGAAGTTCTTTCTGTCTTTAAGTTGTTTCATAAAGAAGTTGAGAATCAATTTGGGCATGCTATTCGCATTTTACGTTCTGATAATGCCATAGAATATACCAAAGGTGCTTTGCCTGCATATTGTGATTCTATTGGAATCATTCATCAAACATCATGTAATTATACACCTCAGCAAAAAAATGGTGTGGCTGAGCGCAAGAACCGTCATTTGATTGAAATAGCTAGAACTATGATGTGTTATATGCATGTTCCTAAAACTTTTTGGGGTAATGCTTGTCTTACTGCTTGTTACCTTATCAATAGAATGCCCTCATCTATCTTGAATGGCAAAGCCCCACACTCTACTCTTTATCCTCGTCAATCTGTCTTTGAACTTCCACCTCGTATTTTTGGTTGTGTGTGTTTTGCTCATGTCTTTACTCCAGGTAATGATAAATTGTCTCCCCGTTCTATTAAACGTGCTTTTGTGGGATATTCTCAGACTCAGAAAGGTTATAAATGTTGGAAGCCCCACACTCGTCATTACTTTGTGTCTGCTGATGTTACCTTCTTTGAGAATACATCTTTTTTCTCTTCTGAAGCTTTAGCTCTTGACAATAATCCAATCAATACGGTGGATCCTCATTCTTTACCTATACCTGTTGATCTTCCAGTGAGTTCTCCATCTTCAGTTCCTCCGACCAAGCCACTTCAAGTGTATCAACGGAGATCACGGATTGATTCTACTGTGCAAGCCGCATCTATTCCTAACCAACAATCTTCTGCTTCAATTGAGGTTCCATCTTCTTCTACACCTCCTATTGCTTTAAGAAAAGGTACACGCTCTTGCACTCTTCATCCTATTGAAAAAGTGGTTTCTTATTCTCATCTCTCACAACCATACCGTACTTTCCTATCTACTTTGTCTTCTGTGTCTCTTCCATCTTCTTATGTTCAAGCTTTGTCTTCTCCTGGATGGAAATATGCTATGGTTGAGGAAATGGCAGCCTTAGACAAAAATAATACTTGGGAACTTACCTCTCTACCTCTAGGCAAGCAATTGGTTGGGTGTCGTTGGGTTTATGCTGTCAAATACCATCCTGATGGTACTATTGAAAGACTGAAGGCCTTGTTTGGTTGCTAAGGGCTATACTCAAACATTTGGTGTGGATTATTTTGAGACATTTTCTCCTGTGGCTCGCCTTAGCTTCGTCCGGATTCTTCTCTCTATTGCTGTCATTAAAGGTTGGCCACTTTTTCAGCTTGATATTAAAAATGCTTTCTTACATAGTGATTTATTAGAAGAGGTGTATATGGAGCAACCTCCTGGGTATGTTGCTCAGGACGAGTCTCGTATGGTTTGCAGGTTGAAGAAAGTCATTTATGGGCTAAAACAGTCTCCAAGAGCCTGGTTTGATAAGTTCAGTGCTGTAGCTGCACAGTATGGGTTGCGACAAGTAGAAGTTGATCATTCAATATTTGTGAGACAAGGACCCAATGGAGTAATTATTCTGGCAGTGTATGTGGATGACATTGTGGTTACGGGTAGTGATAAAGAAGGTATTGATGAGTTGATGAAACATTTGAGTTGGAATTTCCATATGAAAGATCTAGGAAAATTAAGATACTTTTTAAGTATTGAAGTTTCCAGATCCTCAAAGGGAATCTCGCTTTCTCAAAGGAAGTATGTGATGGACTTGTTAAATGAAACAGGATTGATGGGTGCAAAACTAGTATTCTCCTATGGATCCTACTATCAAGTTTGATAAGGAGTCTGGGGTACTTCTTGATGATCCAGGGACATATAGAAGACTTGTTGGCAAATTGATATACCTTACTATTACCCAACCTGATATCGCATTTGCTGTAGGAGTGGTCAGCCAGTTTATGCAGGATCCTCGACAGCCACATTGGGAAGCAGCTTGTCGTATAGTGAGATACCTAAAGTCAGCCCCAGGAAGAGGTCTTGTGTTTAAGCCTACAAACAGGCTAGATGTAGCTGGTTATTCAGATGCAGATTGGGCTGGTGATCATCTTGATAGAAGGTCAATTTTAGGGTATTGTGTTCTTGTGGGAGGAAACTTAGTTATATGGAAAAGTAAGAAGCAGAATATAGTGGTTAGATCAAGTGCAGAAGCTAAGTACAGGGCCATGGCTCATACTGCTTGTGAAATGATTTGGGTAGAATCACTTTGCAAGAAATTGGGTTTTCTAACAATAATCCCATGAAAATGTACTGTGATAACCAAGCTACAATGTATATTGCAAATAATCCAGTATTTCATGAGAGAACCAAGCATATAGAAGTTGACTGTCACTTTGTGAGGGATATGGTGAAGAAGAAGCACATTTCAACAGAGTATGTTAAATTAAGAGATCAACTGGGAGACATTTTTACTAAGGCTTTGGGGAAGAGTCATTTTTCAAATATGTGTAACAAGCTGGGCATGATTGATATCTATGCTCCAGCTTGAGGGGGAGTGTTAAGGTTATTAGTTTATTAGTAATAAGGGTAGTCTTGTAATTTCAGTATTATGTTTATTTATATAATAGAAGAGCCGGCCCTAATGGGCTGAAGCTCTCTCTCTTTTCACGTTACTTTCTTTCCTTCTCTTCTTCTCTATTCTCTTCTTCTCCCATCAGAACAGGGAGCTAATCAAGTTGATACTCCAATGGAGCTTAATATGAAGTTTGATAGGGAGAATGGTGAGATTTTTAGCGATCTAGGGAGGTATAGACAGTGGGTAAGCTTATTTATTTGATAGTGATATGGTTAAGTGTCTTTTTTGATGTTGGTGTTGTCGGTCAATTTATGCAGAATCCAAGGTTAGAACTCTGGGAGGCCGTTTATGGAATTATGAGAAATCTTAAAAGTGCACATTGAAAGGGGATAATGCTTAAAGCTTCTAGCTTGTTTGATGTAGTTAGGTTTTCTAATGCTGACTGGTTTGGACATAGCATTCAACTTCTTGGTATTGTGCTTTTGTTGGTGAGAATTTAGTGGCATGGAAAAAGCAAGATGCAGAATGTTGTGGCAAGATTAAGTGTTGAAGCATAATATAGAGTGATGGCTCATGTGGCATGTGGAGATGATGTGGGTGATCCCTTTTCCACTCAATCTAGAAACAAGATTGGATGTTATTCACTTATTCTTTAACAACCCGCAAAACACGTTCAAATTTATGAGCTCCATAAAGAAATAAAACTCTCCAAAAATGATTTTCCTTTAAAATTATAATATATAATGCAGCTGTGGAAAAGCGGTGGCTAACCCAAAACTCATGTGAATATACATTGCTCAACTCATTAAATAATATTTACATGAACCTTATAGAAATGACAAATAAAATAAGTCAACATAATATCTCTCCAAAATTTGACCCCAATTCTACCAAGTGCTTCCAACAATAATGACCTGAAAATATATTGGGGTGAGCGACAACTGCCCAGTAAGGAAATCTAATTCCTATACAATAAATAATGTTTCAAATATTACATGCAGTACATGCATTTATATTCAAAATAATAGATAAACCAAATAATACGAACTCTAAATCATATACCTCGAATATAATCCAATGATCAATAACAATTCAATTCTCAAATATCTTGGCCTCAATAAAATCAACCATCATAATTTATGACATCAAATAATATCATTATCAATATTTATCACCCTACCCAAATCAAATCTCAATGTATATATCAAAATAATCATCATTTACTGTACAAGAATTAAACCCCCTACCTAATTATCTTCCCATATTTGAACATATGTAGACATAATGGTTAGAACAAGCTTGACGACTGATACACTCTTTTTTCTCCTTCATATCTCTCGGCTTATTTCTCATTTGGTTCTCTCACTAGCTAGTGATATGTATAGAAGAGCTCATGCGTATAAATTAAAAGATAGGAGAAATGAAGAATGAAAGATCATTATATATATATCTCACCTATGTAGGTAAGTCGGCAAAGTGCAAACTGAATTGGCTCTCCACCAATTAAATCCTTTATAATAAGTACATTTATATACTAATACAAGATAGTGGAAGTTTATGGAAGGTAATAGAAGCTCATGGAATATTGAAGAGCTAGAAATTACAAATTGGCTTTTTAGCTTTTCAAAAATTCTATCAAACCACAAATCTTATATAAATGTTTCAATTATACCCTTAAATATTTTATTTACACCCTTGGCGTATAACATGACACAAAATAACATAATTAGTAATATAAAAATAATATATATATTTAAATAAAATTCGACCCCAACAAAATCCAACTTAACATATAATAAATATCATGGTATTACTTATTCCGCTTCATCTCTGTTGAAAATATACCACATCCTACATTGGTTAATTATAAACTTTGACATTGCTTCATATACCTGTTTGGGCCTTCCACTTATAAGCTTAGGCTTTTAGGTTGGAAACTTAACATGGTCAAGGCATGTCGTTTTTGGGCCCGTCATATTCGTGAGCCCGTCTTTGCTGTCCACGTGATAGGCCCATTTCTATCATGTTAGGCCTACACGGGAGGAGTGTTGGGAAATACCACATCCCACATCGGTTAATTATAAAAATTGACATGGCTTCATATACTTTTTTGGGCCCTCCACCTAATAGTTTAGGCTTTTAGGTTGGAAACCTAACATGGTATCAAAGTATGTCGTTTATGGGTCTGTTATATTCATGAGCCCATCTTTATTATCCACGTGATATGCCATTTGAATATTTAGGCTTTTAGGTTGGAAACTTAACATGGTATCAAAGCATATCGTTCTTGGGCCGTTCATTTGTGAGATTGTTTTTGACAAGACCGTTTCTATCTTGTTAGGCCTGCACATGAGGGGGAATGTTGGAAATATACCACATCCCACATTGGTTAATTATAAACTTTGACATTGCTTCTTATACTTGTTTGGGCCCTCCACTTATAAGCTTGAGCTTTTAGGTTGGAAACTTAACAATCTCCATTTTTGTGAAACTCGTTGTGAAACCTAACCAGGCTGCTAGGCATATTGCCTCCAATCTTGTTTTTCATGATAGAATAAAGTAAAAGGTTGATTGTCATTTTATCAGACTTGGTTATGAGCAAGCAGATTTCTTTAGTATATGTGATATTTAGAGATCAATTGGCTGATGTATTAACAAAAGCTGTAGGATGTGGCCAATTCTACATATTTGGGATACAAGGCTTTTGTTTTTGTTGTTATTGTTGTTACTGCGGCTGTTGCTGTTCTGTATTTTGTATTGATTCAATGAAGTAATGGTTTCATCGATGTGATTCAAGAAGATGGCTCCTTTCAAGTTTCTATTTCTTTTATTTGTTTGCTTTAATTTCTAGCACCATAATCTTTTATCCCATCGTCAAGTTCAACTAGAACCATTACAGATGTGACAACTTTAGTGGCCTAGCTTCTTATAAATAAATTTTAAAAAAAGCATTAGTGGCCTAGCTTCATTTCAACTTCTGGAAGTTTAATCTTATTCATTTGTCTGATTTGTTAGGCAACCAGAGTCCATGAGGAATTTTTCCTTCCCGGAGAAGTGATCATTGAACAAGGAAATGTAGTAGATCAACTTTATTTTGTCTGTGATGGTAAACTGGTATGGTTTTCTCTCCTTTCATCGCCAATATGTGTATATTTTCGATTGTTTTCTGTATTGCACAGTTGCACCTCAATGGGCACATAAAAATAAGGAGGAAAAAAAGGGGAATTTGGGACCCACGATCATGCTCATTACTTTTTTCCAGCCTCTTAATAGGTTGCATAAGTATTTTTTTTAACATTTTTACATTTGAGACCATGATAATGATCATGATATGAAACACTGTCCTATAGGGATGTAAAACTTTCAAGTCTAGTCAAGTAGTAGGCTAGATAAATTAATGAGCTCAAAATTAGGGTTGACCTTGGCTTGTTTATCCCACTAGTGATTTCAAACAAAACTTAAATCAAGCCAATGCCGAGCCAAGCTCAAGTAGTTTGATTGTTCAGCGTATTTATGAGCCTATCAAGCCAAAGCGCGGCTCATTTATCTTACAACAAGCTCGAAGAAGCTCTTTCTTTCTCTCTCTCTTTTTTTTATTTTTATTTTTATTTTATCATTTTATGTGATCATGATTATTGTGCTCCAACAATAAGTTTTCAGTTACCTTTTTTGAAATTACTTATTTATAAATTTAACTTCATAAAAAAAATTTATTTATTTATAAATTTAAGTAGCATTATTTTTTTTTTAACTTACATTGTTATAGATGTACTCCATTTTTTTAGGTTGATCTCATACCTTTTTTTCTTTCTGTTTAACGTCATTGGGCTCATTTATCTTACAAACAAGATTTAACAAGCCTCTAACCAAGCCGATCTTGAGCCTATGACATCTTTTAATGTAATTTTATATAGATATATGATCCCATTTTTTTACTAAAATTGTTTTAGGTTGAACCCATGGTATATCTATATATATATATATACAATCCTTTTTAACTTCATTTGGCTTGCTTATCTTACCAATAAGTCTCTTATTTGTTAACCCTGCTGCTTCGGTTGTTCAGATTGATGAAACATTGAGTGAGATCCAGTGATTAATTAATTATATGGTCTCAGAAGCCGACCTTGATATGTTCCCATAGTTGATTTTTGCATTCAATGTGTAATCTAATATGGCTTTATTTGCTTGTTTATTTATTATTTCTAAATATTGTGGTCATGATTATTGTGCTTCCACTATTTTTTATTTTTTTTTTTCTTTCTTATAGATAAAACTTTATTTTAATGGATGAAGTTAACCCCACCCTCCCCCACAACAAAAAAAATAAAAAAAATAATTATGGCATCAAGTTTGGCTCAATTTGGGTTTTCATTTCATGCATCTACAAGGGGGGGAAAAAAAAAGAACCAGGGGGTAAAATTTGGCTCAATTTGGATTTTCATTAATGTACTACTAGTCAAATATATACTCATGCTTAAATAATTTTTTTTTTAAATTTTGAATATTAAATCTTGGTGCAAATATAGAATTTGGAACAGGGTAACTCTCTCTCTCTCTCTCTCTCTCTCTGTGCCTCCCCTTTATTTTCTTCTAATTTTAGTCTTCATTTTGTTTAAATGAAATGGAATTGCATAAGTTAGGTGTTCAATTATCCTCTAGGGTGCACATACATACACATACATACATACATACATATACATATATATATATTATATATATATATATATATATATATATAACATATATACATATATATATATATGTATACATATATATATATGTATATATATTATGATGATAATATTAGTTGGTTTGTCCGACACATACACCATACTGGTACCTATGTCATGTCGTGTCGACACAAATACTTTGGGGTCACATGATGTATTCATGTATCATAAAGTTGAATAAATGAACATTCTGATTTCATCTCTATGGATTGATTCAAACTATGAAAAATGAGATGTATCTCTTCGTTAGTGTTGTTTAAGGAAACTCTAATGAGAGATTGTTGAACTTTGAGGTGTATTTTTCTAGGGACATCCCTTTTGCTTTGAAGTTTGGAACATCTCATACAACTTCATTGCATAATCAGCTGAAAAACATTTCTTGGACATCTTTGCCTTCATGTGTTCCCATGTGCTGATTTTGTAATTATATTCCTAAGAACACTGCTCCTTATCTCTCTTCCACCATTAAAGTTCAGTGCTCTTCAACTTAAGCTTACAAATGACACTTTTCTCTCTTCAGTCATGAATTTCCACTCAAAAAGGTTCTCCAAACTCACTTTATTTTATTCAAAACATAAGGTTCTTCAAACTCGCTGCCCGATCCAAATTATCTCTGGCATGCAAGTTTTGAAAAAAATCAGCAACTTCAATTTTAAATCCTCCGCCATTCAAATCTAATGCATGTACCAACCTCTCTTTCAGCCATCATGGCCTGCAACATCTTTGTGTCCAGAGTCATGAAAGGGTTTTCCTCCTCTCATTCCAAATCCTCTTCCTCGACATTATGTTCTGGTATGTCCAAGGGATTTACTCCGTCTCCTGGTCATTGCCTCCCAAATAGATTGCTTGGCTCTTCTCTTGATCAAACTTGTGACGTCTTGGACGACATGTAACTTTACATCCTAGATTTTTATAACAAGGCTAAATATATTTTGCATAACATGACTTCAAAATCAGGGCATAATTGTCTTTTTTTGTCAACGAGCCAAATGGGTGTGAAATCATCATTCTAGAACAAAAATGTTTGTGATATCAGAATTTTTCATTTATGGATTTTACATTGAATTAACAGAGGGGAGGTTTCTAATAGTGTCTACAAACTAGAGGAAAGGTCTTGTATATAGAAACCTAAGGGTGTTCTGCAATTGTCAAATACCTTATGGGAGGTAAGTGTAATCTTCCCATTACCGACCCCACCTTTTTAAAGTTACTAAAATGCACAATGTTAAAGAGTTCTCTCTTAGCCAAAAAAAAAAAAAAATAAATAAATAAAATCTGGAATTTATATGATAATGTGTATATTTAGCATGAGAATGTATTTAGTGTTGTTAAAATGATACTATGCATCTTAAAGCAATAATTGGAATAATTTATTATTTCTAATTCAAACCTGATAAATAAATAAATGAACATTATTTTGGAATATAAAATTGAAAACTATGCACAATCAATGATATGTTTATTTGTAACTTAAAGATCTATTTATAGAAGTGAAGTTTGAAGTGTTTGGAAAATCTTTAAAGACAAAAATACCACTATGTGCTTAATAACGTTTTTGGTTCCCTTACCATTTTGCTGACTTAAGAAGTGATTGGGTGGCCCAATTATGATATATGGGAGGTTAGTTGAGTGAGTTTAAAGGAAAAGGAGTTATATCAAGAAGAAAAAACAAGGAAAGATGATAATTTTGAACAAAGAACCTAAAACTTCTCCTTTGCTTTCGTTAGTTCGATTGGCATAAAAGTAGAATCTAGATGTGATAAGGCAGCCCATCCAGTAGTGTGCCAATATATTTGCAAGTGAGTATATATTTTTGCATGCTTGACAGTCATGATACCATCTTACAGGAGGAAGTACGAAAACAGGAAGATGATGCAACAGAAGAGTCTTTTATGCGTCTGCAAAAAGACAGCTCAATTGGCGAAATTTCTATTCTTTGCAATACTCCTCAGCCTTGTACGGTTCGAGTTTGTGACTTATGCAGGCTTTTGTGTCTTGATAGACAATCTTTTACAGACACCCTTAAAATATACTTTCGTGATGGACGGCTTATCTTGAACAACCTCCTTGAGGTAAAGCAGGCTTGGAAATATTGTTCCTTTAATTTTTCTAGCTTCTTTATGACCTTTTAATTTTTTATTCCCGTTAGTTTTTTAGTAATTCCTGTGCTGTATTCAATGAGTGAATGATCTGCTTGCTTGTGGATATATTTTCTCTGTTTACTTAATAATGCTCATGAAGCCATGAATCAGAAACTTAACAATTAGCTCATTTTTCTTTACCAGAAATTTGTTACAGTATGATCAATATCAATTTAACATTTTCTCAATTGATAGGGACGAGAATCCAATCTACGTAAGAAGGTACTGGAGTCTGACATCACGTTCCATATTGGAATGCATGAATCGGAACTGGCTATGAGGGTTAACTTTGCTGCTTTTAATGGAGACTTGTATCTATTAAAACGTTTGGTTGAAGCAGGAGCGGATCCCAGTAAGACAGACTATGACGGAAGATCACCTTTGGTATGAATTCTAAATGGAAAAACATTCTTTGATCTTTCATAGTTGCACAATGCTAGAAGACCACTATATAAATATTAAACTACTTAATTCTTTTGTTTTATTGTATATAACCGTCCCTTAAGAGGGTAGCCGATGCCTTTGGTCCCTAGAGAATTTCAACAAAGAAATCCTAAAAAAGGAGAAATTTTAGTAAATTAAATGAATATCCCTCAAACCATTTAATTTAAGACAGAGCAACAGAAGTAAGTTTGCTCTTACTTTAGGTAGAAAAATGAGCTCAAATTCTCAAGGAAATCTTCATAACTATATTGCTGATGATTGTTGAGTTTCCAATCTAAAAGCCTAAGCTATTAGGTGGAGGGCCTAAACAGATATATGAATCCATGTCAAACCCAATATTTGGGCGATGTGGGATGTGGTACTTTCCAACAATGATCAAGGGAAAGGCTGTATACAAGATAGTAGACATCACCATTCTTGGATTACTTATCTTTTTGCCTCCTTGCCTGCTTTCTCCTCCTTAATTATCCCATTTTCATCTCACCTATCTCATGAAGTGAAAAATGTCGTGAGACCATTCCCTTCTTTCCTGATGGTCCTAAAGTGCTCGTCATTTATTGTTGCTCTAGTAGGGGAAATCCTCTAAAGAGGACAGGGAATTTGTCAAACCTAGAATCATAAATTGTTAATGGGGAACTTGTCAAACCTAGAATCTCAAATTGGTATCCTTCATACACAATCACAAGTTCACAACTATTGGTGTTACACATAATTATAATGTGTCATTAGCAACAAAATTCTTTCTTCTGATCACTTCTTGGCATTTCAATTTTTTTCGTTACCTTAATGATGTGAAGATCCCTATTTTGGCCCTGTTAGGAAGTTTGACATCCCGTATTGTATAAATATTAGGTTTGATATGGCTTCATATACTTGTTTGGGCCCTCCACCTAATAGTTTACGCTTTTAGGTTGGAAACTTAACATGGTATTAAGCCAGTCATTGTTGTTGTTCATGGGCTCATTCTAGTTTGTGAGCCTGTTGTTGTGCACATGAAAAGCCTGTTCTTGTTGTGTTAGGCTTGCACATGAGGGGGATTACTAAGAAGTCCCATATCCCGAATCCCACATCGTATAAATATTAAGTTTGATATGGCTTCATATACTTGTTTGGGCCCTTCACCTAATAGCTTAGGCTTTTAGGTTGGAAACTTAACAGCCTTTTTTTTTAATCTTCTCACGATTGCTTTTTTCTCTATTCCTCAATGTTTATTTGTTCAGCTAAGGCCCCTCCTAAGATTAAGGCGTTTGTTTGGATTGTGGCTCTTAAGAAAATCAATACGAGAGCTATGTTTCAAAGGAGGCCTTGTATGGAAATTTCTCCGCAGTGTTGCCCTTTGTGTTAAGGCTGGAAAGGACGGTGATTATTTATTCCTTCATTGTGAGGTGGCTTGTTCGACTTGAAACTTTTTCTTTAGTTTGACTATTATTAGTTGGGTGCCTCTTAGAGATATTCCTTCCTTTTTGGCTTCTTATTTTCCAAGATTTGGAGGTAAGAGAGGTAGATGGCTTTGGCATGGTATGGTATTAGCCACTTTTTGGTTTGTTTGGGAGGAAAGGAACCAAAGAATTTTTAAAGATAACTTCAAATCTATGGGGGAAATCATTGAGAACATTTGAAGTTGGGTTTCTTTTTGGGCTTCTCTCTCCAAGATTTTTGAAGGAGTTCGTCTTTCTTTGATTGTGAAGGATTGTGGTGTCTCATTGTGAACTTTTAAACGGCTCATTCCTCCTTGTGTTATCTTGGAAATCTTGGGGAATTAGCTGTTTGGGGCTTATTACATGACTATGAAGGCCTTATTATTTCCTCTTTCTCTAAACCATTTGGTATGGCCCACCGTTAATATAGCACACGTGGGTGCTCTTTTTGTTGGTTTAAAGTTGGCTAAACGGAATGGTGTTGCCAACATTATAGTGAATTGCCAACATTATGGTGCTGCCAACAGTAACAAATGGTTCCATACTATTCCACAACCAACTCATAACCTAATTATTAGTAGAATTCTGTTCTTCATAATTCTTACTATCAATCACTGGAGGATCAGACATAGTAAAGTTTAACTTCTTTCTTGCACTTCAAGCCATTCACACTGCTTTTCCCCACAACAAGTGATTTGCTCCATTCAACTTCACCGATGTAATTTGTAAGTTGACTGAATCCAAAACTCCTTTAGACTTGGCCAGAAGTACTAACTAGAGGGGGAAAAAAAGGGGCTGTCATGCAAGGACTTAAATACCGATATCAATAAATATATCGAGGGTCCAAAAACACGAATATATCGATAGATATATCGAAAATTTCGATATCGATTCAAAAATATAATGGATTTTGTTAGTTAAACACGTATATTTTCATTGAAACTTTGGAACAATGATTAGACTCTAATAAACAGTTTAGAATCAAGATATTGCAATTTAAATGTGTATTAAACAAGTATGTAATGTGTAAGGTATAAAAATTGTGCCACACTAAGCGATAGAATGAATTTTTTAATAAAGTAAATGAAAGTTATTACTTTATAAGACTAATTTAAGGAATTAGTATTATTGAAATATTTATATAAATCAATACCAAAAGAGTAAGAGGTGATAATTTTGACGCAATAACAAGAAAATGAATATCTCGATATCATCAATATAGTGGATATATCTCTATATATTCGATATGTTGACGATACCATGTGAAAGAAACAAGATGTTATGGATATATTGAGGTATATCGAGATTTTATTAATAATATCGAAAATATCGACAATATCATAAAGATATTTTGCGAAAAAGATATATCAGTTAGATATAGTATCAAGGGGTAGGAATACACGGATATAATGAAGATATTGTGGCTATTTTAGTCCATGCTGTCATGAACTAAAACGAATGCCAAGATACTTACAACAAACCACTCCACCACAAACACATCAACAACTCTCCAACATTTTCCATGAACACCAAACATGCATCAAACACCCTTAGTAAACATCCCCGTCACCTAAACAGCTTAACCACACTCAAACAGGTATGTACCTCGTTGTCAGATTAAAATATTAACTAGGATTGTGAAAGAAAAAAAAAAAGTCAAAAAGCACAAAATTTTGGATCTTGCCAAAACCCTAAAATAGTACTGAATGATGATTTCAAAAAGCGAAACGTTGTCCTTACAATTGTATGGACTGTAAGGAATTTCGAACAGATTTATTATTTTTTTAAAGGTCCTTTTGTTTTCTACTTCGATTCTTCCAACTATGGTTCAGATAAACAGGATCTGGTTCGTGATGAAATAAGGAAAAAAAAAAAAATGCAAGAAAATAAATATTTGGATTATGACTCTGATACCATGTTAAGCTTTTGATATAAGAGGAAGGTTAGGGTTTGGCTTTAAGTATGAGAGAGAGAGAGAGAGAGTTTCAGAGATTTAGAGCTTTTAACCTTAATTGTGGACTGTCATTCTTATTTATAATAGTAGTTTCTTGGTTACAAAATAACCACAAACTATCTAAACATTGGAAAAAAGTGAACGATTGCCCTGAAGTGAACATTTTGGTGTGAAAAACCGTCATGTCTATATTTTTCTGGCCTTTCAGTATGGGTTTTGGTCCATAAAGTGGATTGTAAGGTAACAAGTTCCATTTTGGCTGATTCAAAAGTACCTTTGTTTTCTACAGCATCTTGCTGCATCCAAGGGATATGAAGATCTCACTCTTTTCCTTATTCAACAAGGAGTGGGCATCAACATTTCGGGTAAGCTTCTTATATGGTTAATACTATACATGTCTTCGCGAGTTTCGCAAGTATTTTTTTTCTACTAAATTATTTACTTCTAAAGCAAATTTATTAAAAACATTGTGATTGGTCCATGTGTAATAGATAATTTTGGGAACACACCCTTGCTTGAAGCCATCAAGAACGGGCACGATCAAGTTGCTTCTTTACTTGTCAAAGCAGGAGCATCATTGACTATAGATGATGCTGGGAGTTGTCTATGTGTGACTGTTGCAAGAAGGGATTTAGATTTTCTTAAAAGGGTTTTGGCTAACGGCATTAATCCAAACGCCAAAAATTATGATCTCCGAACACCACTTCACATAGCTGCCTCAGAAGGGTTATTTTCAATGGCAAATTTACTTTTAGAAGCAGGGGCAAGTGTTCTCTCAAAGGACAGGTACAATCTTGATGTTCATCTTGTTTTTCAAATAAGGATGAAGTGTACCCTTTGAGCCTTCTTGAGTTGTTTTTTCACATGCAATATAGAAGAGTTAAAGAATTGGACTAATGAATTGAATAAATGTGAAATTATTACCTTGCTTGAGATATTTTTCTTCCTTCCGTATTCTCATTTAGTACAGCTCACTATTTGTGTTTGTGTATCATCTTAATTTCCAGCATGACTAAGTTATACAGGTTTTGTAATTATCCACAGTTCTACACTTTAAATTTTTATGAAAATAATTTGTGTATAGTTTTTAATCAAAATGATGTTAGAAGCTCTACTTTTAGTGGGATAATTGGTTCTATTAACTAAGAGTGGAAGTAGTTGTAGTTCATTTTTTCATCGGTCAGCTTCTATTGTTTAAAGGTGTAGATACAGCTTACGGTTTAGGCAAGCGCTGGTTATATTGCGGGTCAATTTTCCATAGCAAATCATTGAGAAATTTTATTAAATGAAAATCTCATTTAAGGTTAGGAGGTCCCACTACCTCTACAACCTCAAGGTTCAAAAATTCATATCCCATTGTTTTTTAGATTATTTTGCATCCTGTGATATACTTGTGTTGGATTTTTTATTTTGTAATGTCACAAACTTTGTGTACTGTGCTTAACTTTTTCATTTTTATTAGATCATGAACAAAAATATTATATTTCAATAGATGAGGATGAGAAGTCATGAACAAGCCAAAGAAAGCCAAATAAATATCAACAAAAACCAACAATCTACAATTTAGCACCTAGAATAAAAAGCAAAACTGCCTCAAGGTGAATAATAGTCGGCATGAAATTTTCCAAGGTAGCGATCCCTTTTTTCACTAGGAAAACTGCCTCCCCATTTTCTGATCTATGAATCCAAGAAAAAGTGGCCCCAATATATCTTGCTATATTGAAAATCTTAGTAGTAGACTAGTAGCATAGAAATACTTTCAACTTGCCTCTCCCCCTTCTTTCATTGAAGAAACAATCGTGGATAATCAGCTTCAACAATTAAAACTTGAACCTTAAGACTCCTTGTCAAGTTCAAACCATTCATAAGAGCATGAAACTCTGCCTTGATTGCCTCACAGTTCGCCATCAAGCATGGAACCGTTCAGTATCAAGCATGGAATCGGAGTAAATAGCATTGTCGACGTGATCTTTTAAAATACCCTGAATACCAATACTATCTAGGTTACCAAGGAAAAATCTTCATCTCTTAGATGTTAATAGGGCACTAATGTTTGCTATGAATGTTCCTAAACCTTATTTTGGGATTGCTATGCTCACGGTGGCCTACCTTATCAATTGGATGCCCTATTGCCCTCTCAAATCTTGGATTTCAAAGCACCAATTGAGGTGTTATCTCCTCTATTATCTTCTTATCAATTGATTTCTTATTTATCCTCGTGTTTTTGGTTGTGTTTGTTTTGTCGATATTCATAACCATTGATTCTTAGAGCTACGAAATGTATTTTCTTCGGCTATTCTACTTAGAAAGGGTATCAATGTTATCATCCTCCATCAAGAAGGTGGTTTGTTTCTATAAAAGTCACTTTCTTTGAGTTTGTGGCCTATGTTTCACCTAAGACTTCTCTTCAAGGGAATAACACAATTGAAGATAAGTCTATGATGAAGTCTCTATTATTACCTACCATTATTTCTTTTTTGGAGCAACTAGAAGAAGAACCTCAATGTGAAGCTCATGGAGAGCAGGAGCAACCAAAGCATTCTCATGATGGGCTAATAATCTATTCCAATAGACAGAAGGGTTAAGACCCTCGCTTCCCATCTACATCCTCGAATTTTGGTAACCCTACCCTTGTTGACTCGTCTAATCCTACTCTTGATTTTGATATTCCTATTGTAATTCGTAAGGAAGTTAGGTCTTGTATGTAGTGTTCGATATCTAACTTTGTCTCTTATTGTCATCTCTGAGTCTCTAACCCTCTTATTGTGCTTTTTCCTTCTGTTGTCTTCTGTATCTATTCCAAATGATATGTTGAAATAATACATAAGAAGATATGTTGAAATTAAAGATGCACCTAGCCAAAGAATTTAAGATAAAAGGACTTGGGAAGTTTAAGTACTTTCTTGGTTTCATGCTTGCGAACACGAAGAGTCTTCCTCATCATAAGTGCTACACCACCTTCTTGGTCAACATTACCACCAATATTTTTGCTTAGGGGCTGATCTTAAAAAGGTGGCTCATCAAATTGCACTCCCTCATTTATTTCTTCTATAAAAAGTGCTTTATTTTGGTCTCCCATGGCCTTTCTACAATCCGAAGATCGTTGGCCGGGTTATCCACTTTTGTAGCACTTGAAATCTCCACTCTGTGGCTGTTTTCCAACACTTGTACGACTCGAACTAGGATGATTTGATGACGAAACAACAGCTTTATCAGTCGGAACTTGCTGTCCACTGCTTCCTTTCCAAGAATTTGAAAATTTTCCACCTCTAGAATGGTTTTGCTACTTTTTTCCAGCTTCATGAGTGCCTTGTAGCTCCTGACCAACTTTGAAAATCCCTCGATTTTGTTGTCTTTCTCCCAACAAAGCTCGATTGTAAGCCTCCGAAATAGTCTACAATGAGTGCAGCCCAAGAACATCTTGAATTGAAGGCTTTAGACCACTCTAGTACCTTGCCACCATTTGTTCTTCACTCTAATTCAAATCAACATTAGCAACAAGTTGATCGAATGATTCGATGTACTATTTCACATTTCCAACTTGCTTGAGGTTATGCAAATTTTTATACGAAGTTTGCATATAATTGGAAGGAAGAAAGTATTCTTTAAGTTTATTCTTCATTTTACTGCATTCTCTAATCTTTCCCTTTTCACTCCTTGGCGAAACAATCGTAATTGTTCCACCGCACAGAAGCCCTTCCTTTGAGACAAATGACACCTTTCAACCAATCAACAAATTCTATGGGATTGAGACTTCCATGAAATTCCAGAATCTCAATATTGATGTTGTACTCCAACTTAGTCTCAAATATTTCAACAAAAGGTCTACCTATTCAAGGAACTCCAAAGGATTCTTAAAGTAGGTTTGAGTGTCATCAGATTCATCACTTACCTCACTAGGAGGTTGTAGACTTTGAACCATCTCCGTCAAAGAAGCTACTTGTCTCTTTAATCAGTCAATTTCTCTCTATCTTGCTGATTTTGTTCTTGAACATCATTTCTTCCCATTGGTGGATGAAAATCTACTCCATCAAGATTCATGGAATTTCTGCTTCCACTATCTTTCCTACCAGGCTACCACTACCACGATTATCTATAACAGTAGCGGATAGCAAGATAAATCAGAAATCAAAGGAATATTTCATCCAACAGGGTCTATCAAGGCCAAAAAAGGCTAAACTCAGTTGCAAGAAGGCTAACTTGATTGCAATTACAGCTTAACCTACTTACAAACCAATCTGATTGTAAAACAAAGTGCAAGTCTCTGGCAAACACAGCTCAGCTTCAAGTTATAGTAATCACGAGAGTTGTAACCACCACTTTCGGTAATCATAAAGTTGATGAAATAACGATCTGAATGACAACATCACAAGAAGAAGAGGCCAACTGCAAATTAAAACACTTCCACCAATCGCCAAAGAAAATCGATCGAAGACAGCAGTGGTAATCAATATTTACTTCTGTAAATCAATCGTGACTGGAGGAGATCACCCTATCAATGGTGATCGAACCTGAAGACCAATTCCCTTTTGACCTTTAGAGTTTTGTACTCAACTGCTAATGTAAAGATGAAGCTGCGATCAGTCAAATAGATGAATTTCAAACCCTAAACGGCCTCAAACAGAAGCTGTAGCAAGTAGTAACCATGGTGGACCCCAAACTCAGTTTTGAACAGAAAAGAGGCTTTGAATAGGATTCACACTGCAAGATTAAGCTTCAATCACTATGGAAGACGAGACTCGGGCCTGTGACCTCTGTAATTGGAAAACCAAGCATTTTGACTGAAGCTTCACAGAGTATTGAAGCTTCGACTGCCCTTTCCCTTCAAGTTAGGTGACTTTACCCCTTCAAATGGGGCTGCCGCTACCTAGTCAGGCTTCGAACGCAGGTGCTAATGGAAATCGACCCTATACAAGGTGTGATTACTCAAATAGGTGAATTTCGAACCCTTCACAAGCTGTGAATGCACCAGATCTGATCTCAAAGTGCTCCTTTCTGACCTCAAATCACCCTCGATTCTTCGCTACTTCTGTGAGAAATCTTCTGCAGCAAGAGTAGATTACTTTAATGGATGAATTTGTACCCTAGCAAGGCTCGATCAGGCCTGAGAAAGATTTGTGACCACCTCTACTCCCAAATACACCATTTTCGACTGGAAATACTACTTCGATTGTGACTGCTGCTTCATTATAAAACTTTGATCACTATAATTGGTTGAAGATGAACCCTATCAAGCTTTGAACCATGCTGGAACTGATTGCAACTATGGCTGTGGCTATGAAATCCATTGTTAACTGAAGAAGAAGAAGAAGAAGAAGAATTGAAGCATAATTCACACCCCAAGGGTCTAAAAACTCATGCTCTGATACCAAATGATGTGGTTCACACAAGGAAATCAGTAGGAAAGTGAAGGAAAATGACAAGAACTCTTTGATTCTATGGAGAGAAGAGAAAGAACTCAAATCCATTACAAAATTTGTTAAAATATGAAAAATACTCTATCTTAGCCCAATTTATAGAGAATCAAAATCTGTGAAAATGACCAAACTACCCCTCCGACTAAGTTAACTAACTACTAACTAATTATTTAAACTATTTAGTAGTTTTGATGCAACTAGGAACAAGAAATACAAGTAACTAAGCTGTTGGGCAGCATAGAAAAATCTACATCAAGATCATTGTTGAACAAGCATGAAGTTGAGTCACATGGAAGCAATGAGGTGGTATTGTGCTAACAAATTAGCAATTAGCAATAGTTAATCCTTTAGAGCATGATAAAACCAAGCTGACGTTGAAGATATCTTGGCAGAAGATATCAACTTGAAGATATCTTGGCAGAAGCGGTAACAAGCACATTTTTTTCATTTAGTCTCATATAAGCTTGCGTGCATGATATATTCACACCAGCTTTTGGGGGAGTTTTGGAGAGTTTATTATTTCTTTTGTTTTATGATTTTATTATGTTGAAGGTTAGTATTGTAATTCTCATTGACCTGAATTTAAATAATATTGAGAGAGAGAGAGAGAGAGCTATAGAACCCTAATTCTCTCACCTTGTTATTTCAGTCACAACGCTTTTTCTCCTTTTATCTTTCTCATTCTTCTTTGATTTATTTTTTAAGCATAAGAATAACTTGAAGTCCTTAGAGATGGAAATTTTTTTATTTTTTTATTTATTTTTTATTTTATAAAGAGGAAACCCTTTGGTCAAGCCCTAGGTCCATATAAGACCCCACAACCCATATGGACCAGGTAAGTCCAAGGCCCATTAGAACTATGAAACCTTGTGTGGGTAGCGCTAGGGGGTTTAGCAAGAGTCAAACTTAGGACCTCTGCTTCCTGAGGCGTAGTCCCTTGCCAACTGAGCTACCCCTTAGGCCTCGTTTGGTACGCTGGATATGGGGTCAAAATTGGATAACTCTATCCTATCCCACGTTTGGTGGCATTATTTAGGGGTGGGATAAACTATCCCCTGGATTATTATATCCTTTGTATAAAGGATATAATAAACCCAAGGAGGAGACAGTATTATTTTGTCCCGAGATAATCTCACTTGAAAAACATGAGAGATTAATGATTTCCAAAAACATGGAACATTCCACACAAAACAAAGAGAAAGCCTTTCTTCTTCGTGAAGCCCTCATCTCCATCCTCGTCGAGGCGTTGAGCCAAGCCATCATCTTCATCTCCAGAGCTCAGGTAAACAGCTTTGGAACTGAGCTGCAGATCATCACACCATTAATAGAGGCAACCCTTTGAATGTCTTCAAAGCTATCCGGTAACCCTTTCATCTTATCTTTCCCAGTGGAAATTTTGGCTTCAAGCCTATCCGAATTAACCTTAAGTTCCTCAACATTCGCTGCATTCTTTGTATTGAATCTACCCAAATCAGCGAGTTCGAGATAAATATGGTTCTGATTTTTTACAACAGTGGTGAATGAGTAATCTAGTGAGGATTTTAAAAATACCCATTCGGAATGTGTGTGTGTGTGTATGTGAGTGTGTCTATATATAGATCGAGAGAGACAGAGAGAGAGAGAGACAGAGAGAGAGAGAGAAATTGCGAAAGATAGGACTGAGATATGAGGTGAGAAATTGATGACGGAGATGAAAACCATGCTCTTGAGGGAGAGCAAACCAGTGCATTTTGGTGAAGGGATTATAATGGTATCTATAAAAAAATATTTACATTTCCAATGTTATATCTGAACATGTACCAAACGCGCAGAGGGGATAAGCGGGTATAAACAAGGTATATAATTATGCCATGGGAAATTTTGTCCCGCCTAATCCTATCCCAGCCAATGTTTTAATCCGGCATACCAAACGTGGCCTTAGGGTTAATATAATTACATTAAAAAGGAAATGGAAACTTAAAAGGAAGATAAACAAATATTTTTTTCTCATAAAGAAAAATTGTCCTTTTTTCTTTAAAAATAAAAAATAAATTCCCTTCTAGATACATGAAATAATAGAAATCAAAACACAGTTCCGAAGAGTTCTTGGTTATCTAGAAAATCTCCATAGTCATTTTCCTATAAGGGCTTTAATCCTTGCAATCTGATGCAAAACAACCACAAATTAATATAGGTGACGAAAAGATGAAAGTGGGAACCGTAGGAATCGGGTACTTAAGGGGTTGGAATCCACTAACAAACTAAAGAGGGGAAACCTAGGCTTCGACAGCTAAGGGGTTGGAATCCACCAATAGACGAAGTATAGAGGAAAAAAAGGAGGGGTAACCTTAGGAATCAACACCTAAGGGGTTGGAATCCACCAACATAAAGGGGAGAAGAACCCTAGACTTAGCACCTAGGGGGTTTTGGCTTCCCACCAAACGTAAAAAAAGCTTAAACTTTATTATTTTATTCCATGGTTGATTTCTTAAAGAAATTAGGAGCCCTTATATAGAGGTCCATTACTTTGAATGAGGAAATAATTAACCCTAAAATCTAGGAAATTAGTATGGAAATAATCCATAAATTCCATACATAAAATTAAATAAACATGGAAATTCTTGATTTTCCAAGCTAATAGAGCCAATCTGGGTCAATTTGTTGGGTTTGGATCCAATGTCCCCATCACAATCACACTCCTTTAGCCTAACCCATTTTTGGATATAGGACCAATCACTATAACCCAGTAATCAAATGGTGGAATTACAGATTGGTCTGGCTACAGGAAAATAATTACAGCTAGTAGTCATTCTTAGTTAAGTTAGTAGTTATCTACTAGGAAGTTAGTAGTCATTGGTAGTGAACTGTAATTATTTGTCCATAGCTGGACCAATCCATAATTCCCCCAAATCAAGTGATCCTTTGTCCACTACAATTTTTGACTTCCTGTTGTTTTCATTTTTTCTTTTCTTCTTTATATGGGCCACATAGACAAGTTTGCACTTTGTGGTAGACTTTTCTCTGATGAAATGTTTTACCTAGGCATTATTAGATTGCTCAAGGATGCTAAAGTATCTGCCTATGCATTCCACACACTAACATGATAATACTATTTTATGTTGTCTATTTCAGAATTTTGTTCTTAATTATTTACAAAATCACCACCTCCATTAACTGCACAACATGGAAATCATAGTCAAAGGATTCATTAGCACCTTGATATAACTTTCATGTATCTACAAATATTCTGATGCTCTGTGCCTTTACATCTGTTTTTCATATCTTGACCTCTTATTTTGAGTTACCTTTGAGGAGGGCTAAACCTTTTGCCTGCAATCTGCAACCCTGAAAGGCACAAGCCTCAAACCTGTTTTTATCATATCAAGAACTTTGAATCTCCCTGAAGTGTGTAAAAATGTATGGTTTGTATTAACTCCAAAAATTCAGCTTGTGTAACCTTCTGCCCATTTTAACATATGCTTTCTTAAAGTTTTGGCTACCTTGGAATTTCTTACTTTCAGTTAAGGCAGTCATTTTTCTGTAAGACATTGGATATTTCAATATTAGTATATTCCACTTTTCTGTATCTTTGAGCATGTAATGTTTCCTTTTAACATGTTACATGTGTAGTCAAAGTAGAGGTTATGAACTTATGATATATATATGTATATATTTATACAGTCCGGTGAGGGTACCTCCAATGCAAGTGGTACAACCTCCAATGACGGTGCTGATATCAGCACATCCCTACTTGACCGCCATCCTATCTATATATATGTATGTGGTGGGGGGATTATTTCATTTTATTTTTTTTACTTGAGCTGTTCACAATAGCTCCATAACTTCTTGGCCAGACCATTAAATTGAAAGTTCAATATCCTTAAACTCTACAATGTGTTCCTCTTATGGATTGACTGGAAATTTACCCTCCATTGGAAGTGCAAAATATTGTTTTAAATTTTGTTAAGCTTCCACAAGCTCCTTTGTATCACTTCTATAGTGGTAAAAGTTTACTCAAACTTAAAAGTTTTCCTGAAAACATGAGAAGGGAAGGAGATCAATCAGACAATTACACCAGTTTTCATGTACACAATGACTTTCGTGTAAATCATAGAAATTATCTAGAAAATCACTAGCACACAGTTGCACCTCTGCATATATTCGGCCACTGAATTATTGTAACTAGTGTAATCTAAAAGCTTTTGCACTTGCAGATGGGGAAATACTCCTCTAGATGAAGCCCGTATAGGTGGAAATAAGAATTTGATCAAGCTGCTGGAAGGTGCAAGAATTGCTCAGTTGTCCGAATTTTATGATAGCTCTCAGGGAATTCATGGTACTACAAATTCTACTTCCCTTGACTATATTATGAAATTATAAATGGAATGTTCTGTGACATTTTTTTATCTCATCATAAACTTCATTCTAACAAAATGACTGTCCATTTTTTTTATTAGCTCACCACCTTTTATATTCACTATTCAGGAAACAAGAAAAGAAAAAGAAACGGCAATACCCAAAAGAACAATTACACAATCCTCCGTGCCAAATCCCCTTCTTCTCCATTACAGTAATATAATCTCAGTATGCTGTAGCCTGTTGGATGTCAATGTAATAGGAATGGTTCTAGATGTCATGGCTGCTGATCTTTCTGAGGTTTCCTATGACCATTTTTTTCTAATTAAAAAAGCCTTGCATTTTTTGCCTTCCAATACACAGTATACGAACTTCCTTATTAAATCCATCATTTTCTCTCTTCTTTATATGATATGCTACTTGTTGGCTTTACAGAAATATAAAATGTACGGTAGATTTATCATCAAATTTCTCTCTTCATTTTAAACCGTCTTGTGAGATGGGCCTGTATCCTAACCCCCATTTTATTTTTAAATCTTTATACACTAGCAGTATTGGGAAACATGGTAAAAGTAGATAATACATATGTATGAGAGAGAGAGGAAAGATCTTGCAGCTGTTCAAGTAAGCTATCACAGGTTGACTGTGTTTACTACTAAGAATTTTAGACCATATTTCAACAATCCCATCATGTTCTATTGGTGGTATTGGTTTCTTAAAACATGTGGAAGCGTAATTTTAAAATATTTACAAATTTTTATCTCACATGTTTGCTTATCATGGTGAAAGGAGAAGTAGAAGAAGAGAAATACCATAGGGCTTTGTTGAAGCCTCTGGGAGAAGGAACCACTCTCCAAGTGAACAGAATGATTCCTGTGTAATTCTTGCATGGTATTGATAGCACTGACACACTGTAGTAAAATGGAAATAACTCCTTCCACAAAATTCCGAATCACAAGCCTATTTTTTGCATTGTAAACTATACTTAAAGGGCTTTCCAGTTATATAAGGCTTGCCAGGTGAAACACTCTGAACAGATTTAGTTTTACCCCGAAAACATTAGCTAAGAAAACTAATCTGAAATCTACATGAACAAAGATGTTGAATCAAGCTTCAAGACCATGAGAGCTTCACTCCTATTCCCTCTTGGTGTAAAGCCAGCCACAGTGGTGATGGGATCACTCTCTTATGACCTGCCATCTCTAGGGGGGTTTTATATAGAGACTACACAACTACTAGTGAGGCTAGGAATGGGATCTCTAAGGTTTCCAAAGTTCTAGCTCCAATAGGATTTAGAAAGGAGACTTGTTATCTCATAACACTTCTTCTTTATCCAGTTAATTGCAATCACTAAAAAAAATTGTAATAGCACTCTAGTACTCTGAAATATAACAATGAAGTCCCTCTGGTGCTAAATGTTTGCAATATCACCGTGGCACCCCTCCACCAATCAATATTCATGAGAGGTAATTGGAATAAGTCAAACTTATTGTAAAACCAATGCACACTTTGTATCTTGCATTTCTTAAGACATAATTAACCACCCTACTAATTGGATTTTAGTAAAAAATTCACCAAAATGACTAGATATAGATTGTAGTGATTGACATTGTTCATTAACTTACAGGGCTATTATTCTCTTATGAAGAGAGGGTGGATTCCATCTTGAGAATGTTCAATTACCACGTTCACAACACTAGCTACCCAAGATACTGAGGTGTTGACCTTAGGGACTTATCTCATTGGAATGTCAAACCAGCTAATGGTGTGAACTTTAGTTAAATACTCTCTGAGGATTGAGGTTTTTTTGTATTTAGCAACTTTAAGAATCACATTCATAATGATATTGTTTTCATTAATGTGTTTCTTATGGTGATCCATTTAGTGCATTCCTAATGCACTTACATACCATCCCTAATTGCACCATTCTGATGTTTGAGATAATGATGCAGAAGCGTAACAACAATGCATTCCTAATGCATTAAAATCGAGCAATCTTTCATTAAGAGATGGAAATCTTCATTACAAGATCAAATATGGCTGCTTGGATGAAGAGAAAGAGCATGAAATTGCTCTAATACAGAGAAAACAATCTGTTTTCATGCTTGGACGAAAGAAGTTCCATTATTTGACTACTTCAACTGGTAAATCATCTTCCAATTTGAGGGTTGAGAATGCTCAGATTCAGAGTAGCTTGTTGAGTAGCATGGAGCCCAAAATTTGTTGTAATCTTATGTTCCTACCTACTACTAAACTTTTGGGGGAACAAGCCAAAGAGCTATATTCCGATACCAATGATTTATCTTGGATTTTAGCTACATTAGGATTATTTTTCCATTGGCTTTAATGATCGCTCTTTGGGAAATTATTATGCTTAGTTTAGATTATCTGTGGGGATATCAATCTTTATCAGCCTATCTTAGCAAATATTAAGGCCATGCACAGACAGCATGAATGTATGCATGTAGCTCAGTTTCTTTCTAGATTGCCATTCTTTTAAAGTCTCAAATCTAGGGTAGCTCATAGTGTTCATTCTATACCTTTTAGGGAAAAAATGAGCTTTCATCTCTAGTGAGGTTTTGAGTCGACTTCGGCAGGCCTCCTTATCTCAGTCAACTACCCCTATAGTAGTTAACCCCCTTGAGAAATATGCTTTAGCAACTACAACAGGGGATGGCAGAAACTTTTGAGGTGTCCATAGAGGATGCAGTCATGCAGGCGTTGATCGATGAGGAGGCCGAGGTAGAGGCTATAGTATTCGAAAGTGTACTCATTGTGGTGGTGATATCCATACTGTAGACTTTTGCTGGAAGCTTTATGGGAAACCCTCAGCTGATAAGGCCATGTTTTTTGATGATATGGATTTTTACTCTACTGCTCCTACTACTCCATCTTTGTTACCCATTTAGACTTGTACTCTTTTTGCATGATTTGCAAAATGGAGGACGAGTATTGGCATTTCTCGTCCGCATTTTCAAGCTCTACAACTTTTTCCTTCTCTATTGCTACTCTTGCCCAAACAGGTACTTCTATAGATTTTCTTACCTCTTATACCTCTTGGGTCATTAATTCAAGGTTACAAATCATATGAATAACACCTCAGGTATGTTATCTAATATGCAACAATCAAGGACTTAAATATCCATATCAATAGATATATCGATGGATATATCGAAAATATCGATATATATTTAGAGATATGATGGATATTATTAGTTAAACATGGAAACTTTTATTAAAACTCTGGAAAATAATAATTTATACTCAAATACACAATCTAGGATCAAAACATTGCAATTTAAATGTGTAAAATACAAATATGTGTTGTATAGGGTATAAAATATCTATTGCGCTAAGAAAATAAATAATACAGATTTATAAAAATTTAACACTTAAATGTTAGACAACTTTAAAAATTTACAATACATGGCACTTAATAAAAAATAAATAAATCAATAAATTAATGTCAAATACAAAATATTAAGAGGTAATAAATTTAACACTATAGGAAGAAAGTGAATATTTTTTAATACTTTAGTAGTGGATGCAATCAATTAAGAATAGAGTACACCAAACAAAAAAAGAAAAGAGAAAACTACAGCAATTGCAGCCTATTTCACAAAGGGTAAAAAGAAAAAATGAAAAGAAAAAAGAAAGAATAGAAGCCTATTTCACAAGGCCCAAAAAAAAAAAAAAAAAAAAAAAAAAAAAAAGGAAGTGAAAAAAGAAAGAAGAAAAAATAGATAACAGGAGACTATTTCACGTGAAGTCACAACAGCTCATATCAGAAGGCAATAAAAAAGTGATAAAAAAGAGCTAGTGATGGGGAAAAATATAGCTCTCTAGTCTTAAGTATTGGTGTTGTACTTACAGTAGTGAAAAAAAAAGAGAGAAGAAAAAAGCTAGTAGCTCTGAGCTTAGTATAGTAGACATAAAAGAATAGAGTACACCAGGCTGCAGCCTACTGCCTACCCTACATGCATATTTAATGCTGTTCACATGCTTTAAAAAAGTAGGCAGTAAAAGAACTGATAGAGAAGCTGTCATGCTTTGACAAATGTGAGAGAAGCTGTCATGTGATTTAAAATCAAGTCAGGGGAAAAATAGAAAAATAAAAGATACATTCTCGGTATGCCACAATATTTTCAAGATATTATCAATATTTTGATGAAATATTATAGATAAATTGCGAAAAAATTCCGATAATAATGATATATCTTCAATATTATCGATATTATCGATGTATCATAATTTATTGTTCAATATACTTACAAAAAAAAAATGTTCATGAGATATCATACCAGATCACCTCAATACGCTGATATATCGGCGATATTCACAATATTTAAGACTATGGCAACAATCAGTCTCTTTATCGAGTGTTACCTTAGCAAATGACTCAGCCTTACCTATCTCTGGTTTGGGCATTGTTCATCTTAATTCTCCTTTTCCTCTTCCCTCAATTCTATGTGTGCCTAAATTCCTTTTACTCTCATGTCAATTAGTAAGATTACTATTTACTAAGTCTCTAAATTATTTTGCAACACTCTTTCCCACTTACTGTGTATTTCAGTATCTCAAGACCGAGAGGATGATTGGTGGCGTGTGTGAAATAGAAGGCCTCTATTATCACCAATAACGGTTCCTCACCTGCTATAGCTCTTTGGTTTTCCGGTTCTCCAATCAAGCGCCAATGTTGCCTTGGCCATCCTTCGCTGTAAAACCTCAGGTTGTAGGTTCCCCCATGTCGTTAAATAGAATCGTCGTTTATTGAAATAGATTGTCATTTTGTTTGTGAGAAACTGGAAAATGGCTCAATTCACATTCCTCATTTTTCTACTCAAGATCAACTTGAAAATATTTTCACTAAATCTTTGTTTTGGGCACGATTAGAGTTATGTTGCGAGTTAGGACTATATGATATATACTCTCCAACTTGAGGGACAGTGTTATGGAGTGTTGGATATTATTTATGAGTATGATGGGTATTCCTGTCTTCATAAGTAATTTGTTTATTTTTTTTATATAAATACGTTTAAAGGGTATAGGCTATTAATGTAAGGCTAATACCATTGTTAAGAACAATGGTTTATATTTGCTATATGCAAATCTCATTTATAATTATATACTTTTGTTAAGTTTCCAACTTAAAAGCCTAAGCTTATAAGTAGAGGGCCAAAACAAGTATATGAAGCTATGTTAAACCCAATATTTGGGCGATTTGGGATGTGGTATATTTCCAACAACTTTGTTAGAGTTATTATATCTATTAACTTTCGTTAGTATAAGGGTAATATTGTCAATTGTGTTTCTCTCAGATATATATAAATAAGAATAGACTAGTAAGAGGCTGATTTGGCTCTCTTAACCTATTTTATGTATCTCCTTCTCTCAATCTTCTTCTTTCTCTCCCTAAACTTCATCAAACCCTAACCCTAATCTCTTAAACGTTGCAATCTAACTTGGTATCAAAGCCTCCAATCCACTCCCACACGCACTAGAAAGAAACATAGCAGATTTGGCTTGATTTTTGATCCAGTTTAGGTGCTGAGGTCAGCTGCCGGAATGATGATTTCAGCATCTATATATACACCTTTGTCCAGCGACTCTAGCATTTGGTTCACACCTCTCTCCTGGTTCTAAAAATTATTTTTCTGGATTTTTTTTATGCCATCTGAAGGGTCTTTTTTATTTTCGAATATTTTTTCAAAAAGTGACTTTTTTCAATCTGCTAATCGAGGCCTTGGATGCTGTTTGATGCTTGGGCATGTATCCTTGAGGGCCAACTAAGCCTTCTTGAAGTTGGGTTTCCATTGTTTGAGTTTGGTTGAAGGTTGGATGAATTTCTCTTAATTATAAAGGTCAGTTGACTGAAACCAGCCTATAACAGGTCTGTTTGTCCTTTGTTTTTTGTCTTCTGGCAGTTTTTTGTTGATGTTTGGGTTGTTTTGGTGTATTGGACAGTCGTTTACTTTGAGTTCTAGTTCCGTTGGCTTGTGACCTTGGATTTTGCTTCTATTGAACTTGAGTTGAGATGACTGAGGAGAAAACTACTGCTACAGTAATGGAGAGACCACCACAAATTATTAGGAATGATGAGATGCCCAAGTCTGTGACTTTGAAAAATTTGAATGGTGAATTATTGGGCTTGGGCACATGCAGTTCAGGGGCAATGAAAGTTGAAGGATATTACTGATGATCTGCCTAATGTGAAGGATTCCACCTATGAGGATAGGATGTGTGAGGACTCAGTTGTCATGGGATAATTATGGCATAGTGTGGAACCACATGTTGCTAGTACGGTTGAGTTTTGTGACACTTCTAAGAATATTTGGGATTCGATTATTGAGTCTTTTTCCCATCAAAGTAATGTTTCTCATTTTTATGAGCTTTATGAGAAATTCTTTACTAAACAAAATGGAAAACCATTGGATGACTATTATAGCACTTTGAAAAAAAATTGGGATCAATTATTACAGTATGGACCCTTCACTACTGATTTGGAGCAGCAAAAAAGTCATTGGGAGGAGTTCATGATTGCTTCTTTGTTATACGGCCTAAACTCTGATTTGTGTAACTTTAAAGATTAGATTCTTGCAAGTGAGACTTTACCTACAGCTGCCAATGCATATTCCTGGTTGTTGCATTCTTCTTTGGGCTAGGATTTTACTGTAATGAGCTCCCTTACTACCATTCTGGAGTCCACTACCTTAGTCTCCAGCAGTGGAAGTCGTGGTGGTTTTCGTGGAGATTGTGGATTTCATGGTGGTTCTAATGGTGGTGGTCAAAGTGATAGGAAGTGTGATTATTGTGGGGGTAACCATCATACGGAACGTTACTGTTATGCGAAATATGGTAAGTGTACTTACGTAAATTAGGGTAGTGATAGTAGTACTTCTACTTCTAGAACTGGTTCCCATAATGCACTCAGTCGTCAGCTTGGTGAGCTTCTACTCTATCATTTGTGCACTGCACTTTCTTCCACCCTTCTTTCTGCAGAGCCGGTCTTAGATCGTTAATTCTGGTGCTAACAAAAATATATCTGGTTGTCATCTTGTTTTTCTGATTTGATTCCTGTTAATCATAATATTGTGTTAGTTTATGGTTCTTCCCAGCCAGCTCATGGACAAGGTGTTCTTCATCCTATTTATTCTTTTTCTTTTCCTTCAGGTCTTTATGTTCCTCACTTTCCATTTGATTTACTTTCTATTAGTCAGTTAATCAAAGATTTACAATGTAAAGTTCTTTTCACGCCTACTTTTTGTATTTTTTAGCACCTCAAGACCAAGAAGAAGATTGATTTGAGGCAAAATGGCTTATACTGCTTGGATTCTGGTATAGCTTATACTGCTTGGATTCTGGTGATACTCTGTCTTTTAGTTCGTCTACTTTGACTACTGTAGTTTCTTCTCTTCAGTGTCATTTCTGCTTGGGCCACCCATCCTTGGCTAGACTCAAGAGGGCGATTTCTTCATTGATTCTAGTTTCTAAATTAGAGTGTGAAGCATGTCAGTTAAAGAATCATCAACATAGTTCTTTTCCTAGTAGTAGTCATGACCGTCAGTCTGAGTTTTTCAATTTGGTTCATGTAGACATTTAGGGTCCTTCTCTTATTTCTACTTTGAATGGTTTTTTCTATTTTTTATTATTTTTGTTGATGATTGTCGTCGAATGGTATGGTTGTTTTTAATGAAAGAGATGTCTAAATATTTTAAAGTTTTTCAATTTTATAATGAGATTTGTGTTTAATTTAATAAACGTGTCAGGATTTTTCGATATGATAATGCATTGGAATATACTCAGCATATCATGAATTTATTTTGTAATGATAGAAGCATTATTCATCAAACTAGTTATGCAAGTACCTGTCAACAAAATGGTGTTACTAAGCAGAAACATCGCCATTTGTTAGATGTTGCTGGCACACCTTAATGTTTAATATGCATGTACCTAAACATTTTTGGGGCGATGCAATTCTTACTGCTTGTTACCTCATTAATCGAATGCCTTATGTTGTCGTGGATAATAAGTCTCCTTTTTCTCTTTTATCTCCTAATCGACTAGGCTTCTTACTTACTCCTTGTGTTTTTAGTTGTGTTGCATTTGTTCACGTTGTCGATTCAGATCCGAATAAATTACCTCATCAGGCTTGTAAATGTGTCTTTCTTGGGTGCTCTCGCAATCAACAGGGCTATCGCTATTGTAGTTCTGAATCTCGTCGTTACTTTGTTAGTGATATGTCACTTTTTTTTAGTCCACCTCTTTTTTCTCTTCTTCTGGTCAAAGCTTGTCTTCTGATCTTATTTCTTATCGAGAAGCGGAGTTTTCTCTTCCATCTCCTATTCTTCCACTACCTATGTCTCCACCTATGGTTACTCCTCTTCCCTCTGCTTTTCCCTCTAACCCTCTATTGCAGGTATATCGGCAGTCTCATGTTGCTTCTTATGGCCCTACTCCTACATCTTCTTGGTTTGAGGATCCTATCTTGCTTCCTCCTCCTTCAAGCACTGATGATTTACCTATTGCTCTCCGTCAAGGTAAACAAACCTGCTCCCAACATTCTCTTGCTCATTTTTTGTCTTATAATCATCTTTTACCTTACTTGCAATCCTTTTCTTGTTCTTTATCTTCTATTTTTGTTCCAACATCCTATAAGCAAGTATTATCTTCTTCTAGTTAGAAGTAAGCTACAAATGAGGAAATGAGTGTTCTTCCCAAGAATCGAACAATAGAGCTCACTTCTCTTCCTCCATAGAAACAAACTGTGGGGTGTCGTTAGGTTTACATTATAAAATACCTTCCAAATGACTTTGTTGAGCCCTTTAAGGCTCGCTTGGTTGCTAAGGGTTATACTCAAACATATGATGTTAACTACTTGGAGACATATTCTCCTATTGGTTGTCTCATTTTGTTCGAATTTTGCTTTCAGTGGTAGTTAGTCATTCTTGGCCATTGTATCAGTTTGACCCTAAGAATGCCTTTCTTCACGATGAATTGCAAGAGGAAGTATATATGGAATGTGGTATCAAACTATGGAAGTCAGTCAATATTTCTTACTGTTATGCACCTTGATATCACCTACGCAGTTGGTGTGGTTAGTCAGTTTATGCATGCTCTACATCAACCTCATTTTGATGTTGTTGGCACTTTGTCATATTTTACGATACCTGAAGGGCGCACCTAGAAGCACGGTTCAAAGTTTCCGTTGTCTTGGACGAGATCTCGCCGAGACAAACCGGTCTTGCAGCCCTTTGATACAAGAATTGGGGACGTTACAAGTATATACGTGGGAAGTATCCTTCTTGGCCAAGAATGTCGAGATCTTGGATGAGACAAAACGATTTAGGCGAGAAATCGAAATCTCAAGATGATTCGAATGAGATTTCGTCCAATTCGTACAAGACCATCCTTTTGCCCATGTGATCTTGCAGAAAGCTACCTGAATTTGAGAAAAATATGCACCTATGCCTACGAAGAAAGCATATGGCCTACCTGAAGAAAAAGAAACCAACTCAATCTTCCCCTCTCTCTCTCTCTTGGTTCTCCATTCTCAGTCTAAGCAGATCTGGTGGGTGTCATCATCTCCGTTACTTGAATTCAAATCCTGTGGTGTTACTGTGGTTGTCTGCGGTGCTCGGCAGCGAGAACTCTGTCTTCTCAGGTGGGCGGTAGCAGCGGCGGCGGTTGAGGTCGACGATAGCTTCAGCGGTGGTTGAGGACGGCGATATCGGTAGCGGCTGCGGTGGCCAGGAGAAGCCACAGATCGGGTAGACAGTCGGCGGCCGAGCTCTGGTTCTCCATTGCCTCACTCTTTTCTCTTCTCTCTCGCCCTCATAATTGTAGTGGTTATGGGTTGACTAGTCGAGCCCCACCGACTTGATAAGGTAAGGGTTATTTTTCTTTTCTTTTTTTTTTTTTTTTATTTGTTTTTGTTCTCTTTTTCGAAGTGCTAGTGAGAGTGAGACATTCTTTTAAGTGGTTTGAGATTTTTTATTTATTTTTTTTTTTTTTCATTTTTTTCATTTGTTTTTTTTAAATGCTATTGAATACCTATCGTCTGAGCTTTTTTTCCCATATCATGTATCATACATTTATAAGTTTGAATTTTTTTAATAAATGGTAAATCTTTTTGATAAATGATAAAAAATTACGAAAATCTTAATTTTTAAATTTAGAAAATTGTTACACATTTTTTTAATCATCATGAACTCATAATTAAGCATAAATTATTTGGAACTTATAAATTTGAATTTTTTTTTTTGTAAATTCTAAATCTTTTTGATAAAACACAGATTTTTAATAAAAAAAATTACGAAAATTTGAATTTTTAAATTTAGAAAATCGTTACACATTTTTGTAATCATCATGAACTTATAAATATGCTGAAATAATTTCGAACTTATAAATTTGACTTTTTTATTTTTATTTTTTTATAAATGTTAAATCTTTTTGATAAAATACAGATTTTTTATATTAAAAAAAATTACTAAAATCCATATTTTCAAATTTAGAAAATTGTTACACATTTTTTTTTAATCAAAATGAACTTATAAATATGCATAAATAATTCTAGTGATTATTTTTATTTGATGTGTGTTTTTATAATCAAATTTTCGTTTGAATTTTTTGATATATAAATTTCAATATTTCAATTATTTTTTTAATAAAAAGATTAACATGATTTTTTGAATGCCCATGAATAATGAATCTAATATATGGGATGCACTAGTGCTTGAGTTGTTGGGCAATGTATAGTTTATACGGATAATTGATTTTTTCATACATGTTCATTTGATTATTATTTATTTATTTAATTTTTTAAAGGATGTTGAACAAGCCAATGGATATTGGTTGGGAAAACAGTCATGCCATCAGTTAGGAAAGTGTAAATATTGTGGTAAAGTTGTTAGTTCTAGGATCACATGATTAAAACAACACATTGCAGGGTTTTAGGGGAGGTTGCCGCGTGCACTAAATGCCCAAAGGATATTGCTCAAATGATGAAGAATTATCTTGTTGAATGTGTAAAAGAAAGGGCCGATATGAAAAGAAAGAAAGAACAACTACTTACATCCCTATAAGAAGATGCAGAATATGGGCGTGTTCATATGCATGGTCTTTCTGATTATGATGAGGATGATAATGAGGCTTATCCTCACACGGACATTTCAAGGCAGGAAGAGATGCAACAAATGAGATAGGCTATGAAGGGGAGTCGTAGGATTGGCCAAATGGAGGCAGATAATTGCAAGTTTTCCATACAGGGAGTGGGAGGTCATCCATATAGACCTTCCCAATATGGTGCTGGTCCTTCTACCACTGGTGAGCCTCCTAGGAGGAACTTGTTTACAGCGCATGATCCTCATAGGTCTGCTACTGATTAGTTGAGGGGGATTGATCCCAACATGTATCGGCCTGAGTCAGCTAAACAAAAAAGATTAAAGGATTTGTTTGGAAAAGAAAATGTGAAGAAGGTGGGAAAGGTGATTTCAAAATTTTTTCTGTTTAATGCAATCCCTTTTAATGCAGCAGACAGTGGCCTATGCTACCAAACGATGATTGATACAATTGCAGCATGTGGGCCAAGTGTGAAAGATCCCTCTGGTTATTAGATAGGAGGAACATACTTAAAAGAAGAGAGGGCAAAATTGGATAATTACCTTGACATGCTAAGGAAAAAATTACCAGAATATGGTTGCACAATCAAGTGTGATGGATGTTCGTCACATAACAAACACCCCATCACCAACTTCATGGTGTATTGTGATCAGGAAATAATATTCCACAAGTTAGTAGATAGCACCTAGACCGGCTAAGTACTTGTTTACATTGATAGATAAGGTTGTAGATGAGGTGGAGGAGGAAAATGTGATCCAAATTGTTAAGATAATGAGGCTTCCTACAAGGTAGCTAGGAGACTTCTTGTGAATAAAAGAAAAGGGTTGTTTTGGTCTCCTTGTGCTGCCTACTGTATTGATTTGATTCTTAAAGACATTGGTAAGTTGCCAAGTGTCAAATCTGTGATTGACAACACTCGTAAGATCACAAGCTTTATTTACAATAGTGACCAGCTTGTGAATCTAATGAGGACGTACACAGATGGTAGAGATCTCCTTAGGCCAGGTATCACTCGTTTTGCCACAAAATTCATTTCCATTGAGAGTCTATTAAGATATCAAGCAAATTTGATGAGAATGTTTTCATCTGAGGATTGGCAACAGCTTTCATACACTCGGCAAGGTTCTCAATCGAGAAAAGGGTTGGCTAGGGAAGTATCTAATCTTATTTTTATGGATCAGTTTTGGTGTAGAGCAGAGGAAGTCTGCTCTTTAATGGAACCGTTGGTGTTAGTGTTGAAGATTGTGGAGCAGGACTAAAAACCAACTTTGCCTGTAATATACGACTGCATGGATAGAGCCAAATTAAAAATCAAATCATCCTACAGGTCATGGAATAGGATTTGGAAAATTATCGATCAAAGATGGGATAATCAACTCCATGGCCACTTGCATGCGGCAGGTAAGCATAATTAAATTTCGATTTTTTTTATATGAACTATTTTGTATTTATTTTCTTCTAAAATTTTTACATGTATCACATAACAGCTTACTTTCTAAGCCCGGCATGCCAATATAGCCAAGAGTTCAATGATGTCGAAGAGGTGTGGGTAGGTTTGAAAGAAGTAACTAAGCCTGGAGCCAAATGTGGAGAGACAAGCAAGGGCAATTAATGAAGTAAGTATATTGATAATTCTATGACTAGTTATTAAAAACAATTATACCAAGTAGATTTTATTAATGTTAATAATATTTGAATTAAATCAATTTTCTATGCAAATGTAGATAAAGATATTCAAGGAAAGGAAAGGAGTTTTTGGAGAACGACTCACACTTGTATCAATCAAAAATACTTAGCCACGTTAGAAAGAATTAGATGTGTATTATTGTGTATACAAATTTATATACGTAAAAGAAATGTATAATCATTAAAATGTTTTAAACTTTGTTTTTGTAGTTCAATAGTGGTATAATTATAGAGAATCTTCTCCACACCTCTGGAGGATTTCTATAAAGGTTCTCACCTAGACATGTTCTTCCTCAGGATGTGAGAGAAATTGGAGCACGTTTGCATTGATTCATACAAAACTTCACAATCGTCTTGCTATGTCAAAGTTAGAAGAACTTGTCTACGTGCATTATAATTTAAGCCTGTGGACTCCTAATTTAATTAATAGATCTCATAATAATGAATACTACAATTCCATTGACTTGAATCATATCTTTGATAATGAGGACATCTTAGATGATTGGATTCGGGAGATAGAGTAGCCTATAATGGATGAGAATGCACTAGAGCAAGGTGTTAATGCATTGGCCAACGATGAAGATCAAACAGCTGAGCCCTACTATGGCAGTAGCAATCATTCACAAAGGGGTGATGCAAGTAACTGATGTAGGCAGTAGTAGTCGTTCACGGGATGAGAGAAGAAGCCGTCGCAATGAGAAAAATGTGGTACATGATGTCACAAACACAGAGACATCCAATGGTGCTAATAGTTTTTTTGGTAAGGGTACTAGTGGTGGTGGTGGTTGTGGTGGTGGTGGGGGTGGTTACAATTATAGTGACCAACCGCCAAGCCAAGAACAACAATGAGCTGAGAGCACTGAAAGACATTATGGTACACAAGATGATTATGATAGGCCTCAACAGGACATGAGCAATGAACAGAGGAGGCACTCGAGATGGCATGGTTAGTTTTCAAGCCAACAAGATTATGGTGTTCATGTAGGCGACTCGGCGACAATGCTTAATATTCATATGCGTGGCATGCAATTAGGGGATGATGCATACAATCGACCACCATCACACCCACTCCAAAGATCTATTAGCACTAGTGGTCGTGTTTATGGTCGTAGGGGCCGTCAAGTGCCTACTGTGTCTGAGGCTGATAGTTATGCACCACCACGTGGTCCACCAGTCTTTGATACATCTACAAACACTAGTACTGGTGGTTACTATGATCGGGGTGATCACGGACAAGGGCATGGCTATGGAACATCTACGAGTACTAGTCCTGGTGATGGCTATGGATATCTCGATCGGGGATCCAGCATTTCTAGTGGTCCTACTGGTTATTTCAATGATGCATCAAGTAACAGTAATGGGACACAGATCCCCTATCCCCCACCCCAGCCATATTATGGTGTTCATGGGCAAGGTTCAAGTAGAGATGCCTCTCATGATCCAATTGCTGCACTGACTTTCAATATATTTTACACCCCCCCTTCATATTACCCACAAGAAGGTGATCAACACTTTCAACCACATCGCCACTCTACATGGGAGTAAATTTTATATCAGTATGTTACTTACCAAAAAATCATTTGTCAATTTCTTTATGATATGTATTGTTATTTACCCATCATTGATATATGATATTTATTTATGTTCTTTGGGTATATATTCTAATTTAAAGCATAAATATAGTGTTATTTCATTATATATTAGTGTACTAGCACCTATTCTTATGTTTTTTTACCATATTATGTGCATTGAGTTCATTATTTTGCTTATTTGATGGTTCCAATGTAATCATCATATTTTTTAGGAATTTTCTATGATTTTTTGAATTTTTTCATACTTTTTTATAATGTGTAAAGTTGCATCTCGCCCAAGACGCGATGTGTTTGGCGAGACTGAGATGAACGAGACCAAAACAAAACGGGGACCGAGACCGAGACTTTGAACCATGCCTAACCCTCTTCTTCTCTGATAGTCTCTAGATTCAGTGATGTTGATTGGGTTAGTAGTTGTTCTAATAAGCGGTCCACTTCCGGGTATTGTAACTTTTTTGGAAGAAATCTTGTTACGTAGAGTAGTAAAAAGCAAGCTATTGTTGCTCATTCGAGTGCCAAAGCTGAGTATCACGCTATGGCTCATACAATTACAGAATTATTGTGGGTTCGCTCCTTCTGAGTGATATGGGTGTTATTGTTCCAATTCCCATGAAGATGAATTGTGACAATCTGCTATCGTTATTGCTAACAATCCTATCTTCCACGAACATACCAAACATATTGAGGTTGATTGCCATTTATTTGAGATTTGTTGTTATGGAAGGAACTTGTTACTCCTTATGTTCATTTGGATGATCAACTTGGTGATATTCTCACAAAGCCCTTGGCTCGTGCTTCTTTCCCATAGCTGTCTTTCAAGCTGGGCATTTTTTATTTGTATAATCTAGCTTGAAGGGGGGTGTTAGAGTTATTATATCTGTTTACTTTCATTAGAATAAGGGTAATATTGTCAATTGTGTTTCTCTCATCTATACTACCTATAAAAAGATGAATGTAAGAAAAACTTTTGATTGACTAATATACCCTTATTTTAATTTTTAAATACACAACTACCCACCTTTCTGCATATATAGAAAATATAGCAATATGAAGACTATAATTCTAAAACACATACCTTAATATATTCTAAAACACATATCTTAATATATAAAACACATATAGGAATTCAAATGAAACGGAAACTATAATTCCTACATAATAAATAGAAATATATAGGAATATGGAAACTATAATTCTAAAATAGCAGCCGAAACACATACCTTAATATATTCTAAAACACAAACCTTAATATATAAAACACAAATAGAAATTCAAAGGAAACGAAAATTATAATTCCTATATAATAAATAAACAGCCAGATTGTAAATTGCACCTTCTTCATCAAGAGTAGTTTCAACCTTCTCTCCACTTTTTCCATTAACGGCGACTTCTCCCTTCACTGGTTAATGGAGACTTCTCCATTCTCTGGTAAGTTTTGCTCTGCAAATCTATACTACCTATAAAAGGTTGAATCTCAAAAAAACTTTTGAACGATCAATATACCCTTATTTTTTCTATAAAAAAAAAATACATAACTACTCTTCCTTAATTGAAACATATAATAAACATTCTTATCATATGGTAACAAATGAAAGTTAGATTTTAATTCAAACTCTTAACAAATTAAAGTTAGATTTTTACTCAAATGTTTTTTTTTAGAGCAACTATCAAGTTGCATGATAATATATATGAATATAAACTCTTTAAATATTCCATTTTATGAAGAAAAGAAATTCTGAATATACATCTAAAGAGTTTTTAATCTTTCATTGTACTTTCAAATTTTAAATTTTATCTTTTATGAAAAAATATAAAATCTTTATGTATTTATTATTTTGTATAACTAATATTATTTAAAAATATTTACGTGCAATGCACGTGTGCTATATCTAGTACATATAAATAATAATAGACTAGTAAGAGGCTAATTTGACTCTCTTAACCTATTTTACTTATCTCCTTCTTTCTCTCCCCGAACTTCATCAAACCCCAATCCTAATCTCTTAAACCTTGAAATTTAACTTACTATAAAATAAAAATAAAAAAAACGTTCATTTCATAATTAAAGGATTTTTCATCTCACAAATAACATATTGTCCACCATATAAATTGTGAAACTCAAAGTAAGTCTTATTTATTATTAATGAAAATGATAACCTAATAGGTTTGACTATTTTAGGGCATACATCCCAACTAATGGAATGAAGGCAATACCAAGACAGCAATTTCAAGATAAAACATTAGTTGAATCCTAATCATTACCAACAATTTATAAATCATTGTATATGTTGATCCATGAGATGTTTTAACATGCTGTGTTACACGAACTCGCTGGTTTATGCCAACGTACCTGTGTCGACATGACACAACATGGGTACTGGTAGTCTGGTATGGGATCCATGTCAAATACTCCAGTTGAAAAGCAAGTACGGCTGGATGGAGAAGAAGAAAGAAGAACAAGAACAAAAAGAAAAAGAAGAAAAAAAGAGAGAAAGATAGCGTATCTCGTTGTTAAGGACTTAAGGTTCATTGAAAGAGGATGCCAGAGACGACGACGCCATCATTAGAGGGGGTGAGGGTCACACCATCAAATCTCATGCCGTCAATAAAGATCTAGGGTTCTCTCGAGAGAATCTTTCCTTGCTTTTATATTTTATTTTTTCAACTACGTCCTCAAGTTTTGTTTATTTTTAAATTGACTTACTGTCAATTATTACTTAAACCCTCCAAAACTGATTATTATGGTAATGCCCTAACATCTTAAAATATTTTTAAATTCACCCCTAAACATATTTACCTTATATTATTATTATTATATTATATATATACACACATATATGCACATGTATCCCTGTACCTGTACCTAATTTTTGGATCCTTTTTAGTCGAGTCCGCGAATTCTAATATTTAATGGTTTGACGAATCCAACTTCTAGACACATACCACCCCCGACACCCGCACTTGAACCCGTGTAACATAGTTAACACATATATGAGTTTTCATTGAATAAATAGTGGGGTTTCTACATATGTTATGGTTTTCCATGGAGTTATGCTTTCATGTCATATTTGAGAGATTAATGGTGTATCTTCTTGTACGTTGATTTTCATGGTAGGTTTGAAAGTAATTTAGATTTAATTCCAAAATGTGCAAATAATAATATATCTAAATGTGAAGTGTGTGCTCAAGCGAAAATAGTGCGTAAACCATTTCACCAAGTTGAGCGTACTTCAGAATTACTAGAACTTGTTCACTCGGATTTGTGTGATCTTAAGGGTTTTATAACTCGTGGAGGAAAGAAATATTTTCTTACATTCATTGATCATTTTTCAAGATATACTTATGTATATTTGTTGTCTAGCAAAGATGAAGTATTTGGTAAATTTAAAATTTATAAAGCCGAGGTTGAAAATCAACTTGGTAAGAAGATAAAAGTGTTAAGAAGTGATCGTGGGAGAGAATATTTTCCAACCGAGTTGAGTGTAGTGTGGGTTTTATCATGTATTTTGGGTTTCAAAGAAAATGTCATCAAATGCTTAAATTTTGAGGAAACTGTTATGTATTATCTTTCCACGTGGGTTATTTATCTTGATTTTTGAAAGGATATCAATAGTTTGTTATGTTGGGATTTTGGGAAATAAATTATGGTAGTTATATTGATCTTGGGTATGTGATCTCATTTGGGCACTGCATGAATGTTTTGTGCAAACCCTATTTTTTTTAGGTCTAAGAGATATTCTATTATGGGAAAAGTTGAGATTATGATTTTGAGATTTTGTATGCATAGAACTTTGTTTTGGTAAGGTTAAGTCTTAAGAATTTGAGAATTGCTTACAAATGATGGGTATTTTGACAACCAATTGTAATTATATTTCTTGGAAACAAAAAGGGGTTTATTGGGGGTTTACTCTAATTGCAATTGATGGATTTCTGGGTTTAAAACGCTGTGTATAAGCATATATATTTGGAAATGGGAAAATTCTGATACTGGTTTTAGACTGAGACTTTGTAACATTGATTGTGTTAAGAAATCACACATCGATCATCATTTTGAGGCTAAAGGAAGGTCAAAGGATTTTGTGAATGAGTTGTTTTAGAATGCTTAAAATGATAGTGGAGGGTTTTGGAGTGAGGATGTTCTCTGTGATGCCCCACTCCGTGGTCATGGGGAGTTCTCAGTGATACCCCGAATTTTTTGGTAAATGTCCCATTTCCGCACAAAGTCCTCTTGGTGAGGAAGTCCTCCTGGAGAAGAGGTTTGATAGTTATGGCTGAGCCAATTATAAAGTCATTCCCACATATCATCTATGGCATTCAAAGATGGTTTATGATTTAGAAAAGAAAGTAAATCCTTGTCAAAATGTTTTAAATAAATGGTTTTGATATGGCCATGAGATTTTAGCCCATCCATGATACCTTCTAGAAAAATGTTCCTACCGTGCAATTGCTCATTATGTTGTTCTTACAGGTATAAATAAAGACGAAGATGCTTTGAGTTGAGACGAGATGGAATTTGAAGCTCCTTGACATTATTGTGCATGAGTTGGGAAGAATTGCATGCTTAGATACCAGATGCTATTTTTTGGAGATTGTGTTCAATTAGTTGTATTTGACAGCTGGCTGTGAATATTATGCTTGGAATTGTAATTTACTACCCTTCGCCTGTAACTAAAATTATGGATGAAAACCATACGATGCAGCTTTGATATTATGGCGGAAACAGAGGAACATTTATTATTATAAATTGTGATTTTATAAATAGGTTTTGTATCAATCCGATAACTTGGGATGTCTTCTTTACAAATGAGAGCATGCCACATTTTTCCCACAATTTTGGGAACAAAATTTTAAATAAAACCATTCACCAAGTGTTTTGTTGAACTCAAAATAGGGTTTAATTGAATCATTGTTTCCTTAGCCTTATTTAATCATGACCTATTTTCAAGCAGTGACAGTTATATACGTAATAAGAAGGGAATTTTTAAATTTCACATTGAAGAAAGTTTAGATAAAGCTGAGAAATCAACGCCTTCCAAGCCTTTTATAATAATATAGATAAAAAAAAAAGAGCCCTGCTATACAAGACGACTCCATTTGACGGAAGTCATCTTGCGACTGACGTGGAGCGTGAAAACTAACGGATCTCAAATCTTTCACTTTCAAAGCAAAAATCTTCTCCGTTTGTTTGCCCCAGCCAATCGTTCCCAAACCCCATGCTCCTACAAGCCTTCTCAAGCGGCGGCAAAATGGGGATTGTGATTCTGAATTTTTTTTTATTTTTTTGGAATCTGTTTCAAATACAAAAAATCAATTTTCAGTTAGCAAAAACTCTCTTTACAAAAAACTTGCAAACTTTAGGAAAAAAAAAAAAAAAAAAATTAGCTAAATTTACAAAAATTCTAGCTAACTTTGCTCAAAATCTAGCTAACTTTACAAAAATTCTAGCTAACTTTACCCAAAACCTAGCTAACTTTACTAAAAATCTAGTTGACTTCTTGAAATTAAAAAATTTTAGCAAGTTGATCCAACTAGAAGCAAGCAAAGAAGAAGAAGAAGAAGAAGAAGAATAAGGCCAAACCAGTGAACCAGAGAATTTAGTTTACAAAAAACCTAGTTAATTTCTAAAAATAAAAAATAAAAAAACCCCTTGTTAAGTTCACCAGAGAACGCAGATTAATTTGGTCGATCTACTCCACTTCCTTTCTTCAAGCCCTCGATCCTAGCCTTTCTTCAAGAACCATGACCCTTCTCCACCCATCACCGTTGACCATAGTCGAAGCAAATTTTGAAGGAGCTCGAGCATTTGCAGAAGGATCCTCCAACTTTTTGCAGGTCTTGTAGCTGAAGACATGCTCTATTGGGGCGATGGCACATTGAATGACATCGATGGCAGCAGTAGTGAATGGTGGCAATGGCATCTGGTGGGTTTTGGAGTACAAAGAGAGAATGCAAGGAGATAGAGAAATAGAAAAGCAGGAAATAGAAAGAGAAAATAAAGGGAGATTGATATAGTGAGATAATAAAGTTCTCGAAATGGGTGAATAAAGGTAGAAAAGAGGGGATTTTGTCCAAAAAAAATAAGAAAAAAAAAAGTAACTGACAAATCACGTGTGAATGAAGTGTGATGGGTGAGTGAAGGTAGAAGAAAAGTTGAGATTTTTTTCAAAAAGTAACTGACAAATCACATGGTGGTGAGTGAAGTGGGATGGGTGAATGAAGTGGCTTCTGTTTAAAGTTTAACATTCGGTTAACTTTCGGCTCACGGCACTTCGGCCTAACAATCATTACACTAAAAAAAAGAGCCCTGCTATACAAGACGATTCCATTTGACGGAAGTCATCTTGCGACTGACGTGGAGCGTGAAAACTAACGAATCTCAAATCTTCCACTTTTAAAGCAAAAATCTTCTCCGTTTGTTTGCCCCAGCCAATCGTTCCCAAACCCCATGCTCCTACGAGCCTTCTCAAGCGGCGGCAAAATGGGGATTGTGATTCTGAATTATTTTATTTTATTTTATTTTCAGTATCACAAATGAAATTTTATAGTCAGTTATTTTTTTATTTTTTTTAGATAAGTAATATTTTATTGGGTAATTCAAACTCACAACCCTTACGATTTTCCTCTCTATTTTCAAAAATTATATTTTCCTTCCTCGTCACTAATGTTGAATTCTTGTTAATTTGTATCTTTACCCTTTGACATATTATTATCATTTTTTAATCAAAACACAATGTTTTGATTATTGGTCACTAAGCTTATACTGAATTCAAAACTTAATAAAATAAGTCATATTTTCGATTGTTTAAAGGAATTAAGCCATAAAATCTAAAATTGATTACGAAAAATTTCTTATGTCAAATATTTGAAGATGAATTAAATCAATTTGTGAGTAAGCCTTCATTCGAATCCAAAGCTTCACTTATATATATGTAAGATAATATTCATATAAATTTTAACGAATTATTTTTTGTCAAACTATAAGAAAATTGAAGAGAGAAAGGTCATTTGAGTATAAAACACAATAAAAATGTTTGAGTGGAAATTAAGGGAAATGTTTCCTGGGACCACTTCGGTGGACCGAATGTGAGCCGAAAGATATGCACGTTAAATAATTAACAGGCTGCCAAAAAAATAGAATAAAGTGCATTTGAAAAGGAAAGCTTCTCACAGAAGCTTAACCCAGTTGTTTTCTCTCCCCTCTCTCCTTCCTCTTTCTCCGTACCTATACCCAAAACACATTGTCGGTGGACTCACTTCTCTCCCTCACCGTTCTTTTTCTGTTAATATTGTTTCACTCTGTTGACTATGGTTCACAGTGGTGGGATTGAAGGCTTGAAGAAGGAAAGCAGAGTAAATCGACCATATTTTGCATGCTCCGATGAAGATCCTGGTGCCTCCGGCATGCTTCATGTTTCTAACTTCATAGATTTGACTGCCGGTGAACGAAGATGGGTTTAATATTGGTGTCGCTGGTTGAATATTGCCCTTTATCACAGGTGGATTGTAGATCTGGTGGCATACCCTACATCAGTAGTGTGATGGGTTTTGAAACAAGTGACAACGAGCAGATTTAAGGGATATGGCAGACGGTGATGGACCTTGACTATCGCCGGCAGATTTGCACAACAACAATGCCGATTTTCTGTAGCCTTGTGATGGTTCTTCTTCTTCTTCTTTTTTTTTTTTTTTTATTTTTTTTTTTTGGCTTCTAGATTTTGATTAACTAGATTAACTAGGTTTTGAATAACTAGTTAATTTTATAAGATTAACTAGATTTTTTAAATGATTTTAAGTAGGTTTTGAACTAGATTTAGGGCTTGGATTTTTAAAAACTAATATGTTTATTCTTGATTATCTAGTTAATATTATGAGATTAACTACATTTTGATTAACTAGTTAAGTAAGTTTTGAACTAGATTTAGGGCTTGGATTTTTAAAAATTATGTTGTTTATCCCAACTAGCAGGTCTACCAAGACTCCCGTGAAGTGTATGAAAATATGGAAGAATTGCGAAGATGACGGGAGGCTCCTTTTGTGGAAGAAACGGTGATATTCAAATTAGCTAATCACAAGGAAACCCCCGTTAGTCGTCTCACGGAGTCGTTCCAAAAAGTGGTCCCGTGTAGTAGTTTGCTTGTGTATGTTCTTTTTTCATTTTTTTTCTTTAATATTTTGGGCCAAACGATAGGAGAACGTACACATTCACACACGCATCCATGCGAAATTGAAACTAAAACCTCTACAAACCCAACATTTCTGTTGGGATAGGGCATGTTGCTAGACCCAAAGGCGATTGGCAAACGACCCAAACTTTTTATTTATTTATTTATTTATTTATAAAAGACGATCAGAGAAAGTTTATTAGACAAAAATATTATTTATGTCTACACGGATTTGGTTCCGTACACATGTTGGAACCTCCTCCATCCAAACGAACAAGTCATCAACGTCCAACGCGAACCTAGCAAGGCCATGGGCCACTGAGTTACCTATTCTACCAATGTGAGAAAAAACAATTGACTCAAACAAATTAACCTTACATTGAATGTCCTCAATAATTAAGCCCACCAAAGAATGATCATTCTCGCCAGAATTAATGGAGTTCACCACGTCTAGATTGTCACCCTCCATAATTACTACTTTCAATCCCAAATCTGCCACAAAATCCATAGCAAAACGCATGGCCCTTGCTTCAACCTGAGTGGGAGGAAAGACGCCATCCATTCGTTTGGAAGCTACTGCAATCGGTTGACCCTCAACATCCCGTACCACAACCCCCAGCCCCACACTCTTCTTGTCAGCAAATAAAGCACCATCAGAATTCACTTTGTGAATCCCAGCAGTTGGGGGCTTCCATCGAGCAGAATTTTTAACTCCTTCTGACTTAAGTACATTTTGAGCCTTAACATACTCTTGCAACAGGATGGTCGCCCTCTCCATCAGTTGTTGTGGAGTCAACTTTGTAAATCCCAGCAAACAACCCAAACTTTAGACGGATAATCATTGTTTGTAAAAATGTCAAGTGCATAAATTAATATTATCCTTAAGTTGTTTTTGTTTTTCAAATTCTAAAATGGCATAACTTTCAATATAGGTGTAAGTTTTTTATAAAATTTATATTTTAGAATTTATATATCGGTACTTTCAATACAAGACCCATGATAAATTTAAAATTATATATAATAATAAATAAATAGTTACATTGATTACATGTAATTGTTTTGTATAATTCAATTACCCACACAAAAAAGTTAAATTGAATAAGGGTAATTTATTAAATCAATTAAATTTTTATGTTTGAAACTAAAACATTGAAATTAAAAAGGGGACTTCGTCTATAAGTTCATAAAATAAGACTTATGCAAGCATAAGTACACTAAATAATCTTATGGAGTCATAAATCAACCAAACGATCTTCTGGACCAAAAAACCCTTCCATACATCATATTCATGCCCTCACTGAATACTGTTCTCTCTCTTTATTTCCTTCCCTCTCTTTCTATCTCCTTCGAAGTTCCATCTTTTTCATGGCTCAGGCCTCTTCACTACCGGCATTAGAAAAGGTCAATTAAGAGGGGTATATTTCTCCAAAATCTAGCCACCACTAACAAGAAAACAGGTGGTGAACGAATGGAATATTATCCTGGGTCGATGCTCGATCAACTGGATGCCACCATGATTGCAGCACAAAAATGGCTTTGAAAGCGGTTGTTCATGGACTGATTACATGTGATTTTCAAACCACTTTCCAAGGGATTAGAGGATGAAGATGATTGCTAGACCCACGTGCCATCCAAATATGGATATTTTCTCAATCCGTGTCCTAATTGGTTCTCAGATGGATTTCTTCTTTACCTTAATATATTTTCTTAACACTTCAAATAATCTCTTGAACATGGAAAACACATGAACATATAGAAGGTTCCGAGCCATCATAAATAAAAAATTAGCATTGATATTTTGGCTTTTCTAAACAATTTCTTGTAACTATTTTAAAGACACTATTATCTCAAATCCACAAATTTCCAAACCACTAAAACCAAATCTAATTATTTTATTCATAATTTAATTGTTAAACTTACACACAGAGCCATTAATTTAAATTAAACTCTACTAGAAACGATTTAATTTCATATTGATATGTAACTATTGTGAAGTAATTACACACTATGTTCAATGTAACTATGCTTTTCTTTTATAATTTCATATTCGACATGGGTCTTGCTTCGAAGATCTCGGCAAATATATTCTAAAAATATAAATTTTATAAAAAACCGATGTGTATAATGAGAGTTATACCATTTTAAAGTTTGCAAATAAAAAAATAATATTTGAGGTTAATTATGACATTATGAATTTACCACTCTCATAAAAATACTTACATTTTACTTTAAAGTGGATTTATGACAACATAAATTTCTTCATAACTTTTCTTCTACTATTCTTGAGCAAATCAATTTAGTAATTAAGGATATGGAAGAAAAAAAGGCTACTAAAGACATTTTTATTCCTATTTTATCAAAATCGCAACAAAAAAAATTTCGACAACAGGCTAAGTAGGCCACATCTAGTGTGCCTTATCATTTTCAAGACAAGAATTTTTCAAAAACGTTCAAGTATGACAATTTTGTACTTGACTGTCAAAGGTCTTAGATATATATCCTTACTGTGAGCTAGATTGTGACATTAGAGGCCCATTACATTAAATAAGGAAATAATTAACCCTAAAGTCTAGGAAAATAAAAAAGTAAAATTCTATTATTCCATAAATAAACTAATATGGGTAGGCTTATGAGCATTAAGGTGTTGATAAAGGAACAGGGATGGGTCTATGAGATGTTGAATTACATCAGCCCTCGTTGCCCTCTGATACTTAATAAACTCCTATTAAAGGACAGGCCTTAGGCATGGATAATCACTTCTTGAGGAGGAGAGGCTAAGCCTTTTAAGTTTCCAACCTAAAAGCCTAAGCTTGTAGGTGGAGGGTCGAAACAGATATATGAAGACATGTTAAACTCGATATTTAATCGATGTAGGATGCCCTCACGTGCAGGCCTTACAAGATTCAAATGGCCTATCATGTGGATAACAAAGACAAGCTCACGAATGAAACTGGCTCGGAAACAATATACTCTGAGACCATGTTAAGTTTCCAACCTAAAAGCCTAAGCTTATAAGTGAAAGGCCTAAACAAGTATATGAAGACATGTTAAACTCGATATTTAATCGATATGGGATGTGGGACTTCCCAAGAAGGCCCGAATAAGATTTTATTAAAGGAGATAGGCTAGTTGAATTCACATGCCATGTATCAGCTCTTTGTTAAATATTTATGCCATGTAAACACTAGTTAATGAGACTTTTAAGAACAACATAAAAGATAGTAGTCAAACATCTAGGCAGTGATTAGAAATGAAGATGAAATAAAAGTAATGTACGAGTCATTGCACTATAATGAAGTAATGAACAATGTGCAGGAAAGTAGCATTATGTGCAGATGTGGGGTCCTGTGGTTTTCCCCCTTCCACATCTTACCCTTCAAAAGGTTTAAAAAAAAAAGGGAGAAAGGGTAAGCATTGTGAATGGAGCAGAAACAACATTAAACTAACTAACAATGTGCAACACATGGACAATGATGAGTTGAGAGATGGTGGATAGACAAGACTGTCAACAAGCCATTGATAGAGAATTACATTGGGAAGTGGCTTGTGACCAGTGGAACATTGGAGAGCAGATTCTTACTTGAAATGACGAATCGGTCCCCTCTAATTTGACAAAATCCTGTTGAGATTTGGGACTAATAGGTGGTTGACATCAGATTAAGTAGGTGATGTCAGAAAAACCAGCAAAAGTTTTTTGAAATACTTGTATCAATTAGATGTTCAGGTCCTAAGTTAGAGGTTCAAAATGGATCACCCAATTATTAATTTAAAATCTACCAATTACTGACGGAAAGGCTCAGAAGCAATTGCAATGGCCATACCTGTAGGAGCCTGGAATTACTTGCACGAATAGGAATGATGAATAAAAATGTGTAATTATTACATAATTAGAGCCACATATAGATACAATTAGTAAGGACAGTATACTTACAACAACAATGACTTAACATATAAACTGTTGCATCTCTCTCTCTCTCTCTCTCTCTCTCTCTCTCTCTACAAAGCTTCCAAGTGGATCCTTCCCTTTACTGATCAATGAGTTGTTTGTCTCATAATTTGAAAGTCATCATGGGTTTTTAGTTTCTTATTGATGCTGATTAACTCAATTCTTATATCTATAATGATAATCAATCATCTGGGCTTTTTGAATGCATTCTATTCTTCTTCGTTTTTTGCTAAGTAAACCAAGATGAATGCATTCTGTTCATCTTTCAGGATCGTTTAGTTGTTTGAATCTGCTTTATATGATGACAAATGGATCATCTGTTAAAATGTTCTGCTGCATAGTTAACCCTATTCGTATGGGTGCTGGTCTCAGGAAACTGTGTCCTAGCCTATAGCTATGGCTCTAATTCATTATGCAAAGAATAAAATTTTATTTATTGAACATGACCTTGAATCCTCAATTTTCCAATATCTAGAAGTGGGTCTGTTCATTCAGATATTTAGCTTATTTTATTTTACTTTATTTTATTTCAGCTGTTGTTTTAAAAATCTGTGTCGGTCCTTGTATGCTTTTGTCACTGTGTATGCAAATAAATAAATACTGAAAGGGTCAAGTTATTGCAGGAGGAGTTGCGTAATAGCATTATTTCAATGGTGAACCAATCGGCAGCACTTAATCGTGCAGGTGCCGAAAATATGAAACCCAGACAACTTTCTGATGCCATACATGAAGAGGTTCGGTAAGTTGATAATTTATCCAAACTTTTTAGTGGGAATAAATTTAGAACTCATGATTATTTGGGTCAGTTCAGGAATAAAAAATCAGGATTCTAGGTGTAATACATTTTGACAGTAACTTTGGGAACAACCTGTGAGCATTTAGGGGAAATTTTATTATTGAATTAGATTTACAGTTTTTATTATTATAATACACTCTAAAGTTTTGTATTGAATTTCATGAACTTTTTGAGAGGCCTTGTAAATTTAGTAGTTATTATTGAATATGAGGTGACTTTGGATTTTGTCATACATTGTAAATCAACTTTGTTCTGTGATCAATAATCAAAACTCACGTATTCAATTTTCAACAGTAATCGTGTTGTATTGTTATTCCTAGGAACAAAATAATGAGCCGGATTTCTGATGGTGTATGGGAAATAATCAGATCAGATGATGGCATGAAAAGTGAAATTACAGAAACTGTTCAATCTGTTTACAATAAAGTAGTGAACCCAAAAGGGAAAGAAGAGTGTGAATCATCCTCTCCCAATAATGTGATGCTAGTTCAAAAGGAAGTTGTCAATAATGTTTCCCTTACTGTCTCGGCCAGTGAAATGGATGATAGATTGTCTGACAGTGAGCCAAAAGAACCGCCAGGTTTCTCTATGTATGATCATAATCAGAACAACTGTGAGGAGCAACACAAAGAGGAGCCGGAGCTGCCTATGCCTGATGAAAGATGTCCACCAAAGAACAGAAGGATAGGCCCCACAACTCAGAGGATGTGTTGCAGCAAGATGTATGTCTCAGTGATCCACCTAGCTTTTCAGTCATGGAGCACAAGCACCCATGTGATGATAGTGATGAGGACCCTGATGTGCCTCCAGGTTTTGGTTGATGAGTTATCAGGAAATTTATTTTGTGATAGTCGCAGCTATCATGCAACCATCACAATTGGCAGAACTATACAATGAAGGATTCAGCCATGAGTGCAGCCAGTGCCTTTCCTGTTAATTCTAAATGCTCGTACTGAATCTTGGCAGTTAACAAGGGATCTTTTCCATCATGGGTGAAGGTCAGAAGCTTCAAATATTATTCATATTTTTTTACGTGTTAAGAGATTTTCTTATAACTTAATCAGAAGTTCCGTGAGAATTTGAATCATGATACACAATAGTACAACATCAACAATTTCCTCTTCATTTTTTATGTAGGTGAGTAAAGGATCCATAAGAGGCTGATGTAATGTATGGAGAGCTCCGTGGGTTAGCAATTTGTGGTCTCATTTGTAATTTTTGCTCATAAGACTTGATGTGGTTGGAGTGACAGAGGTGAGACATACAATTAGGCCAGTTCTACCAGATTTTGAGAATTATGTGTCAGGGATTTATAGATATTGACCAAAATAACATTAACTTGTATAAGGTTTTCCGACTTAATGTTTGACATTAACAATTAGAATTTTATTTTATTTTATTTTATTTTTCCCAATTCACCTTTGTTTTGCTAGCTTTCCTGGATCTGATGGCTTGACTTGCGTACACAATGTGTTTGTCCATGTTAGACCATCAGGTACAAAACACAGCCCGGTGAGAAGGTATGTCTAGTCCAGTCCCCTCTGATCTTTTGTTGGTTTATATGGTTCACTAACAAAGTGTGAAATCTGGGATATGGAAGGGCTATTAACTCATTCTGTTGAGGAAGGAGTGATTGGATTATGTCTGCCTTCTCACCAGGACAACTAAATTAACGGCTTTGTACCGTGATGGGATGCAGCATGGTTGGTAATGATGAACTTGGAAAATTTTACTTTAGAAAAGAGCTATGTCCCTTTCGTTACTTAACAGTAGAATATTTTAGCTTATAGTCTAATACAAGTTGGAGAAAATTCATCAAATGCATGTGTTGTTTGTGTGACCACTGACAATTTTTTTAATGTTGCAGCGAGTTGGTAGGGCTTGCTGGCTTGGTGAGGGAAAAGAAGCGTTTTAGAAAACTTACTAGGTTTGCAGGCACTTGCAAAGCACATGCTGCCTATTAAAGTGGTGTTAAGGGTTATCTTTGTTTTTTTTTTTTTTTTTTTGGTAATAGTGTTTAGGGTTATCTTTTTGGACGTCTTTTATTTTATTTTAATTTATTTTAATTTATGGTATTCTTTGTTTTGGAGAGTCGGTTTGTTGTGAGGAGAAGCTGCATATTGGTTACCCAAAGGTCCCTATGTGGGGTGTATATAATGGAAAGCATTTTGAGAATGATATGTTTAGGTTGTGTTGAGAACAAGGACTATATTTGCCATTAAGTCTTCTCCTTATTGCCCACACACTAATGGGCAGTTGAGGTAGCTAATGAGAATATCAAGGGGATTCCATAGAAAACTGTGGATGCATACACTTATTGGCATGAAAAGATACCACTGGCCTTATTGGGATATGGTACTTCGGTTAGAACATCTACAGGGGTTACACCATTCTCATTAGTGTATGGCATGGAAGTTGTGTTACCGATTGAACTTGAGGATCCTTCTCTAAGGGTGTTAGCCGAGAGTCAATTATTTGAAGTAGATTGGTTCAGAAACCGATATGTGGAGTTAGCATTATTCAATGCAAGACGCCCCACAAGCGAAGAATGGATATGATAGTGCATTCAACAAGCATGTGAATGATCGTGGTTTTAAGAAAGGTCACTTAGTTCTGAAAGAAATTCGTGTCCCAATTCATGACCAAAGGGGCAAAGTCCAACCTAATTGGGGAGGCCCGTACACTATTAAAGAGATTATGTTTAATGGTGGAGTTAGATTGTTGGACTTAGTTGGTATTGAGTTTATGCATCCAACCAACCAACCTAGATCAGCTGAAGAAATATCATGTGTGAAGCTTAAAAGCCCGCTAGGTTGAAAAACTGAAAGGGTAGCTTAAGCAAAAGTTACGGCAGCTAGCTAGGTTAAAAACCCAAAAGGGTGGCCTACCCAAAAACTAAGACATTCAAGAAAGAAAAGAGAAAAAAACATCAATTATGAGGACCTGATTCTCTATCAAAATATTGAAGTACTACAAATATTACGAATGTTTGATGTTTGATGTATAGATAAAGTGGAGATAAATAGGTAGTCCACAAAGTTATCTTGGATGTGGTCCAGAGAGAGAGAGAGAGAGAGAGAGAGAGAGAGTTGGTTTTGCACATCTCAATTGGACTAATCCATGCTGTCACATGAGAAAAAGAGAGTAGAAATGTCTTCAATTCTTTGGCTTTGTTTCTTTCTATCCATATCCAGTCTTTGAGTATTTCTTCTCTGCGTCACTCATAAGTATCTCAAGTGTCACCATCCTCGCTTTTCACAAAATTTGTACTCACATCCCCTTTCTTACCAAAATCCACCCTTGAAGTCACAACTTTCCCAAGGCATTCCACCATGTTCATAACTTTTTCCCTAACATCCTCAGCCTTTACAGTTAACTTAGGAGCCATCATTTCTTCAGTTCTTTGTTGTTGGGTTGGCTTGGTTATGAGGGCAAAGATCCTTTTCCTTTCCATGCAACATGCATCGGTCGCATATGCACGGCTCGACTCACAAGGACCATCACTAAAAGCCTGAGAAGCGAGGCAATGACCATCCCTCCAATTTCTTTCCCATCTGTTATGGACCATCTCCACCAATCTGCAAGAGATCAGCAGTTATGAATACAAGGAAAACTAAAGCTCATGTTACTGGAGCAAAGCAAATGAATTTTAACAGATTGGAAGAAAAGAGAAAAGAGGGTAAGGTTCAGAAGCCTAAAACCTCATTGCAATTTGTTGTTGATTGGGACACTTTTTTCTAAGGATTAAGAGAAGATGATATTCAATATGAGATAGCCAAGGAAAAGCATCGCCGCAAAAGGGAAGGGAAAGTTGCTGCTAATACAAAAGAGGGTTGTTGAGTGTTTTCTATGCTCTGGTGTGGTCTTTGTGGTGTTCAGTGGCAATGTTGGGTTGGGTTGCTTCTGTTTGTTTGGGGCTCTAGTTTTTGGTATGAGGTTTGAAGAATGTTTGGTTGAAGCTGGAATTTGCTTGCATTTGCAGATGGTGTGTACTCTCTTTTCAAATGAGTTCATTCTTCTTGGCTTTTTTTTGGGTGTTTTTCATTCTTAGTGTCGCTCTGTAGTTCTGGTTGGGGTTTGTTTTTTCTAAGGGCTCTGCCTAGGAGTTTAGTTTTTGGTTGGTTTGGCTTGCTTCTTTGGGCATTAGGGATTCTGGAGTTTTTTGTTGTGTTTGGTGTGTTTTTTAGGGGTTTTATTTGTGGATTTCGGGGTGGTTTTCCTCTTTTGAGGTTTAGCTGCTTTTTTGGGTCAGGTGTTATTTCTTTGTGTTGTGTGTCTTCTTGTGTTTTTGGTTGTCTTGGCGTTTGTTTTGTTGGGGTTGGTATTGTTGTTGGGTGCGGTTGTGATTGTGCATGGAGTTCTTTGGTGTACTGTTTTCCTCCTTTATTTAATACTATTTGGTTTGCCCATAAAAAAAAAAAAAAAAAGTTTTGCTTGTGAGAGTAATAAAAGGAGAAATTCAAAACTCGCTCGATCAGAAATATTTCAATCATCTTTTATAATCTGAAATTGCTTGAGAAATCAGTTTGTAAACAGACATATGCGCTGGAAAATGTGAGCTACTTGGGGTGAATCATGCCCTTGCTCTTTATATCAATTACCTAGAGGATGGACAAAGTTAAAATCCTGTAGAAAGAGCAAGTTGGCAGACCTTCCTCCTGCAAAATTGCAAACAAAATACACTTTAAAATACAAGTTTCTTTCAAGAGTGTAGAGGTTTCACACTACTCAGGGAAGTATTTCGAATAGAAAATGGTCATAGTTAGAAAATCAAAAGTGATTGGTTGGAAGCCTGTATAAGAAATCAACAGGAAGTAAGCATAGATAATGAAATGGAGATCCATAGTGTATACCAAGTAAGATAAATCTACTGAACAAACAAGTAGCGTCGAAGAGCACCCCTGCTTTGTACTCATAAGTAATTGCTGGTGGTGACCTAAGAAGGCTTCCAACACTGGCCTTGCTATGCATGGCATAGAGAAGCGATACAATAAATAGAAGTAGAATTTAAAGGGTCAAGCATTTTGGAGTAATTATTTGTAGAAAATTGAATTGATGAATAGCTAGTCAAAGTGTAGAACAAGAACCTGACTATAAAATGGAGTTGTTAACAGAAGCCTTCCTTGGGTGAACGGTAGAACAGGGGTGAACTCATCTAGACTTGGCTTATTGGATCACTTCGTCATTGGTCTTGATGGAGGGGATGTGAAAAATCTTTGCCAATCTTCCTCTTTCTTCCTTTGGTATTGTTGTTCCAGCTAGTGCATTTCCAGATACCATTTCAAGCTAAGGAAAAGAATGGGAGGTGGATATCACCTCTTCTGGCATGGAGTGGAGCTTGGTCTAGTTTTTAGCTTCAAGCCTTTACGAGAGGTGAGGTGTTGCAGCACCTTCTTGTCCAGGAATTTCAGATTCAGAAGACCATGTCATAAGAGAAGATTCAGAAGACCATGTCATAAGAGATAGGACTGGAGGGCAGCATCCCCTCTGAAATTGACTCCACATCTTCAAATCCTCCAATTCTAAAACTGGCAAGTCTTTACAATGCCCATTCCACACTACAGTGGGCTGTGAGTTTGTCACAGTTGGAGAAAGAAGTGAATTTAGGTTGGAGAAGAAACCCCCTTAATGAATAAATAAATGAACGAATAAATAAAAACTCAAGTTCTGAACAATCAACTGTACTCATTTCTCATAGGGATATGAGGACAATTTAGAACTTTAGATCCATCTCAACCTTTGTGAAGAAAGGTAATGGAAAGTACCTGAGAGAATCACATCTATTGTCCATGGACAAAATTTGAAGGTATGCATAGTGGTTGTGAATCAGCTCCTCAGCATCTGGTAGGAGCAGCCTAAAACTCTAAATAAAAAGGAATATTCAATGTCGCAGAGAGACCACCCCAGAAAAGGAGAGAAGAACTTTGATATCCAAATGATCAAAACAAGTGTTGTCGAGCATTATTATTTCGGTTAGGGAAAATTCAGAGTTGTGTCCCTCAATGAAGAGATACTGCAGCCTGGGTGGCAAATTTTTCAATTATGTTGTGTTTGAAAATACCAATCATTCAAGAGAAGAGGTACTGCAATCCATCTTGGATCGACAAAGTCTATTAGAACATCAGGTTGACAGACAACGTTTGAAACTTTAAGCCTGTGCAAGGAGGTTGTGACAGGAAGTCATAATTACTTCTCAATAGAACCTTATCATGGTTGATTAATTGTAGGTCACGAGTAGCTACATCCTCTGGAAGTGATACCACAAGCTGCTGACATTCAAAATGAGTGGTATAAGGTTAGTTGAGAGAAATTGTAAATATTTCAGGAGCATTTTTTAATGTTAGGGAGATACATAAACAATCTTAACTAGGCAGTCAAACTAACAAATGATATTGCAGCAATCAGAATGCTCATGTAATTGTAAACAGGCTGCCCTGGGTGGAGTTTTGGTTCAAATAGGTACTCAGGTTGAATAGTCATTTTAGAAATTGGTACAAAATAGGAGAGCATGCACATTCGAAAGGGGTATGGTATTGTTCAAACAGCAGTTGCAGGCTGATTTTGATTTCTCAAGTGGGACTTTCAATAATTCTTCACTAGGGTTTTATTCCTTTTATTCCTATATGGAGAGAGAGGGGGGGGGGGGGGGGGGATTAAACATAGGTTTTTTTAGAGATGCAAAATTGGTGTGCATAAGATGGCTAGAGAAAGAGAGAGCCATGCTCGTGAGGGCTGTGTACAGAGAGTATTGACGGTGCATAAGGGCTATGTTCTTGCTATACTTGTCCTCTTTGATCTTCATAGGGAAGAACTCTGATCAATATCACCCATGGATGTATGCAACAGGCTGAACCACGCATTTTCTTGTGTCTTTTGATTTTTTTCCCTTTACTTTTTTATTTGTAATCATATATTTACTTGTGTTTAATTCGCAATTACCTTGCACGATGGTGGCTCCTTGGTGTGATTTTTGCAACACCTTGCATGAAGAAATTAACTTTACTTCTTTATCTTTTGAGTTCTTATGCTAGATTGGTTGCTCAAGACCTTTGGTCTCTACCCAAACCCGATGAAAAAAATGGGATCACTTCTTATGGACTCGTTCAAAATGATTCTAATCTGGTTCATGGCCTATTAAAAGTAAAAGGCATTCTGATGGGATCCTCACGGACAAAAAAGGATTGCACTCAGTTTGATGAAGATCAAATGACATATTATGCATTGGCAATACGAATCAATTTTCATATCTAGTATTAAGAAAAAAAAAAAAATGATTGAAAAGGCCACAAATAAAAATCTGATGACTGCTGATAGCTCACCAAGCTACTTTTCTAAGGTAAATTTGAAGTTTATATTCTTGTCAGACTTCAAAAAAATAAATATACAGAAGGATAAAGTATATTCATCATACAATTAGCAGAGAAGAAGAAAATGAAGTAGTCCTTCAACTGAAAATTTAAGAAGAGGGACAGTAACTCTAAAATAATCTGATTCTCTAAAATTTTAAAGATTGAGAAGGGACAGTGGCTCTAAAGTATATTCTCTAAAAAATTGTCAAGTAATACATGGTAGAATATTACATACGGGCATAAACAAGCAACAGAATGACTAGAAGAAATATAAGACATTAAAATTATAATTATAATTCCTTCAAATAGGTTACAGCATAAAAACCTCTAAATCAGCTGATCAACATAATTTGGTTAAACCAAAGAGTTTTCCAATGGCACACGAAAATAAACCGATGAATTCATCATATCAGAGAAAAAGTTTCTAAAATATTTCTGAACAAATAAATCAAGAATTCGGAAAATTATCAAACCTCCTGGTGTTCTTTTCCGGGCCAACTTATGTGCTAATCAGTCCAGTTGATTTTAGCAAGAGAATACCACAATTGCAGAAAGCACAGCCCAAGCTTCAGTGCTTCTGTACATCACATTGAAATTTCAACATTAACATTTGAATGCCTGCTAATTTTATATAAGCTAGAAGTTAATTGATCTTTTAATAAAGAAAACAACATTACCACAGTAGAAACCCATTATAGAGCAGTCAAAGGTCTCAACTGGTAAGTGTATCAACAATTGTTCATAAAATCCTCCATGCACCTGCTTATTTGCAAAAGAATAATAAGATGGAATGAGAGAGATTTTCTATTCTTCTTTTTTCTCTTTTTATTTTATTTTATATATTTTATTAATGTCTTTTTGGTCGGTCAATGTGAGAGAATTATACATTGAGGCCTCACTTTTTTTACCAGAATCAGGGAAACCAGAATGGAATGAGTCTCCTCTACTCTCCTGCCCTTTACTCTCTCATCGTGGTGGCTCACTCTTAAAATTCCATTCCATTCTTATTCCCCCCAATTTTGATCAAACAAACGAACCCTAAGGGTTTATGTTAATAGTTGGGTCGGGTTACGACCTGAACCAATGGTCCACCCACGTGTGGGTGTTGGACCTTAGTTTCCTATTAGTGATGATTTCCTATTTGTGCATGGAACCCTAATTCTATTAGGGTTGGACTTAATAGGAGGGTATATAAGAGGAGTCTCTCTATGTCATAGAGAGAGTGGCTATCAATGTTGCCTCCTATTGTATTCTTCCCTTTCTCTCCAGCACTCTCTTTCTAGGATCACCATTGCCTAGGGGGTCATGGTAGCGTGGAAATATTGGGAGGACTCTATTAGTAATCCTTTTGACATTCACAACGTGAAGGAATATACACGAAGGTCTGATTCATGTTGGAGGTGTGTAGATGTGTACAGCAACTACATGAGGCTTGTAACAACTAACAACAACTGTGCTATATGCAGTAGTTAGAGCGCATGTATAGTTTATCCAAGCTAGTATATGTGGAATAGGACAACATTCCCCAAAAATAAAAATGAAAAATAAAAAATAAAACAAATCTCCAAAAGGTAAAACTCTCCTTCCTATGAATAAAGGTATCTAATAGCCCCCACCATGTTTCAAGCCAGGAGTTTACCAAGTCTATTCATATGAAGCTAAAAGCAAGAGAAGTGATTAAAGGAAAACTACAAAATTAACCATGTTGCAATTAGACAATATATTCAGTCAAGAGATCTTGGATTCAACTCTCACCACTCCTCAAGACCATTATCATAAACTTTGTCATGTAATTACTTGATGGCTGGTACATGTGGGATGATAGGGAGATTGCATATGTCCAGAGGAATTATTCAAGTGCAAAACATTTGGAACCTCCTAATATCAAACAAAATAAACAATAAGTCACACTTATTTTAAGGAATACTCGTTTTAAATAACTAGTTCAAAACCATTCACTATTTGGAAGAACCCAAAAACCAGTTAGCCACGTAGAGTGGAACCGGGTTTTTGTCTTTCATAATTTGATAACAATATTTTAAACACATAACAGGTCTTATACTTTTGGGGTAATTATGGGTAGGCCCGGTGTGGTAATTGCATTTACTGAATTTTCAGCCTTATTGGTTTTCCCGTGTTCCAGGAAATACATGGTTTCCGAAAATTGGTTTTTTGAGCTCCAAAAAAATCATGGGCCCCTTATCTCTTACGGGCTAAAATTTAACTCCCACTTTCCACTATCTCTCATCACGGTTTGCAAATAAATATTATATCTATCTATCTATATATATATATATATATATCTACACACACATCATATATATGTTTTAATTTCCTAGCAAATTATTGCCTATGAATCTATGATATAAAATGGATTTCATAAATTCTTGAAAAATGCAAATAAAAAACCACCACTGCATCATTTCCATGCAAAAGATCCATATTCTCATAATCACATGTTTGATTTAATGCAATATTATATTATGTAGTTACTCACACAATTACTCTCGGTCATGGCTTTTTGCATTAATTTTATTGAGTTTTATCATATATATTTATATACATATATGTATAATTAATGTATGTGTGTATATAATATACAATTAAAAGATAATGGGAACCAAACAATAAAAAAAAATTGATCCACGTTAGAACCTAATTTTAGACAAATTGTACAAAAAATGAATCTAGTTTAAGTTTAACTTTGTTTTGTCTATTGAGGTTATTAATAAGTACCCATGTTTTTCCAAAATATTGTAGATGCACTAAACAAAGTGAGATCGACGTCTTAGATTCAACTTTCACCATTCCCCCTCAAAGCTACCCCATGGACTTTCTTCCACTTAACCGCAAGTGCCAATTTAGTGTTCAATGCAAGATAAGTTCAAGAGAATTCATTATAACATGCAAAAATGAGGCAGTAAATTTCCCAATTTTGCCAAAAATCCTTGACTTCTATCTGCTTCGTTTTTAATTTAAGATAAAGAATCTGCATCGATTTCCACTTTCATTTTACGAAGACAGGATTCCCAACCGCTATACCTTGAGAAGGATAAACCACTGAGAAGTTGAGAAGTTACTAATAGCTTGAAAGCCTTTCCCTATTTCTGATTTCTTCCACAGTTCCACCGCGTGCGGAGTCACCAGAAACTGTCCCAACTATTGACGATAAACTGTCACAATAAAATCTTGGTGTTAAACCTCGGTCTTACTTTCTTTAAATTTGTCAGTCACTGAATATTATTGATACTCAAAGATACGCAAATAAACAACAGATTGATTCTTAAACAGGCTTCATATAACTTGAAAGTGTGTGTATATAGGATGATGATCAAGCGAGTACGTGCCGATATAACTTATATCAATACTTGTGCCAGCGTGTGTGTATATATATATATATATATATATATATATCAGAGCTAGCTTAGGCCCATTTTCTCTCTTTCTTACATAAGGCATCTAGGTGGCACTCTTATTCATTCTCATATTGGTTCACAGTTGGTTCCCAACTTGCCTGTTCCTAACTTTTATTTAATATTATGGGTAGTGAGCACATGATAAGTAGTTTCGCCTTAAACGTCCATTGTATCAAGTTGATCTGGTAAAATTAACAGCAAATTGAAAGGCCGGTGATCGACATAGTATCTGAAAATGTGATTTAATGAATCTGTTGGTGACCAAAACAAAGTGCAGAAAATAGTGAGCTACCTGATGCAAATGTTTCCCTTGTTTTCCTTTGTTCCGCTGTTCCGATGGCACTTCAAACCCTCCAGAGGTTTGAGTTTTGAGGTCTTAAAACTGAACAAAACCTGCAAATCAGCAGGGCATCTCCTGTTTTAGATTAATGTCAGCTACACCGGAGAAGACTTCAATTTTGGGCTCAGCTGAGCATCATCATAGTTATCGCTGGAATAGAGGAAATATATAGGGTCAAGCAGTTTGAATACTTATATATATAGATATATATTGGTAAAAGGAATTTGGGATTCACAGTTACAAGTACCTGACCTTAAAATCTGAGTTGTTGCTGGTAGCCTTCCATTGAGTGAATTCGAGAGCAGACGTGGACTCATGCATTAAAGACTTATACAGCTCATGAGATCAATTCCCCACTGATCATAATGGAGGGGATGTGAGCAATGTTTGGCCAATCTTCTCCTTTCTCCCTTTGGCACCGTTGTTCCAGCAAAGGAGATTCTTTAATAAGGAGTAAAGAAAGAGAGAACGGCAGCCCCTCTTCTGGCAAGGACTGCAGCTCTGGACAGTTCAAGATGTATAAATCTTCAAGAGAGGTGAGGTGTTGAAGTCCCCTCATGTCCAAGTACTTCAGATTTGGGAAATTCCAGATTAAAAGAAATGTGAGACTGGAGGGTAGCAGTCACTCCTCCGGAAATGAATCCACTTCTTCACATTCTCCAATCCCAAAATATTTAAGAGACGCCAGTGTTTGTAAATGCCACTCCCTCCGGCAGGCTGTGAGTTTGTCGCAGTTAGTGGTGGAAAGTGTTCTGAGGTTCAAAGGCAAACCACCCTCTGGAAATGACTCAAGTTCTAGACATTCATGTATAATCAAGTCCTCAAGGGAAGGTAGGATCAGAGGTCTTGCATCCTTTCAGGCAGCGATGTGAGATTGTTGCAACTAAAGAGCCAGATGAATGTCAGGTTTGGGGTGGTCAATCCTCCTATGGGAAAAGATACAAGTTTAGGACAACCCCAGATTTTCAACATACTGAGAGACTTGAGATTTCGATCTGGATTGGAAAGGGATTCCAGGTTCTTGCAATTTGAGATACGAAGATGATTAAGCTTTTGGAATAAGCCTAATGGAAAGAATTTGAGTGAATCACAACTTCTGTTGACGGACAAACTTTCCAACGATGCATAGTAGTCGTTCAGGGTCTCCCCACGTGGAAGGAGCTCTAATTCACTGCAATTCTCAATATGAAGAGTTCTCAGTGTGGTGGGTAGACCACCCTTGGGAAAGGACTTGAGACGAGGACAATCTGAAATCTCCAAATCAAGAAGACAACTATTGATGCTTCTCATTCCCTTGGGTAGGGATTCTAGAGCCTCACATCCTCTGATTGTGAGCCAGTGAGGCCAAGGAGGCAATTCCTTCAATTCCGAGCTACCTGAACCTTCCAATATTTCAATAGAAGAGAGCTGTTCCAGTCCAACTAGATTGGGCAATGTCATCATTTGAGTAGGAGGTTGATGTGTGACGTTTGAAATTTCAGGCACATGCACGAAAGGATGTGAGGTGAGCTCATTGTTACTTCTCAACACCACCTTATCACAGTTGATCAAGTCTAGCACACGGATAGCTGAAGTCCTTGGAAGTGAAGCCACTAGCTGCTGGCAGTCGGAGATTAGAAGTCTTTTCAAGTAAGGAAGATTGCCAGGTAAGGACCCTGCTAACTTCGGACAATTTTTTATATAAAGCTCTCTCAAACAAGGGAATGATCCACCTTCGTCTTCCAAACAAAACCACCCCACTAATTCAAGCATTTCTTCAAATCTTAGAATTTCCAATGATTGAAACGGCTTAATTGTAAAGGAGCAATCCCCATAGAACTCAAGACCCACCATCTCCACTCCATTCAAACCTACAATTGAGAGGTATTTGAGACATGGGAGCTGCCCAAGTGGTGGCAAGGAAAAGCAATATTTACAATTGCTAAGGCAAAGGTATGTCATACTATGAAATGAATGGTCACCTATCCAATCTGGAAATCTCATACCACCATAGTATTTGAGGGTGAGCTTTTTCAAGTTTGCATGAGGCTGTAACTTGTCAAGTACATCCCTTTCATTTTGTGAATCTTCATTATTATTGCTCCATTCCAACACTAACTCGTCAAGATACTTCTTGTCCTTCAACTTTACTTTTAAGGCATCTGTAGCATGGACAACATTCTGCAACTGTAAAATGTGAAGTGCCCCTCGAAGATGCTTAGACACACTCAATTAAGTAATCATAGATCCACTATGTTTGCTCACAATGAAAATACTCAATGTTTGGAGACTTCTTAATTTACTTGTATGTCTCGACATCTCTTTCAAGTTTGTTCCACTAATATTAAGATGACGCAAGTTGATTAATCTCCAAAAGTCAATAGGCAGCTTGGTTAGAGAATGGCATTTGAACAACAACAATGTTTGTAAGTCAAACAAAGTGCTTGTGGAACCAAGTAGCTTTTTTGTTGCAGTGTAAGAGAAGTCCAGGTAGCGCAGATGTGCACCCATGGTTAAGGGTTTTGGTCCTAAAATGTTTAAAAATGAATTCCTTATCAAAACACGGTTGTTTAGGCTTTTATTTCATTAAAATTGGAGTTAATTTGACTTAAAAAACACTTCGGGAAGGAAATGAGTGCGAAAAAAGAGAAAATCTGAACAAGCCCTCAAGTGACCCCCAGCCCTAGGCGGCTAACCACCTAACCCAGGGGGCTAGCCGCCTAGCCCTGCGGTCAGCCGAGGCCACTTTCCTTTTTCTTGTGTTGAAACGGGATTTTCCTGTTTTGACGGATTTTGCCTCTTTTGCATGAATTTCCTTCATATTTTTTGGTAACTTTGAGTTCCTTGAGCCCCAATCGAGTTAATAACAACCTTTGGATTAATTTTTAGGGTTTTAATCACAGTTATTAATTTATCCCACTTAAACTCTATAAATACTCCACTATATTTCAGCATTAGAGGGAGCCACTTCTATGCATTTAACCTAAGTTCTAAGAGAGAGTAAGAGGGAGAGTTCTAAAGGAGAGCTAGAGTTCTTGTGGAAGGCTTGAAGGAGAGTGTTTCAAGTTGATCACAAGAGAAGGAGAGTTTCTACAGCAAAAAGGAAGTTCTTCTAAGGTATATGCTCTATCTCTTCAATGCTGAAATTAGGGTTTAGCTTAGAGTAAATCTATTGCATGTTAAAGCTTGAATTTTTATGATGTATTAATACTTTTGTTAGTTAATATACATGATTTAAATGCTGTCCATAATAAGTTTTACATGTTTTAGACTTGTTCTATAAGATTTAATGATAGTTGTGATTAATTCTAGGGTTTTCATTATCCTTATTTTGGGTGAGTTCTATATAGCAAGTTAGGTTAGGGTTTTTGATTAATTTTTCTTCATGGTTGTTATATATGTCATACATGTAGAATAACTATGATGTTTGTTGCATGCATATAGTTGATTTTCTAGGGTTTTGGAGACATTATCTTTTTCAGAGAATAATTATCCTTTTTGTTAAATAGGGTTATGCATGAGAGTCGTATTCAATGTGTTTAATCATGAAATCACTTCTATGATGTTCTAGGATATATGTTTTACATAGGATATGATGGTTGCATAGTCCCATAATGAGTTTTTTTACGTGAAATTATCTTAGGAAAGTTTTGCTTAAGAAAACTCGCCGTAGGAGGGCTATTTTTCAAGTTTTACATAGGATATGATATTCTTGTTTAGAGTAGGCTTTGTTCGCATGTTTGATGTTATCATTAGATATGCTCATGATTATTAGTGTGTTTTTGTCATATTTTTGGTAGGTTTTCATGCATAATGTTTAGTTATGGTATTAGGGTTGTATTAGGTCCTTTGTTATCTCATTATTCTTGTTATTTACATAATTAATGGATGATTTTAGGCCTTAATTTAATTCTATCCAAATTTGTATTTTGTTCTTTTCGCTTTATTTTGAGCACGTGTAAGGGTGCAAATAGGTGTGATAATTGCCTTATTGCAAATATGGTTGTTATTGCCAATTTTTGGCTATTACTTGGAGATAATTGCACAAGGTAAGTGGGTATGAAAGTGCCCAACTCTCTTTCCTTATTCTTTCCCTAATAGGGATTTATGGTAATTGCTAGAAGTTTCCTTATGAAATAAGTTGCCTTTTATTAAAATTGCCAAGTTTTGGAATGTTACCTTCTTATCAAAATTGCCTTTTAATCTCAAAGTTTCCATCATGTGGAAGTAGCCTTTTTTTTAAAATTCCTAACTTGGTTTATTTATTAAATTCTCCATCTTTTAAAATAATGAAACTTAGGATTTTACCATAAGTCCATATTAGGTTATAACCCTATTCTTTTCGAATTATGTGGACTTTGATCCATATATTTCTATACATGTTACGTAGGCACTTTAAGGTTCAAATCCGTCCTAGGATCCAAGTATCCTAGTTTTACTTTTCTTTCCTTTTTTTTCTATTCTTTTCTTTTTATTTGCCCTATGAGAATGAATGAATGGAATATTTGCATGCATACTCTCTTGTGATGATATATTGATTTGTGTGGAAAAGACTTTAATTTAGCCCAAACAAACTAAGAGACCAATTAGGATGACATGGGTGCCTATAAGCTTTGCCTAGAACCTTCTCATGTCATAACTTAGCCTCTGAATCCCTAATTTCTTTGATTTTCAAAAGACTAGTTTTTGCCTTTCCTTTTTAAAGCATGAAGTCTTTTAATCATTGTTTTCTTAAAATAAAATGTTCTTAGGGTTTTTCTCGTTTCCTTAAAAAATGAGGTGGCGACTCTCTTTTTATACATGTGGGCCACTTTTCAAGGTTCACAGTTTGGCGAGTTCACTAGGGACTTGTGGGCTAGACTCTTACAAGTTTAATTGAGCTAAATTAATTTCTTATGTTTAATTAAAATCAATCACATGCATCTGCTTGATTGTGTGCCTTCATTTATTGCATTGTGTGCGCATCTTGTTGCATGATTAAGATCAATGTATCCTTGCCATTTGATTAGCCTAGTCTCAACCTTGGTTTTCTTGATTCCAAGTGTTAAGGTGAAAGTTATAAATCTCTTGCCTAGTACCCTTGGGCTTGCCCTAGGGTATATTAAATGAATTAATCATGTACTGCTAGGACCCACGCAGCATTCATGATGCCACATGTGGTTAGGTATAAAGATTGGTTCAAACAAGTGAAGGACCCTAGCCTACCTTCTTTTAGTGCATGTAATGGGCCTTATAAGACACTATAGTCTCACCATTATGCACCCACATTTGATTGTAATGATGTAATACCGTGTTTGTGATGTGGGGCTTCATATCCTACGCCTTTAACATATACTTTTGTACCCTAACCTTTGTAATAGCCATAGGTTAGGAGGAATAAGTTAAATAGGTAGGATGTTAGGCCATGTTTGTGACGTGTAATCCTTGGGAACTAATTAAATCTAGTTAAGGGATTCTACACCCTATTCTTTTAACATATACCTTTAATCCATAACCTTTGTAAGGGCAATTGGATAAAAGGAATAAGTTAAATGAGTATGATGTAAGACAAAATTCATTGAGATAAATATGGAGGTTTAAGACAAGTCCCTAGGCTAAAGGTTAAAATGTTTCCATTTTTAGACGTACTAGCCTGGATTCGTAATCAATAAGGGCGTCCAGTGAGCATCGATTCTACCCATCAGATAGACATGGCCAACAAAAGAGCTAGTGAGGGGAGATTTGATCTTGAGGCTTGTCTAAAGGCTATAATGGCAAAACTTGACCACACCGCCAAGACATCTGAGACGGCATTGAAAATAGCTCAAGATAACCAGCAGAAGGTGACAGAATTAGAACAAAACAGTGGCTCTAAGTCCTCAGGTGCACCTGATGGGTCTAGCACTGAGGATGGACCACAATCTAACGAGAACACTAAGACAAAGGGGGAAAGTGTTGGAAAATAGTTGGTTCTTATTGGTCTATAGTAAGCTTATGGGTATTTAAGTCATTGTACTGATATTAGTATAAATAATAATGATTAAGGGAGAGAACCCTAAGCTCTCTTTTTTCAGCCATCTCTCTCTCTTTCTTTCTTTCTTTCTTTTTTTCTTCTTCTCTTTGTGATTATCTATACAAATCTACTTGGTATCAGAGCATTCTTGGTCAATCTACACGTGAGAACTCAGAGGAATCGAAAAAAGGCCCTTCTGTTGACATCAGCAATCATCAGCAGTTGCTGACGTCATCGCTGACGTCAGCATGGAGTTTTGAACCCATAGATCTGATCGCCCCTTTTAGGAGATTATTGTGGTAAATTTTCAGCCCAATCCGACAACTTTTGGGGTGGTTTTCCTATTTTTCTTTAATTTTTCGAAAAATAGATATGTTTTTTAAAAAACCTAGATTTGGAGTTTTTGGGGCTGATTTGTTGTGTTGATCCACACCAGAAAGGTGCGATTTAGCCTACTCCCCAAACCTCTGAAAGCCATTAAAGTGGGGGAATGGGTCAGTATGTACCCACTAATGATAACCCTACTCTCCAAATCACAACGGTGAAGCTAGATAGGCTCAATTATTTAGCCTAGTTTCGGTCAGCAACTTTGTATATTAACAGTAAAGGGAAAATTCGTTATTTGACTGGCAAGGTGACGGAGCCTGTGGTAAATGAGAAATGGGATTCAGAAAATTCAACCATTATGTCATGGCTTTTGCACTCAATGACACCTAAAGTTAGTAATGGTTATCTACTTCTGTGAACCACAAAGGAGATTTGGGATATAGCAGTGCAAACTTATTCTAAGATGGGAAACATAGCATAGATTTTTGATCTGAAGCGTCGGATTCATGAGACCACTCAAAAGGATATGTCTTTATCTACTTACTTTCACACTCTCAAAGGACTATGGCAAGAATTAGATTATTATCAAAATTTTCAAGTTGAGTGTCCTGCAAACACTTTGAAGTTTAATCAGCTTGTTGAGCAAGGAACGGATTTTTTATTTTTTTATTTGGACTGGGAGATGAGTATGATCAGATTTGGGTGCAAATTTTGGGAAAGGAACCTCTTCCTTCACTTAGGGGTGTATATGCCTATGTTCAGAGTGAAGAGAGTAGAAGGGGTGTAATGCTCCACTCTGTTGCACAGGAGAGATCTACACTTGTTACCGCTTCTCAACGAGACAATAAAGGAGGTCAACAGAGTCATGATAGGGGTAAAACAATTGAGTCTGTTTCTGATGAGAAAGATAAGTTCTTTTGTGATCACTATAATAAATCGATATATACTAGAGAGACTTGTTAGAGGCTTCATGGTCGCCCTACCCGAGGCAAGGGAGGTCATTTTGGTGGTCTACCTCGGTCTCATGCTCACTATAGTATTGCTGTGGACTCTCTTTCTCCCATTCCATCTCCATCTGGGACTTCTACTTTTGAAGCTAGCACTCTTACTAAGGTAGAGATTGACACTTTCAGACGCCTTATGTCACAACTAGAGACATCAGTGACTGCGTCTACCTCTTTTGCTCACTTAGGTAATCTTGGTACTTCCTTAAGTGCATCCAGTAAATCTTCTTACTGTTCTTGGATCATTGACTCTGATGCTTCTGATCATATAACTGGTTTGTCAACCTTGTTTCGTCCTTATAATACTTGTTCAGGCAGGGATAAGGTTAGAGTTGCTGATGGTTCTTTGTCATCTGTGTCAGGGAAAGGTTCAATTTCTATTAACCCTAATATGTCCCTTTCTTCAATTTTGCGTGTTCCTAACTTTTCTAACAATCTATTGTCCATCAGTCGCATCACTGTTGATCTAAATTATAGCATAACCTTTTATCCTTCTCATTGTGTTTTCCAGGACCTAGTCACGAGGAGGACAATTGGTATTGGTAGCGTGAGAGATGGTCTTTACTTTCTGGATCTTGCTGTCAAAGATAATGATCAGATTTAGGATGCACATCATTCTAAGAGCTGTGATGCTTCTAAGGAAAAGCTTTGGCTCTAGCATAGAAGATTGGGACATCCATCTTTTTTCTTACTTCAACACATTTTTCCCTTATTGCTTTCTGGAATAAATGTTTTTCAATTTAATTGTGAAGTGTGTGAATTTGCGAAACATCATCATACTTCCTTTGCACCTAGTTTTAATAGAAGTGATTTGCCTTTTACTATTGTGCACTATGATGTATGGACCCTTCCTGAGTTACTGCATTATTCGATGGTTTGTTACTTTTATTGATGATTTCTCTAGAACTACATGAGTGTATCTGTTAAAGGAAAAAAGTGATGATTTCTCTTGTTTTCAAACTTTTCATAAGATGGTGCTCAATCAATTTAATACCTCCATTAAGATTGTTTATTCTAATAATGGGGGTGAGTATATTTATGAGGGTCTTCGATCCTATTTTCAGGATCATGGTATTATTCATCAGACTTCTTGTGTGGATACTTCTCAACAAAATGGGGTTGCTAAAAGGAAAAATCGCCATCTTCTTGAGGTAGCTAGGGCTGTATTGTTCTCTATGCATGTTCCTAAATTATACTGGGGAGATGCTGTGCTTACTGCAGCGTATTTAATGAATAGAATGCCATCTAGAGTTCTTGGGCATAAGGCACCGATTGATCTATTATCTCCATCTTCTTCTACTTCCTTTATTGTTCCGTCTCGTGCCTTTGGGTGTGTTTGCTTTGTCTATGTTCCTTGCCAAGCTCGAAGTCAGTTAGATCCTCGCGCTCTCAAATGCATTTTCTTAGGGTATTCACCTACTCAAAAGGGGCATAAATGTTACCATCCTCCCTCAAAGAAAAGGTTTGTTTCTATGTATGGATGTGACCTTTCTTGAGTCTTTGACATATTTTTCCCCTTCCCGCACTTCTCTTCAGGGGGAGAATAGTAGTGAAGAGAAGTCTCAAGTGCTTCCCACACTCATATTTATCTCTAATTCTACTCCTGCTCCTATTTGATCTCAATGCTTGGAAGAACAGAGGAACGATAACAAAGATCCTCCTCTTTCCAAAGATTTGAAGGTTTACTCAAGGAAACAGAAAGACAAGACTATCTCTCTTCCCCATGGCCCATCGTCATCTTTGGACTTAGGTAATACCATATCTCCTCCTGTTAGTATTAATGATTCTGATATCCTTATTGCTCTTCGTAAAGGAGTTAGATCTTGTACACAGCACCTGTGGACCCTAAAAAAAGAGTGGGCCCACAAGGATTTAAAAGGAAAGGAGTCGCCACCTTATTTTTTAAAGGAAACAAGGAAAACCCTAAAAAAACAGTTTTGTTTTAGAAAAACAAAAGATTGACTCCATGTTTAAAAATGGTAAGGCAAAAAGTCTTTTAGAAACCAAAGAAATCGGGGATTCGGAGGCTAAGTTACGATATGGGAAGGTTCTAGGCAAAGCCTATAGGCACCCATATCGCCCTAAACGGTCTCTTAATTTAATTGGGCTAAATCAAAGTCTTAATCACACACAATTAACAATTATCATCACAAAAACAGCATGCATATCATTCATTCATTCATCCATATAATCAAGCAAATCAAAGAAAAAACAGAAAAAAGAAAGAGGGGGGAGAAAACCTAGGATACTTAGTATCCTAGGGCGGACTTGAACCTCACGAAGAGTGCCTACGTACCATGTATGGAAATACATGGATCAAAGTCCACGTAGTTCGAAAGGGAATAGGGTTATAACCTAATAGAGGCCTATGGTAAACCCTAAGTTTCCTTTCAAGAAAAACATGGTAAGTTTCCAAAATAAATGATTCTCAAAAGATTTTTGGTAAATATGGAATTTGACAAAAAAATGAAAACTTTGATTTAAAAGGTATTTTTTTTATGAAAGGATACTATAGGAATCTACCATACCCCTCTATTAAGGAATAACCCTAAGGGGGGGGGGAAAGGAAAAGTTTCAAGGAAAGGAAAGAAGGGTGAATTGGGGCACCCTCATACCCTACTTACCTTTAAGCAAAAGCAACCTGTCAAAATAACCACCCTATCGCATAAGGTAATTATCTTATTCGCAAGATTTCATCTTGCAATAGCCAAAATAACCACCCCACATTGGTGGGGTAGTTGCACCTGTTGTACCTGTCAAGCACCTACAATTTGCATGCAAAAAACACCAAAAATACCAACCAACCAAGCTAGGTTCCAATCAAGCAATTATCATGCTCAAACATAGGCTAACACATGCTCAAAACTCATCATTAAAGCCATTAAACAGATCTGGACAGAATTGAAATAGAGCTTAAAATCAACCATAAATCATGTAAACAACATGAATCATAAGCTAACTAAAACCCTAACTCAACCCTACATGCAATGACATGTAAAAAACCCTAAAATCAACTATATGAATGCTAGAAATATCATAGTTACCTAATAGGGAACACATATGCAGCAACTATGAAGAAAACAACAGAAAATCCCTAAGCTATCATGCTATATGCAACTAAACAAACACAAGGATGATAAAAACCCTAGAATCACACTAGTGCATAAAATCCCATGAAATAACCCTAAATCATGCAAAACAGAATATGAACAGCATTCTAACCATGCATATTAATCAATAGAATAATCCACACATGATAAAGACATAGACTTTCACATGAAATAAAGTTATTCTAAGCATAAACTCAATTTCAGCACTAAGGAAACCCTAGAATCCCAAACATGCAGTAAATCACATGGAATAGCATCCTAGCATACTAAACAGCCCATAAATATCATCCTAAACATGCATACTAGCTAATAGAAGCAACAAGACATGATAAAGACATAAACTTGAACATGAAATAATGACTATTCAATGCAAAACCCTAGAAAAGACTCTAGAAACCCTAAAAACACAAACACTCGCAAAGTCACATGGAATGACATTATATCATGCAAAACCAGCCATAAACAATATCCTAATCATGCATTCTAAGCATTAGAAGCATCAACACATGATAAAAATATAAGCTTGCACATGAAATAATGCTATCCTATGCAGAAAACCCTAATTTGAATGAAAGAGAGAAAAAATGAGAGGTATACCTATGGTGGCTGCTGTAGAGAGTTCTCCTCCTCTTATGCACTGCTGGGAATTCCTTCCTTCAAGCCTTCAAGCCCAACTCCAGCCTTCCTTCAAGCTTTCTCTCTCACTCTCTCACTCAAAATTTAGGTTAAACTACCCTAAGGATGGCTGCCATAGCCTCCAAGTCTCACACATGCCTCCACACTTCAGAAAATTCCTCCCATTGCTGAAGTATAAGGGGGTATTTATAGGGATTGAGGGGAAACTCTCAATGGTTGGGATTAAAACCCTAGGTATTGATCCAAGGGCTCTTAGAGGTTCCCTTGGGGCTCAAGTAGGTCAAATAGGGCTGAAATTAGGGTTAAATGGCGGCTGGAGGCTGAGCAAATCCGAGAAAATAGGGAGGGAGCCGCGTCAAGACTCAAAAAAGGAAAGTGGCTCGGGTGACCACCTGGGGCTGGGCGGCTAGCAGCCTAGGCCCAGGCGGCTAGCCGCCCAGGCCTGGGTGGTCACCCGAGGCCATGTTAGTTTCAGCCCAAATTTTGACCCTTTCGACTTTCAAATGTGTTTCAGGGCTTAAATCAACTCCGATTTTGACGAAACGAAAGCCAAAACGACTGTGTTTCGAAGGGGAATGTAATTTGAGTCACTTGAGGGCAAGAAACCCTAGCCATGGTTGCATGGTTGGGTCCTACAAAGGCGGTTAACCGCTATGCCTCACCATCGCTTAGCTTAAGTATGCACATAGGGTCGTACCGAATGCTTTCCAATTCGAAATTCAAACTTCCTAAACACATTTGGGGATGAAATTAAGACTAATCAAGGTCAAATGAGTAGTCATAGAGTGAAAGTCATGAGCCAATTCGAGCTAACCCGAAGTAGGTCTCTTAACCAACCTGAGACTTGTTGGGCCATTCTAATCCCGAACCATCAATTCATCGAATTGAACCCATAAATACCTTAAATGTAACCATATGAACTCCAATTGGCAACTTGGAGATCATTTCAAGGTTAAATGAAAAGTTTGTGACCAAAAAGACGATTAGGCCCCTCAAGTCACAAAAGTTCTTATTAACCCTCAAGATCAACTCCAAATCGAACCAAAATTCATACACACCATCCTCAAGACTCTAAAAACTCAATGCAAAAGACTAGACTCAAAAAGGAAACAAAAAGACACATGCAATGACAAACCCTAGCTAAGGTGGCAAAAATGGGGTGTGACAGCACCCTATTTCTAATTTTGTTTCCTATCATAGCCTTTCTCTATCTTTCTATACCTTTGTATCGCAATTGTCTTATGTGTCTATTCCTAACAATGTACAGGATGCACTTGGTGATCCAAAATAGAAGGAAGCTATGTGTGAAGAGATGACAGCTCTTCAGAAAAATAAAACCTGGGATTTAGTTGAGTTACCTGTGGGGAAGAAGACAGTTGGATGTAGATGGGTATTCACAATGAAATATAAGGCTGATGGTTCTGTTGAAAGGTATAAGGCTAGATTGGTGGCAAAAGGTTTCACTCAAACCTATGGTATTGACTACCAAGAGACATTTGCTCCTGTTGCTAAAATGAACTCTATCCGAGTTTTACTTTCTTTAGCTGCCAATTTTGGATGGACTCTTCATCAGTTTGATGTTAAAAATGCTTTCCTTCATGGAGATCTAGAGGAGGAAGTGTACATAGATGTCCCTCAAGGTTTTGAATGTTCTACAACTAGAGGGAAGGTATGCAAATTAAAGAAGGCTTTATATGGGTTAAAGCAATCTCCTCGAGCGTGGTTTGAGAGATTTACTCAAGCTATGCTAAAATTTGACTTTAAACAAAGTTAGGGAGATCATACCTTGTTCATCAAGCACTCTTCTCAAGGGAAGGTAACAGCTCTTATTGTATATATTGATGATATTGTGCTAACAGGGGATGATCAGGACTAGATACAGAAATTGAAGAAATGTCTTGCTAGAGAATTTGAGATAAAAGACTTGGGAAACTTGAAATATTTTTTGGGCATTGAAGTAGCTAGATCCCAAAAAGGTATTTTCATTTCTCAAAGAAAGTATGTCCTAGATCTTCTTCAAGAAACCGGGATGCTAGGCTACAAATCCATTAATACCCCTATGGAGCCGAACTACAAATTGAGGGAAGATGCTGAGGGCATATTGGTTGACACAGGCAGATATCAAAGGTTAGTTGGTAAATTGATTTACTTGTCCCACACTCGTCCAGACATTGCCTATGCAGTTAGCTTAGTAAGTAAGTTTATGCATTTACCTCGAGAGTCTCATATGGAGGCTGTTCATCGGATCTTTTGTTATTTAAAATCTGTTCCAAGAAAGGGATTGCTATTTTCTAAGCATAATCACTTGAGAATTGAATCATATATAGATGCTGATTGGGCTGGCTCAGTTACAAATTGCAAGTCTACCTCTGGTTATTGTACTTTTGTGGGAGGCAATCCTGTGACCTGGCGTAGTAAGAAATAGGCGGTTGTGGCTAGATCGAGTGCTGAGGCTGAGTTTAGAGCCATGGCTCATGGAGTCTGTGAACTTCTGTGGTTGAAGACCTTGTTGAAAGAACATAGTTTTGATAGTAATGACCCTATGAGACTGTATTATGACAATAAAGCTGCAATTAACATTGCTCACAATCCAGTGCAACATGACAGGACCAAGCACATTGAAGTTTACCGAAATTTCATTAAGGAAAAATTGAATTCTGGAGTGCTTTGTATGCCTTATGTTCAAATAGGAGATCAATTAGCAGATATCTTAACCAAAGGAGTAGGAAGTAGAGTCTTCCATACTTTCTTAAGCAAACTGGGCATGTGTGATATCTTCGCACCAGCTTGAGGGGGAGTATTGGAAAATAGTTGGTTCTTATTGGTCTATAGTAAGCTTAAGGGTATTTAAGTCATTGTACTGATATTAGTATAAATAATAATGATTAAGGGAGAGAACCCTAAGCTCTCTTTTTTCAGCCATCTCTCTCTCTTTCTTTCTTTCTTTCTTTCTTTCTTTCTGTCTTCTTCTTTTTTCTTATCTTTGTGATTATCTATACAAATCTACTGAAAGTAGCTTGAAACCTGAGATCATCAACCTAGAAGGGGAACGTAAGGAGAAGACTGCATCCAAGGCAAGTGGAGACTCTGTGTTAGCAAGTAAGGTAGAGGCTTTGGAGAGAACTATAAAGGGAATTCGTAGAGCGGACGACATGGTGGATGTGCATACTTTATCCTTGTTCCCAAAGGCTCGCATTCCACTACAATTCAAGATGCCGAAGTTAGGAAAATTTGATGGGATGGGCTGCCCCAAGACTCATTTGAAAATGTATGTACGGGCTATGGACCCTCGAGGGGCTAGTAATGAGCTTTTAGCTTAAATGTTCCACAAAACACTGGCGACTTATGCTTTGAAATGGTTTCTAGCATTAGATGAGAATAGGACTCGGACTTGGGAGGACATAAGTAATGAGTTCTCAGAACACTACAAGTATAATACATAGGTGGATGTTATACGGAGAGACTTGGAAACTACAAAACAAGGGGCTAATGAAACTTTCTCTGCCTATATTACAAGGTGGAGACAAAAAAACTTCAAAAATGGCAGATAGGCCGAGTGAGGAGGACTAAATTCAATTGGTGGTTAAGAACTTGTTGCCGGTATATCACAAGCATCTGTTTGTCCACTATTTTCACAATTTCAAGGCTCTTATTGGGACTAGCACGTGACGATGCTATCAATGATGGAACAATCACGACAGAAGAAATAAGGAATCATAAGACAAGCTTCGCAGGGAAGAACAACACCGAGGTTAATGCCATAACCCAACCCACTCAACCCATTTCTCTCAATGATATCAACCCACCCCGCCAATTCACTGAACTATACATGCCATTTAAAAGAATCCTGAAAAAGCTCATAAGCCATGACCTATTAAAGCCACTTGACCCAAGGCCTCCACTTAGCCCCTTACCCAAAAATTACAATGAAAACAAGTACTGTAAGTTGCACTAATCCAAAGGCCATACCTCCAACCGCTAAATCCGCCTTTGCCACCAAATCCAAGACCTCATCGATAAGCAAATCATCTCACCACCAAGTTGCCCAAATGTCACCTGCAATCCTCTCCCACCCCACAATAACACACCCCCACCAAACAACATAAATGCCATCGAAGCTGGACCATCTCGCCCACGCCTACCTATAAGATAATACACCCCGCTCCCCATGACCCTGACCCAACTTTTCACCCTTTGCCGCAACAAAAGTCTCATAATGCTTCTCCCACCCAGACTAAGATCACCCTCACTAATATTGCCAATACCATCGTGCACCCAGCCATGACACCGAAGTTTGTCCCATGCTAAAAAAGATTATCCAAGACCATATTGACCAAAAAGTTTTTGTTATTGCCAAGGAAGCCTATCCAGTAAGAGTTAACAGAAAGGTATGAAGTAGGGGATCCTCAAGTTGGCCTATTGGGAAAACCTTCTAGGAGGTTTGATTTCTATGTGCTATACTCGAATCCGATACCAAATGAGCCAATAGTCCTTACGGGTTGGGGTGGCTTGTCAAAGGAAATGGAGAATATCGATATGATAGAATGGAAGGACCTAATGAATGACACCAAGGATGTTGATGACATATGATGAGGTGAATCACAAAACTAGAGGGGGCATCATTTCAAGCCTCCACACTTGGAATCTGAAAATCCGTTGGGAGAATTAGAGAGGCAAAGGCGTCCTGATGTGCAAGAAGAGGAGGATGAGGTGCTTAGGCAACTGAAGAAGACCCATGCTAACATTACTATCTGGGGCTTACTCATGGCCTCACATAAGCACAGGCAGATAGTGTTGAAGCTGCTAACTCAGCTATAGGTACCCATTGACACATCCCCCGAGGGATTGGTAAATTTGGTGAACCCAACCCCTAAAAATTCTACTATTGTGTTCACTAAACCGGACTTACCCAAAAGTGGGCCAAGCCATTTCCAAGCTCTTTATATAACTGTTGACACTTTGGGAAAGAGGTTCCCACCGTCCTTATTGATAAAGGGTCCGCATTAAATGTGTGCCTTCTCAGAACTGCCACCGTCTTGGGATTGGGACCCGTTGATTTCATGCCATCTGGGCAAACTGTGAGACCTTATGACAACACTCGCCGAGAACTGATAGGGGTGGTTACTTTGCCTCTAATTATGGGACCCACAGAGTTCAGGGTGGAATTTCAAGTGTTGGATGTGCCATCATGTTTCAATCTGTTATTAGGAAGACCTTGGATTCATCCTACTAGGGTTATACCTTCTTCACTTCATCAAAAGGTGAAGTTTTCTCATGAAGGTATAGTTACACTTCAAAGGGATTATGATCAGAGATTGGCCGGGGTACCCGTATGTGAGATACAACCTGAACCGGCGGCTATAACATTATCTGGGTTTGACTATGTCCAATGCATCGAGAAGGAGCTCGAAAATGATAAGTTAATACCTTTAGATTTTTGCCCTCATGGCAATTTGTATGTTGGGGAGATTATGAGAAGAATGAGTTTCTTTTCAGGCATGGGTCTAGGTTGTCGCCAACAAGAGGTCCCTAGGTCTATTCAGAGCCGTATTGCTTCACACACTTTTGGGCTAGGATATGAGCCCTCTAAAAATGATTATGTGAAGATGATGAAAGGAATAAGGAGAAAGTAAAGGCTAAAGCAGAGGGAAGGGTACCAGATATGAGGATCTCGCCGTATAGACTCACTTTGAATGGGTACTTTGTTAAGGAAAGGGATGACTTTATTGCGGGTTTCAGAACCTACCTTTCACTAAGCTACTAAGCTACCAAGACCAAAGTTCCAGGGTTTGAGATCTTCTTCACCGAGTGGTATCCTATTACAGCTGAAATGGTGGATGATGAAGCCATTAATGATGAGTACTGGGTGAAGAAAGAGGAAGACTGGGCGAAGTTTATGGATGCAAAGGCTATGACTGAAATGTTCCAAGATATGATCCTTACCTTGGGAGACCCAACCGTTGAAGAACTTCAGGGTTCATCTATTAGCCATGCCACCATGCCACTCCTCAATTGGTACCCTGAGAGTAGTGTCATTGTAAAAATCTATGAAGAAGAAGACTTTGACCTACCTGATAGCAGCTTGTAGGTCTCTTTAGTTTAATAATATTTCCCTAATTCAATAAGATGTATCCGCTTAGCTCACCTTGTGGAGTCACAGTAGTGGTGATACAGATATCTTATTTCCTTTTCTTTCTTAATTGTGTCGTTCCTAATTAATAAAGTATATTTTTTTATATATGCAGTGTTTTTTTCTTCTCTTCTATGGATATCTATGACATGGATATAGATCCTAGGAACGATGTCCCCCCAGAGCTCGTTGAGCAAAGAAAAGGGGCGTCACCGAACCTAACATAGGTGAATTGGAATCAATCAACTTAGGGGCAAATGAATTGCCAAGAATAGTTAAAATTGGGAAAACTCTCTCCCCCATTGAAAAGGAAAAAATGATCTCCCTCTTGAAGGCCAACATAATGGCCTCTGCATGGTCTTATGAAGACATGCCTAGCATTGACCCCTGATATTATGTAACATCATATCCCCACTAATCTCCTAAAGAAGCCAGCAAAGCAAAAGCTAAGAAGATTAAAATCAGAATGGGTTCTAAAAGTAAAGGAAGAGGTAACTAAGTAATTAGACGCAAAGTTTCTTCAAGTCATGGAATACCACCAATGGTTGTCAAATATAGTACCTGTGCCTAAAAAAAATGGGAAAGTGAAGATGTGCATAGATTTTCAAGACCTCAATACTACAAGCCCTAAGGATGATTTTCCATTGCCCCACATTGACGTATTGGTAGATAGCACCGTAGGCCATGCACTCATTTCTTTTATGGATGGGTTTTCTGGATATAACAAAATAAAAATGGCACCTCAAGATATGGAGAAAATGTCTTTTATCACGCAATAGGGAACGTACTGTTACAAGGTAATGCATTTTGGTTTGAGAAACGTTGAGGCTACTTACCAAAGAGCAACTACGACCCTATTACATGATATGATCCACAAGGAAGTTGAGGTTTATGTCGATGATATGATTGTGAAGTCCGTAGATAGAGAAAGGCACTTCAAAGCATTAGAGAAATTCCTGAAACGAGCAAAAAAGTACAACCTCCATTTAAACCCTCAAAAGTGTGCTTTTGGTGTCACCGCGGGCAAGCTATTAGGGTTTATGATTACTCGGAGGGGGAATTGAAGTAAACTCAGGAAGATAAAAGCCATTGTGGAGATGGAGCCACCTAGTACCAAGAAACAGATTTGAGGCTTTCTAGGGAGGATTTAATATATAAGTAAGTTCATCGCCAATCTAACTATGGTATGTGAGCCTATCTTTAAGTTGCTTATAAAGAGGGTGCATAAGGTGTGGAATGAGGAGTGCCAAGAGGCCTTTGAGACCATTAAAAGGTATTTGAGCAATCTCCCAATTTTAGTTCCCCCACGACAAGGTGCACTGCTTTTGCCATACCTAACGATCACCAAAACCGTGATGAGAGCTATGCTAGCTCAATATCTTAAAGGGTCGACAAAGGAAAATTCTATTTACTACCTAAGTAAGAAAATGACGGACTGGGAAGTAAAGTATAATGCAATTGAAAAGGCTTCTGTTGCATTATTATGGGCAACGCAAAAACTCCGTCACTATATGATATTGTGAACCATGGGTTTTGATCGGAAACCCTCTTTAAAAAGAATGTAGAGATTTAAATAAATAAAAATCTATTTTTTAAAGGTTCACAAAAGCATAACAAACAAGGAATTGCCACCTCCTTTTTTAAGAAAAAGAGGAAAACCATAAAAAACAGTTTTTAAAGGAAACATTTGAAAACCAAACACATTACTCCAATTAAGGAAAAGCGGGTCTTAAAAAAACAAGAGAGGAACGATGTGGAAGGTTCTAGGAAACATCCTATAGAAACCCACATCGCCCCAAAATGGGTCTTTGAATTTATATGGGCTATTTCAATCACTTCCTAATTAGTCACCATGCATATGCAAAGAAGTATCTATAACCACCCATTCATCCATAAACATCCATAAAGCATCATAAACATCCACGAACAAATAGGAGAGATACGGAAAGCAGTAGAGAGATAAAGAATAAAACAATGAAAAGAAAAGAATACCTACGATATTTTGTATCCTAGGACGGACTTGAACATCAAATGAGTGCCTACGTACCCCACATACAAAGATGTAAGGATCAAAGTCCACGTAGTTTGATTAAGAAGGGGTTACTCCCTTTACAATAAACTATAAACCCTAAGTTTCCATTAAAAGAAAAGAAGAGTTTAAAAAAAAAAGAAAAGAAGAACTTCCAAAAAAGGAATTTAAGAAAAAATAGAATTTGAGAAGAGATAGAACTCCAATTCAATAAGAAGTTTTGGAAAAGTAGGAAACTTAGGAGTTATAATTCAAAAGTAAAAAAAAAAAATGACCCTAGGGGAGAGAAGAGAACAATTCATAATAAACTCACCATGAACCACTTACCATATGCTAACAATCCCAAAACATTGGGAAATCATCAATTAATCACCCCATGTATGCTATAGGGCAATTATCATGCTCAAACCAACCATATTCATACTCAAATCATCATTAGAAGACCTAAATTAAATCTGGACAGAATACTAATTATCATGCATATAATGACCTAATACTCATGCAAAGAACAAAAATCAAAAGAGAAAGAAAACCCTAATATGCTCCTATATGCTCTAAACACCCTAACATGCATAAAATTATAAAAAAAAAATGCTAAATATGAATTATCATGATGAGAAAATCACATAACAATCCAAAATATGAAAAGAAAATCTAACATGATGCCTTAGATAAGTATTTTATGTAAGAATGTGAAATAATCATCCTTACGGCGAGCTTTCTTAAGTAAAACTATCCGAAAATACTTTTACGTAGAAATCACTTCGCATGAATGATTTCTTCACATATCCTATGTAAAATATATACCTAAGAATGCAAAGAAACTCACAGCGCACTTAAACACACTCCAGAAAGCATCTATGCACAACCTCACTTTCTAAGGATGATAATTATCCTCGAAAAGAATAATCATCCATACACCTATGAAGATGAAGCTTACACAGCAAGTGTCCTATACAAAAGATGCTTAAAATCATGCATATAATTGAACCATGAAGAGAAAATGGCCTAAACACATCAACTAATTTTCTGTGCAAAACGTACCTTTATCCTCGAGAGAAAAACTATCCTATCAGCAAGCAATTCACAATCCTACTCCACTAGCATACTTTCACATCATATTTGAATCATATACACTCTAAAATATAGAGTATATATGATTCCTAATTCAATACTAAGCCATAACTATGCAGAGAATGGAGTAGAAAAAGAAAGAATCATATAAGGATACAAGGAAACTTACAACAAAGCAAAAAGTCTTCGCTGTGTTCTTCCTTCTTATTGGACTTGATTGCCTTCTAGTTCCTCTTCAAAATTGCAGTTGAAATCCTTTTCCAAGTAATATGGGTGTGTGCAAACTCATTCTCCCTAGCTCTCTTATGAATATTTTGTGTCAAAAGGTTCAAAAGTCCATAATGCTGATGAATGAGCCTCTATTTATAACCAACCAACCATATGAACCAATGGTTGAGATTAGTCCACCATAAAACCAATCTAAAGCTATTATTAAATCCCCTAGATGTTGGACAACTTAAAATTACATCCCAATAGGTTTAGAACACTTTAGGAATGAGGAAATTCGAAGTAAAAAAGTCCAAAACGTGTAAAACTACAAAATAGGACATAATAACACGGAGGCCTCGGGTGACCGGTTGGACTTGTTGGGCCAAACGGTCACCCAAGCCAAAACTCAGGTTTCCTCGAATTTTGAAATCCTAGCCCATTTCGGACTCCTAACTTCAAATGGACATGTATTCTTCAAATTAACTCCGATTTAAGTGATTCAAAAGCCAAAATTTCTAGGATTCAATGTAGAATAATCCTAGAATATTCTTGGACCAAAGATCCCTGACCATGGTCAAGTGGTTGGGTTTTCATAAGGCAATTAACTGAAAAATGGTCAATTAGCCATAGGGTAATATGGTGAATCAATCCAAAACCTATTCAATAATTAAATTGACACTTTAACTAGGCTTATTTCATCATTCTAAGATCAATGGAACAATCTGAAACAAGTTTTGGAGTCAATTGGAAAATATACGAAGTAAAAAACGAAATTCCCCTTCAAGTCGCAAAAGTTCTAATTAACTATCCAAACCTATCTAGAATTGAACCAAATTTGACACATTCAAAATTATCCTAAAAACTAAATGCAAGTGATGGGACTCAACAATGAAATAAAAATATGCATGCAATGATGTACTATTCTCATAAGCTTAAAAGGGCAAAAGTGTTATTTAAGACTTAAAGACTCCTAAATGCTTCTAAACCTAACCAAATGCTATCATGAACTTATGAAGGTGAAAATGGGTGTCTACAGATATCCTTTGAGGTATTCTTGATAAGTCGCATGGATCCGTTGAAGCACCTGATAGAGAGGCTAGTATTATCGTACAGAACCGCTAGATGGTCAATTCTTCTTAATGAATTTGACATCAAGTATGTAACACAAAAGTCTATCAAAGGGAGCATCATTGCAAACTACCTGACTAGTTGTCCTGCGTCGTCATCCACTCAGTTCAGTGATTAGTTCCCAGACAAGGATGTGCTAAAGATTGGGAAGAAAACTTGGAAAGTATACTTCGATGGGGCTACCAATAAGAAGGGTTATGGGATAGGAGTCATACTGGTTTCACCAGAAGAGGCATTTATACCGTTTGCGGTAAAATTGGGGTTTAAAGCTACCAATAATATCGCTAAATACGAGGCTTGTATCCTAGAATTAGAAGCTGCATTGGAATTGGGGATCAAAGAGTTGGAGGTTTTTGAAGATTCGGCACTAATCATTTGTCAGATAAAAAGGGAATGGAAAACTCGGGATGAGAAGCTATTGCAATACCATACCTACTTAGAAGCTCTAACCAAGGAATTCTCATAAATAGAGTTCAACTACCTGTCAAGGAATAAGAACCAGTTTGTCGACGCTTTGGCAACCCTAGCATCTATGGTGGAGATACCTGAAGGAAGGACTGTGAAGCTATTGGTGATAGAGTGCAGAAACACACCTGTGTACTGTTACGCAATCCAAGAAGGGGAGGTGAATGTTGGTAACCCGTAGTCCTATGATATAAAGAGATTTATTGAGGAAAGGGAATACCCAAAAGGAGCATCTCGTGTTGACAAAAAGACTTTGAGAAGGTTAGCGAGTCACTATGTACTTTATAGGAGGAAAGCCATACCGAAGATCATACGACGGAATCCACCTTTTGTGTATCATTGAAGAGGAAGTTGAGCATCTAATTAAGGAGATCCATAAAGGGATAAAGGCTCCGCATATGAACGAATATATGTTAGCTAAGAAAATCATGAGGTTGGGCTATTATTGGTCTACAATAGAGAGAGATTGCCACGTACATGTCAAGAAGTGCCACAAGTGCCAACTTTTCGCCAGTGGACAACATTTGCCTTCTATGCCCTTAACGAATATGTCGTCACCATCAAGATTCAAAGTCTCGGCAATCTCGGACAAGATCTCATTGAGACAACACTGTCTCGCCCTTAACTGATCCAAGATTTCCCTCCAGTACAAGAATATAAGGGGGATTACCATTCTCAGTCGAGAATGTTGTGATCTCGTACAAGACGAGACAATATCGATGAGAAATCGACGTCTCGGTGTGAATGGGACGAGATATCGTCCGAAACAATTGAAACATGCTTTTGCCCAAGTGATGTTGCAGAAAGATGCCTGAATTTGACAAAAAAATCCTATGAAACATACGGCCTACCTCGATTTCTTGTCGACAGTGGATACCCAGCTCTCAGGCTTCCCATATTTCTCTCTCTTGCCTTCATTTTGCCTTCGATTGGTTCTCCATTCTCAGCTGAGTGTCGTCGTCACTGTTAGAAGAATCTAGATCTGGTGTTGCCGGCATCGTCTTCTCTGTCGTCTTAGGTGGGCTATAGAAGCGGCAGCAGCTAAGGTCAACATTTCCGACAACGGCAACTGAGGTCGGTGGCGGGAGTTGAGGTTGACTGTGCCGGCGGTTGAGGCTCTCGAACAGGGAAACCTCCCTCCCTCCCTCCCTCCCTCCATCGCACTCTCCCTTTCTGCTTCTCAGTCTCCCTTTCTGCCTCTTTTCTCTCGTGGGTGGGTCGAGGACAAGTCGGTCAAGATCCACTAACTTTTAAAAGGTAAGAAATATATCCACTAACTTTTAAAAGGTAAGAAATATATATTTTCTTTAATTATTTGTTTTTGTTTTTGGTTTTAGGCTTTTTTTATTTCTTTTTGTTTTCTTTTTTTAACTGATCTTCCTGTTTTTTTTTTTTTTTTTTAATAAGACTTGAGACTATTGGTTGTGTGTGTGTTTTTTTTTTTTTTCCAATTTTTTAGATGTTATTGATAATTTGATATGGACAATGGAGTATAGACCTATAATCTTTTCTTTTCTTTTTTTATTATCATGAATTTATAAATTTGAATTTTTTTTTATAAATGCTAAATATTTTTTATAAATGATAAAAAATTACAAAAATCCTTCTTTTTTTTTTGTTAAATTTAGAAAATTGCTACACATTTTTCTACTCAACATCAACTTATAAATATGCTTAAATAATTTGGAACTTATAGATTTGAATTTATTTTTTTTTAAATGTTAAATCTTTTTTATAAAATACAGATTTTAAAACCAAAAAAAAAAAAAAAAATCTACAAAAATCCATATTTTCAAATTTGAAAAATTATTACACACTTTTTTAATTATCATCAACTTATAAATAGTGTTCTTTCATGATATATGATATTTATTCTACTTCTTTGGGTGTATATTAGATATCTACAACATAAATATAGTGTTCTTTCATGATATATTAGTGCACTATCGCCTATTTTTATGTTTTTCACCATATTATGTGCATTAAGTTTATTATTTTGCTTATTTGATGGTTCCAATGTAATCATCATATTTTTTACAAATTTTCTATGATTTTTTTGAATTTTTTCGAACTTTTTTCATGCATAAAGTTGTATCTCGCCCGAAACGTGATGAGTTGGGCGAGACCAGGATGAACAAGACCAAAACAAGACAGGGACTGAGACCGAGACTTTGAACCATGGTCACCATGGCTGTTTGCAATATGGGGGATAGATATTATCAGACAGATTAAGCCAAACGCGTCTAACGGGCATGAGTATATCCTAGTGGTTATTGATTATTTTACTAAGTGGGTAGAGGCGGCATCTTTCAAGACCTTGAATGCGAAGGTAGTGCTATTCATACAACACAATATTATCTACAAATATGGGTACCGTATGAGGTCATCTCAAACAATGGACAGCACTTTCAGAAAGAAACCAAGGAGCTCTTACAGAGATACAGCATAGTGCACCATTTGTCATCATCAAACCATCCTCAGACTAATAGAGCAGTGGAAGCTGTTAATAAGAATATCAAGAAAATACTGCAGAAGACCGCAGACACGTACACAGACTGGCATAAGAAGTTACCGTTGGCTCTATGGGGTTATAGAACACCAGTGAGGTCATCAACAGGGATTACCCCTTATTCTTTAATGTATAGAATGGAGGCCATGTTACCAGTTGAGCTAGAGGTTCCTTCATTGAGGGTTGCCATGGAAAGTCAGATAACAGAAGTGGATTGGGTCAAGAGCCGTTATGATGAATTGGCTTAAATGGATGAAAGGCGGTTAAGGGCGTTGTATCACGTGCAAAGGTATCAACGAAGAGTTGCCAGAGCATTCAACAAACATGTCAAAGATCGAGGTCTAAAAAAAGGGGATTTAGTGTTGAAAGAAGTCAAAGCTCTAGTATTCGATCTGCGGGGAAAATTCAAGCCAAGTTGGGGTGGACCATACATTATCAAGGAGATGTTGCCAGAAGGGGCTATTCGCCTCATGGATTTAGATGGAAATGAGTTCGCTCGTCCAACTAATTTGGACCACTTGAAGAAATAGGTATGAGAGGTTAAAAACCCATAAGGGCAGCCTAGGCAAAAGTTAAGGCATATGAACTACGTAAGACCTGATTCTCCATTTAACAAAAAAAAAGAAAAATGATGAAGTTACGTAGGCAACCCATGAAGTTACTTTGGGTGTGGTCTAAATCAAACAAAAAAAAAATCCCAAATTTAGATTATTATTGGCAATTCATTTAAAACTAAAATTGATTGACATAGCAATTTATTGATGTTGAGTAAAGGAACTATAAATGTGCCATAGATATCCTTTTTCTTAAAGTCTTCAAGTATTCTTGGGTTTCTTTGCAGCCCGTTTTTCAGCTTTCTTCTTTTCTCTTTCAAGTCTTCTTTTCTTCCTTAAATCATATTCATAAGCTACTGTCACTGCTTCTAAAATATCTCCTCTGCAAGGTCCAAGAGTGTTGTCCTTAATAAGCCCAAAAATCCTTTCTCTGCGAATAGTCTCTCTTTCGCCCAAGTTGTCCTTCAACCACTGCTTGTACTGAGGGCTTATCATGTAAGGACCATTAGTATTCATAACTTGGACTAGTGTTAATTTGCTAGGGCATCGATCCTTCGCCCAAGTGACCATAGAAAGACCCGTAGGTACCACAGGATAGTCACCTTTCAAGGAGGTGGGTATGGTTTGCATGGCACCCATCTGACGACGAACCCTGAAGGGCAAGTAAAAAGAAGTGGACCTTAGCCCTATGAGCCTTACCATTGCACATCTAGAAGTGCGCAGAAGCACCTGTTCACTGCAGCCCCATATGAACACAAACCATCTGATATTCCTCCATGAAAGGGTTTGGAAGTAACCTAACCAATCCCTCAAAGAAAATTGCCCAGGCAGTTCAACACAGCGGAGACAGTAATGTTGAGGCTTATATAGTGTAATAATGATGGGAGACAAGAATTCGAGGCGTTCCAGTAGCCACATCTGCAGTAAAACGGGGCTACTGCCTAATGGGATTTTCAGGTCTTCATGGACTTTGTCTGAACAGTTCAAGGTTTCTGCTAATACAATGGGAATTATGTTATGGCACTTGACAAGAAAAGTGATCAACTCACAAATTTGTATGGGAAGATGGGAGTACCAGTGGAAATAAGGAAACGACCAATAAGGCAAAAAGCAAGTGCATGTTGAATAGGGAAAGTGAAGTTCACAGTACCTTTGCTATCATGAGCCAAGAAGGAAGTTGCAAGTTTCATTAAATCCACCATGTGGTCTTCCACAAATATTTTTTTGATAAGGTAAATATGTATTAATGATCAAAAAGGGCCTAGCCCAAGTACATAAGCCATATACAAAGACTAACCAATCATCCCTCTATAACTTAAAGGAATCCACAAAATTAACAAAAGAAATATTACAAGTATTAGTGTGACTAGAATACCACAAGAATAAAGACTTAACAAAAGAAGACTTGAGGACTTCTCAACCCCCTCAAAAGTTCTAGCATTTCTTTCCCTCCAAATACACTACAAAATAGCATGCGAAGCCATATACCAAATCACTTTTGCCTTTTTCTTCCCCCCCTTAAACCACCAACCCGCCAAAAGGTCATAAGTAGAGGAAGGAAGCACCAATGGACTCCGAACATGTTGAATAAAAGCATCCAAAGACTCCTACCCACAACGCAATGAATGAAAATATGATCCACCGTTTCCGCGTCTTGTTTACAAAGAACACATCTATTCGGCACGTACCACCCTTCTTTTGCAAGATTGTCCAAAGTCAAACACTTATCACTTCCCAACAACCGACAAAAAAAGGTTACTTTAGTAGGAACCAATGAAACCCAAGTGACTTTTGCCGGATAAAATAAATTCCTTAAAGGTCTTAAACAATTGTAGAAAGATTTTACAGAAAATAACCCTTTAGAATCCTTACGCCAAACCAAGGAATCATTCTCACCCTCCAAAATCTTACACTTATAAAGAGCTTGATAAAAAGCCAAGACTTCCTCCAACTCCCAATCATTAAAGTGACGAATAAATAGGACATTCCAATGACGATTACCAACTTCCCCTTCCAAGCAATCCAAAATCAAAACGTCTTTGTTAGTAGCAATAGAGAATAAAGAGGGAAACTCCACCATAAGAGGCAAATTGGAACACCACAAGTCTTTCCAAAATTTCACCCTATTACCATCACCCACTTTAAACCCAATCTCTTTAATAAATCCACTAAAACCTTGCATAATCGCCTTCCAAAGACCCACAACATGAGAACCATTCACCTCATTAGATCACCAACCCTCTCTAGAAATACCATACTTCCATATGATAACCTCCCGCCATAAACCATGTACACCCCTACCAAATCTCCATAACCATTTTCCCATGAGAGCTTGATTGGTATGATTAATGGATCTAACCCCTAAACCTCCCATACATTTTGGAAGGCAAATGGTACGCCAATCAACAACATGAAATTTCCGCTCACCTCCCGCTCCATTCCATAAAAAATCCCTTTGAAGTTTTTCAATCCTATTAGCCACGGACTTGGGAATTTTATGAATGGACATGAAATATATTGGGATAGATGATAATACACTATGAATAAGTGTTAGCTTACCACCATTAGAGAGATACCCTTTTTTCCACCCACTAAGTCTTCTATCAATCTTCTCAATGACGGGATCCCAACCATTAGGGTCTTTGTAGCGGGCCCCAAAAGGGAAACCAAGGTAAAACGCCGGTAATTTCCCAACTTTACAACTCAAGATAGTAGTAAGGTTATCCACATTCCCAACATTTCCCAACGGAATTAAATCGGTTTTCCCAAGGTTGACTTTGAGCCCCGACACCACTTCAAAACAAAGAAGAATTATCCTCAAATTTGACATATGTTCCTCCTTCAAACCATGGTCCTTAATATCGTTGAAATGGACGATATATCATCGAATCGTTGGGTGTTGATATGATATCTCCTTGCAGTATTTGAAAAATTCAGAAAATGCAACATATCGACGAGATATCGCGATATATCGTCGATATCGAAAGATATGGAATAAATCGTGATTTATTTCTAGAAAATGGAAGATTTCGGCGATAAGTGGGAGATATATCGTCGATATATCATTGAATTTCGACACATGGAATCTTTCTTTGCTTTTTTCCCTTAGTGCTCTACTGCTGCTGGTTGAATTTTTTGGCAAAGTTCCGTCCTTCTTCAATCTTTCGTTGCTGTTTTTCCCTTTGTACTCTACCACTGGTTGAATTTGTTGGCAAAGTTCAGTCCTTCCCACCCCAAACCAACAATGGGAATCCCTTTTTGACACTCACAGCCTTCCCACTCCACTCATAGCCTTCCCATTCCTTCACGTGAATGAAAATTATGAAAACAATGAAAGAAATAACTCAATAAGTGGCTGTTTTTTTTCTTTTGCTACTGAGCTGCTGCGTGCTGGGTCATCACTTCATTCCCACTGTAAGTGAAGTGAAGTTGTGATTTCTAAACAAAGAAGGAGTTGAGAAAAATCAAAAGAAACTGAGAAGATCAAAAGAAGCAGAGAAGAAAGCAAGTAGCAAACTAGCAGGTAACATCAAACAGACAGTGCATTAAACAATTAATTGAAGACTTGAAGGTTCTATAATTTATATTATGTTCATTACTTAATTTATACAATTGTACACTTCTAACAAATGTGTCTAACGAACTTTGTTACTCTTTTTATAATCCCTTAGACAGTAATAAATTTATAATCCCTTAGACAGTTATTCATAAATCATAATTCATAATTTCTTATTATTTCAATTATTATATAGTTAATTAGTTATATCATTATATACTTATATACTTATATGTCTTACACACGTACTGATTATACAACTTATACTTAATTACTTATACACTTATATAGTTATATAATATACAATTATGAGATTTGTCTTAAGGTTATAAATTTATAATCCCTTAGACAATAATTCATAAATCATAATTCATAATTTCTTATTATTTCAATTATTATATAGTTAATTAGTTATATCTTTATATAGTTATATACTTATATGTTTTACACTTTTACAAGTGTTTAAATTAATTTGTCTACGAAATAATAATGGTTAGTAAGCTATTAGCTCGTCCAAATTAATTTATTCTTATATACGTACTGATTATACAACTTATACTTAATTACTTATACACTTATATAGTTATATACAATTATGAGATTTGTCTTAAAGAAATGAATTTATAATTCCTTAGACACTAATACATAAATCATAATTCATAATTTCTTATTATTTCAATTATTATGTAGTTAATTAGTTTTATCATTATATAGTTATATACTTATATGTTTTATAAGTGTTCAAATTAATTTGTTTACGAAATAATAATGGTTAGTAAGCTATTAGCTTGTCCAAATTAATTTATTCTTATACACGTACTGATTATACAACTTGTACTTAATTACTTATACACTTATATAGACATAATTATATACAATTATGAGATTTGTCTTAAAGTAATAAATTTATAATCCCTTAAACAGTAATTCATAAATCATAATTCATAATTTCTTATTATTTCAATTATTATATAGATCATTATATAGTTATATACTTATATGTTTTACAAGTATTCAAATTAATTTGTCTACGAAATAATAATGGTTAGTAAGCTATTAGCTCGTCCAAATTAATTTATTCTTCTACACGTACTTATTATAAAACTTATATTTAATTACTTATACACTTATATAGTTATATGCTTATATACAATTATGAGATTTGCAGTTGTATACTTTTAGCAAAAGATGGCAGAAGCGAAGAATGTTGATCATGTATGGGAACATAGGAGTCGTATAGAGGGTACAGTAGGTAATATCCAATGTAAGTATTGTCAGAAGACATGGAAGAATGGTGGGGCGATGCGACTTGAGTACCATTTATTGGGGTTAAATCCAAAAAATAATATAGTACCTTACAATAATGTGCCTCCAGAGGTGAAAGATGAGATGTACCAACTTTTATCGGGGAAAGCTACAACAAAGGCAATGAGAGATTCAAATGTTAGACAAATGTTAAGGGGTGGTATATTGGAATCCCAATCAGATGATGCTGATGAAGATAATGATAAGGACATCATGATGTACCCAGCAAATTTGGATGCGCAGGAAAGAAGGAACTATAAGAAAGTCTACCATGCTTCAAAGGCTAGTGAATGGGAGGAAGAACAAAGGAGAAAATTCCAATCAGAGGCTAGTTTTGGAAGTTCTAGTACTGATGGCTCAGGTTTTGGTAGAAGTAAAAATAAAGGATCAACGCCTCCACTTAAAAATAAAGGTTCAAGTGCCAGAAACTCATATCCCCCTGTTCCTTCTTTGTATAGATCAGTCCAATCAAAGCAAAGGACTATTAAAGATGCTTTTAGTAAAGGCAAGATAAATTAGGGCTTTCTCTTCAACTGACAATTCCACCTTCCCTTCCTTCTCATCAAAAGAATGAATGATGTCCAACACCCTATCTTTGGATTCTCTAATATTACCATACACTTCCTTGTTCCATATTTTCAAACTTTCCTTCAAAGCCTTCAAATTTTTAGCAAACACAAAGCTAGGAGCACCAAAAAAAGTGTAAGAACCCCACCAATCATTCACTAGCTCAACAAAACTTCCTCTTCAAACCACATATTCTCAAAACGGAAAGGACCTCTAGCCATTCTCATACCTTCACTATCAAGTAATAATTGAATATAGTTAGATAATGATCTAGGAAGAGCGGCTTGTGTAACTCTAGGGAAGTGCTCTTCCTATAAAGGCGAAAAGAGGAATCTATCCAATCTAGAAAGACTAGGGATGTCCCGATTACTCGACCAAGTAAACCAACCCCCTATTATAGGAGGGCCAATTAATTCATTTGACTCCACAAAGTCCAAAAATAACCGCATAGCCAAGGATAGATGATCACCACCTTTTTTCTCATTAGGGAACCGCACAACATTGAAATCTCCCGCCACACACCAAGGAAGAGCCCACTTAGCATAGAAATCTTTCAATTCTAACCAGCAAGAAACTCTAAGATTGTCATCATTAGGGCCATAAACCCCTATAAAAATCCATTGAAAACCATCATCGATATTCTTAAAAACACAAGAAGTAGAGAACACGCCAATACCTTCATCAACCTTAGACAAAACCCTATTATCCCACATAATGAACACCCCCCTAGCTGTACCTTGTGCTCCCAACTCTACCCAATTCACAAAATTACCCGCCCAAAGATCTCTGATAATATCTTTGCTCATAGTTTCAATTTTTGTTTCTTGAAATACCACAACATCCCCTTTCCATTTTTTTAAAGCAAATCTGATCCTCCTCCTTCTCTCTCTATTGTTTAAACATCTGACATTCCAACAAATTATTCGTAGTTTCATAAAGAAACTAAATCGCGAATATGATTCACCCCATCATCCCCCATCGCCACTTTGGCTACACCTACAACACCTTCTCTGCCTTCATAATTAATAGACCATTCCAACTTTTTCAACTCCCTTTTCCTCCTTTCAATCGGGCTGATCAATTTCCTTTTCGAGTGTAAGATCACTATAAATTATGGGTATACGGAATACCTCAGCGGAAACGAATCGGATCTTTGTACTTGGATTACAAGCCCCACGCAATCACGAACTTTGAAGACGCACCCACTCGTCAATGGAGAAGGCTACCAGAGTTTCCCCAATAATATCCACACTCCAAGTTCAATGGCTATGGTGATGGTTGCCAGAGAGATGAAACAGAAAGAAGAAAAGGGCTGGAATATTTTTACATAACGTCTGTTTTCAACAGACACACATATATATGGGTATATCTTACGTCTATTCCCAACAGACATAGCTCATTTAATCCAATTAACCCATGTGGACAATCCATGGGTTGTGGGTCGGGTCAAAACCTGATCCAAATACCAACATCTCCCACTCGTCCACTTTGGGTAACATGTCCACTAAATGGTTTCTTCTCTATCTCGTTTCCAATTCTCTTCTCATACAGAAAATGGAGCGTGCGACCTGACAAGAAAAGGTATAAGTTAGGAGTGCTATATTAAGTCACCATCTAACTAATGTAGCACATCACTCGAAAAATCTCATCTATGCCCCAGATTATTCTATCACACCATATCGAGCATATTTTAACCCCTCATGGTTATAAACCAAAAAATCATGCTCAACCTCAAACAATGTACTCGTACTCATAATTATATCAAAACAAATTTGACATAACTGTCTAGACTATGAGCTACAAGACAAGGGTGCAATATCAAACAATCTTCCCTAGCTACTCATGCCAACCAATTTAGACTTGACCGCTTTCCTAGACATGGTCCGCTAGACCGTATTTTTTCGTGGCCCTTGGATTTCATGCTAAAGTAGCGACATCGAATCCTTATTTCATGGCATAGTCCCAAGTTCAAAGGGCACAGTATAGATCACGATTTGATCTATTAGGGCTCACACAATGCTGGAGCAGGGATTTATCCAGCCATTCCCTTAAATGATCATCTATAGCACATACAGTATGATATGTATTCTACGGCAGAGCTCCCACTAGGTTTGGGCCTGTCACACTCAAACGCGGTACGAATCTTAGTCTAGTCGCTATACAAGCGTCTAACTTGAGTTTCTTAACTCAGTCACTTATCAAGCGCCTGTCTAAGATCTCACATTCGGCTCTATTCAGGCTTCATGAAGTTGTGGAATCATTTCATGTGACTTTAATAAGTCTCATCTTAGCTCAACTAAGGCGACATTTCCAAAAAATAATATTTTGTTCGCTCTACAAGCGCCAGCAAAATATTTATATCTTGCTCACTCTCTTAGTGCTAAGGTTATTGTCTCATCTTGCTCGCTATCTAAGCGCCAAGGTGATCGCCCGTGTGAGTGGGCCGATCTAAGCCTGGTGACATCAACATAAAATGTGTGCTTGATTATAGTATCAATTACGCCATAATATAAACTCATATGCATAAGATACTCATAAATATAGATGTCAAATACATCAAAGTCAATACGGTGTCCAAAATACATCAAAGCCTACGTAGTTCCATACTTCTCCTATGGGTGTGAAATGCATCTCTAGCAATGGCTTTGGTTAGAGGATCAGCCACCATCCTATTGGTGGAGATATGCTGTAGGACCACCTCCCTTCGTGCAACAATATCACGAATGTAGTGAAAACGAATGTCTATGTGTTTGGTTCTTCCATGATATTTGGGATCTTTGGTGTAAGCTAAGGCTGCCATACTATCAATATAAATCATTACGGCCTCATCTGAAAGAGCCGAGATCCCAAGACGCTGGAAGAATCTCCTCAACCAAACAGCCTCCTGTACTGCTGCTGAACATGCAACATATTGTGATTCCATCGTGGACAAAGCAATACACGATTGTTTCTTACTACACCAAGAAATAGCTGCTCCACTAAGTATAAATGCATAACCCGATGTGGATTTACGCTGATCTGTATAACTAGCCCAATCTGCATCACTATATCCTTTCAATCTCATGTCTCCACCCTGATAGCAAAGAACGAGATCTGTTGTCCCACGAAGATAACGGAAAATCCTTTTAACTGCTTCCCAATGAACACGTCCTGGGTTACTTTGGTAACGACTAACCATACCCACTGCGAAGCATATATCCAGTCGAGTACACAACATAGCGTACATCAAACTACCAACTGCACTCGCATAGGGAACCGTTTCCATTTTCTTATTTTCCTCATTAGTTTTAGGGCAGAATTCTAGGCTCAACTTATGTTCCTTCTCGATTGGAGTGTCAATGGGTTTGGAATTGTGCATACGAAATCGTTCTAAAATCTTCTTAATGTAAGTCTCTTCGGACAAACCAAGAAGTCTCCTAGAACGATCTCTATAAATCTTAACTCCGAGCACATAATCTGCCTCCCCTATGTCCTTTATTTCAAAAGTAGAGGACAACCACTCTTTAGTGGCGACAATCATCTCCATGTCATTCCCAGCCAATAATATGTCATCAACATACAAAGACAAAATAAGGAAACTCTTTCCTGATCTTTTGACATATACACAATGGTCTTCTTCCATTATCTCAAAGCCAATCGTAACAATGGCTTGTTGGAATTTGAAATACCACTATCTAGACAATTGCTTTAGGCCATAAATGGAAGGCTTAAGGCGGCATACTCTACGCTCTTGTCCATTGACCTCAAAGCCAATAGGTTGATCCATATAGATCTCCTCGTCTAGTTCTCCATCGAGAAATGCAATCTTCACATCCATTTGGAAAAGTTCCAAATCTAAATGTGCGACAATAGCTAGAATGAAGCAAATAGAGGCAAATCTCACCACTGGGGAGAATGTCTCTTCATAGTCTATACCCTCCTTTTGAGTATAACCCTTCGCCACGAGACGGGCCTTATACTTATCGATCGATCCATCTGCCTTACGCTTGACTTTTAAAACCCACTTGTTTCCAATAGCCTTACGCCCAGGCGGAAGATCAACCAATTCCCAAACTTGATTTTTAGCCATAGAATTTATTTCATCCTCCATAGGAGCTAACCATTCTGTAGAGTTAGGTGAAGCTAAAGCTTTTTCATAAGAAGCAAGCTCATCAATATCATTAGGGTCCAACGGAGCACACATAAAGGATTCCCCTTCAATCTCAAAACGACGACGAGGAATCACTCCACGTTCGCTTCTACGTAACTGAGACCCTTCTTAGCCAATTTCTAATGGTACACTCCCACTAGGAGGCAAGTTACTCCCACTATCTTTGGCGATTTCAGGATGAGTTTCTAATTCCCCACCTTCGCCCAAAGATGGTGTAACTTCCACAGATTCTTGTAACTCATAAAGTTCAAGATCTTTCTTCACTTCACTAATGCTGGGAAAATCATTTTCCATAAAATTAACATTTTGAGACTCTATTTCAGTCATTCCACCATTAGGATGTTCACCATACATCACATAACCCTTAGAGCCAGGGACTTAAAAATCGCGATATATCGACGATATATCGCGATATATCGCCATATCGGAGGGTAACGATACGATATATTGTTGCGAAATTGAAGAATTTTCAAAAAACAAAATATCGAACGATATCAGCGATATATCGAAGATATATCGCTGATATCGAAGATATATCGAAAATATCGAAGATATATCGCTGATATCAAAGATATATCGCTGATATCGTTCAAGATATCGACACTGCCATGTTTAAATGCCCTTTTGCTGATTTCTAGTGAAATTTTTACACATTAGAATAGGTTAGGATTCACATATATATGTACATTTTACTATGCTTAGTATTTCACATAATTTAAAATATTATTTCAAACCAATGGCCTTTGGTCTAATAGCACTCTATATTTAAATGTTACAAAAATCTATTTCAATGTTATATAACATTTAAATGTTGAATTTGCAAAATTTTCTATTATTTATTTAGTTAGCGCGGTATATTATTTATACCCTACGCAACACATACTTGTATTATACATATTTAAATTGCAATATTTTGATGCTAGATTGTGTATTAGAGTTTAAATCATTGTTTCCCAGAGTTTCAATAAAAATATCCATGTTTAACTCATAATATCCACTATATCTTTAAAACGATATCGATATTGTCGATATATCCAACGATATATCCGATATATCCACATTTTTGGACCCTCGATATATCCATCGATATCGATATTAAAGTCCTTGCTTAGAGCAATCAGAATATCGAATAAAAATTTGTTTATTTGCTCTAGGGCCAAGTTTCCCATACTTGTGGGAAGAATTGTGAACATAACCTGCACAACCCCAAGGCCGCATATGCTCTAAATTAGGCTTTGCGCCATTCCATAACTCATATGGGGTTGTAGGAACTGACTTAGAAGGCACACGATTAAGGATATAGGCTGCAGTTAAAAGAGCATCCCCCTAGAATGATATTGGAAGGTTAGCTTGCGCCATCATCGACCTAACCATATCTAATAAAGTACGATTCCTCCTTTCCGCTACACCATTTTGTTGCGGTGTGCCAGAAATCGTTAATTGCCTGCGTATCCCTTTTTCCTCACATAATTCTTGAAATTGATTAGACAGATATTCGCGACCACGATCAGTGCGAAGAATTTTTAAATTCCTCTCTTTCTGATTCTCTACCTCTACTACAAAGCGTTTAAAGCAATCCAATGCCTCAAAATGGTGGGATATCAGATAAACATAACTGAAACACGAATAATCGTCTATAAAGGTGAGAAAATAAAAAGCGCCATGGCGTGCCTTCACATTCATAGGTCCACAAATGTCAGAATGAACTAGCTCTAAAGGATATAATGCCCTAGGTGCCTTTCCAAAAGGCTTCCTACAGGCTTTCCCTGCTAAACAACACTCGCACATAGGTAGGCTTACTTTAGCAAGAGACCCCAAAAAGCCTTCTCTAGTTAGTCTAGCCATTCTATCTTTTCCTATGTGTCCAAGTCTAGCATGCCATTTCACAGAATCAAAAGCATTATCATCACAAGCCACATAAGAATATGAGGAAAAATCCAAATCTAACATAAAGAAACCATTAGATAGATATCCATGTCCAAACAGAATCCCATCTAAATAGAAATCCAACTGTGTACCATCAAAATGAAAAGTAAATCCAAGTTCTAACAAAGCAATAACTGATAGTAGATTACATTGGACACCAGGTGCATAAAGCACATCATGGAGGAGTAATGTGCGCCCGAGACGCATCTTGAGTTGATAAGTACCAACACCAAGAACATCCTCTCGAGTTCCATTACCCAAAGTAACGTACTGTGTTCCTGTAGGTATCTTTCTATAATCTACAAACCCAACTCGATCTCTGGCTACATGCCTGGTTGCTCCTGTGTCTACAATCCAACCGTGGAGAGAATGAGCAACAAATATATGTGAACACACATAAGTAATGAGAGAGTTGTGTTGGAAGTCTATCTTCTTTGACTCAGTGCATTCACGAGCAAAGTGACCCACCTTTTCACAGTTATAATACTTTATCTTGGAAAATTTCAATTGGTCCCACATGTCTCGGTCAGTGTGTTCATTAAGCAAGTATCGGATTTTCCTATGCCACATATCATAATTAGTTCCATCTAATTTCTCTTCTTTTGTGAGATCAGAAACAACATTCTTAGAGGCCATTTCACTACATTCATTGCACAGGGTTGACATTAGCACACATTTTAATTTTATCTCAGAAACCCAATTAGCATATGATGTCCCCACCTACATAGTAAGATCGAAAATTTCGCGAGGCTAGTAATCATCTCCCACTACATAAACTAGAACAACATATCCAATTGATTTAGAATAAAATAATAGAGGACTTAATCTCTCTAATTCCACAAGTCAAATCATGCATATATATCCATGTGTCCACAATAGTTAGGCACGGGCTCCACTTGAAACCCTTTGGTATTTTGGTGCATCATGTCAAGGCAACCTCTAAAACATATTGGTGAAAATGTAACACATCCCCTTACAAAGCCATGAATAAATAATACATCTCAAATATTACAAATCCAAAATTCCCTATTACAAAGAATCTAATAAAAAATAAATGGGGATGCCACTTCACCAATATATTTGACGTGTGCCTTAATCCATCCACAAAATAAATAAATAAATAACACCAACCATGAGCACAACAAAATACCAATGCCAAGCTTCCATCCATACATAAATCATTCACACAATAAATAATAAACAATAAACAATATAAATTGTGTTAAATGAATGGAGGAATAACCACACTTCCATCTATGGAAATGGTTTAAGGTCAATAAAAAACTAGGACACATTATACCAAAAAATAACCCAATCACAATAATAAATCATAATACAAAATTATGCAAATTGATTAGGCCAATTAATATGCATGAATTAAAAAAGAAATGAATTTTTCTTTTATTTTAAGTCAAAACAGTGCATAAATGGACATTAAATAAAAAATATATATAATAACATGGGACTAAAAGAGAAATGGCCATTAGAAAAAAAATTGGGGTTTAGAACACAAAGGGACGGTTCCTATTATGGTGATTATTAAAGTCCTCGTTGGACTTTGTGCAAGACAATTGCCCTTTTTTTTTTTTTTATTTAAAAAATCCATTGGTTATGAACTCATGCGTCCCGCTGCAGTACGGGGTGTTATTCAAAACACGCAGCCCCTTTTTTTTTTTTTAATCAACCAAGCCAAGCCGTGAGCCAAGCCGCACTCCAAGCCAAAACTAAGCCGTGCACCATTATGTGCTTAGCCAAGCCGAGCCGAGACACATGTCGAGCCAAGCCGTGCACTTCATCTTCAACCTCTTGACACGCTGAAAAAACTCAGTTTTCGCATGTTCACCCCTCAATCTTTGAATGGCCATATCTCATTCAATATAAGTCCAAATTACGCATACGATACGTCGTTGGAAAGCCCATGCGACATAGATTCACAATATATAAATTTCATACATTATAAACTTCTCTAAGTGTATCGAAAATTGACCCAAAGTTTCTGAAAAAACCATAATTTCAGAAAACAAAATTTTGATTTTTCTCCCAAAACACACAACGGTTTTTCACGAAATTTTAGAGGGAAGTTCCTAACATATAGAGGAACAAAACCCTATAAAAATTTTTGGTTAAAAACACCACTTTTAAAAACGAATTTAATAATCCCAAAAATTGTGTTTTGAAGAAAAACTCATGTATGATGCAAATCATATTCTCAATGATCACAGGAGCGAAAAGAAGTAATCACATGCTCTGATACCAATGTAAGATCACTATAAAATTATGGGTATACGGAATACCTCAGCGGAAATGAATCGGATCTTTGTACTTGGATTACAAGCCCCACGCAATCACGAACTTTGAAGACGCACCCACTCGTCAATGGAGAAGGCTACCAGAGTCTCCCCAATAATATCCACACTCCAAGTTCAATGGCTATGGTGATGGTTGCCAGAGAGATGAAACAGAGAGAAGAAAAGGGCTGGAATATTTTTACATAACGTCTGTTTTCAACAGACACACACATATATATGGGTATATCTTATGTCTGTTCCCAACAGACATAACCCATTTAATCCAATTAACCCATGTGGACGATCCATGGGTTGTGGGTCGGGTCAAAACCCGATCCAAATACCAACATCGAGGATGCCGAACTTCTCGACCTCCGACTTCTTTCAATGGAAGAAAATAGTGAGACATCCTTCTCTTCATGACCCCCATAGGTAGTACCCAAGAACCTACTCAAACCTTTGACTTTAGATTTTACCCATTCCGAAATTTCAACATCACTCACTGCCCCATATTCAAGTAAAAGATAATCATCTACCCCATCTCTATTGAAAAAATCACAGCCAGGTTCGAGAATATCAATAGGAGAGCATACGAGAGGTTCACACATATCAGTACCTGGACTGATATCGTGAATATGGGCTTGCCAAAATCGACAGGTCTTGAATTGCACACCAATTGATCTTCTTCCGCCGTCGTACTTCGGCTGTCACAACTCGTGTTATCACCGGTAAGATGGTCGTCAGCTATCTCACCCTCCATCACAATCGGAAGGTTGCCGATAGTATAGACCCCAACTTCTACTCGTAACTCAGCATCACCATCAACATCATCGCCTTCACCATCTGAGCCCCTTCCCCTTTGAGTATCATTAGCTACTGTCTGGAAAGAATCAGTTGATACTGCCAAAAGAGTGTGGCTATTAGGCCGCATGTCGTGCCAGCCCTATGGGGCCTAACCTCCATCCCACTAGACCCAAACACCCTTATACCACTAGAAGAGGATGGCCCTGCACAAAGAAGGAGTAGGGCCTCCATCACACCCTCTCTAACACATCGGGCCACGCCCAAGTCCCCTTCCCCAAACTCAGCAGAAGGCCCACACACCACTTTCTTACCTTTGGTATCATGTGATACACCACCCCCTACCTTATCCCTTCGTTGTATTTCAAAATCCAAACACTTCTCACCTACCATGGTACAGACGGCCACTGCCTTCTTACCACGTGCCCTCACTGTACCATCTTCCTCCACTCGTTTCCGCCGCGCGTGTTTTCCCACCCATTGTCTACCTCTCAATCGCTGGTCAAAATCGTGAAATATATTGTCATACCCCTCACGAACTCCAAAAGTTACATGATACCACTTCAAACCAACCTTGCAATCGATCTTATGACCACCTACCACCGGTCGTATTGGGATCAATTGTGGTTGAATTTCTTCAATCACCTGAACTCTGTAACAAACTCCAAGCACTGAAACATCAACGAAATCAGGAATTGTGCCTATATTTTTAACCAATACTCTAGCTCTATCCCACCGCTTCTCCTAATCTGATTCCATTCCAATGTAGCCACCGCAAAAATCACCGATCGTTTTGAACAAATCCAAACACCAAGCATGAATTAGCAACCCCATAATCTGTATCCACCTCTTGCCAGCACCTTCATGTGGCCAGTACAACTCACCTTGAAACCCCATCGATCAAGATGGATAGGAATATCCCTTTTTACACGCAAACCTTCGTTCAGTACCTGCGAGGCTTTAACTTCAGACGGGAGACAAAAAATCAGTAAACCATCACATAGACGATGAACTTTGACATCTGTAGTGATACCCCATTCCTTGGCAACCCATTTCTCAATTTCCAGAATCGTACCACCTTCTCCACAAAAACAACCCACAATACATGATTTTAAAAAATTAGTTCTACCCCTTACCTCGAGATCACGCAACTGGAAAACCACTCTATTATCTACCGCCCTAACATTGCACGCTCCCAATAACAGTAGCAGAGGCAATTTAGCCATGTGCAAGAAGGAAAGAGGAGCATCGAGAGGCAAAGTTTGTACTTCTTTGCGAATACCAATAGATACATCATTGAAACACTCCTTCAGCAAAATCAACAAGACTCTCCAACCATACGCTTCCATACCTTCAGGAAAAATCACCTCTTATTGCGATTGAAGGGGAATTCGGAGACGAACAAAGCTCTGCCTCTGTGGTTAGATCTTACCATCGCCACTACTTCCCTTAATACACCCATCTCCTTCCAATAGACTCTCGCCCATTCATTACAGAGGATGTCGTCAACAAAGTCAATGAATTTTTTGACGAAGATTCTTTCAAGAAAAACATTTCTGAAAAACCATTACCCCTTTCATTGATTCTGACAAACCTACCCTTATTCTCATCAGACACAAAAATCTCAAAAGTTTTGCCTTCGACTTAGAAAACCTTACCCATGACGCTAAGCTATGAAACTATGATACCTTGTCAAAGTTCACCATGAGAGCCTCATACATGGCGTACAGGGCGTTAGTGGCCGTTATGGTTGCTAGATCGACTGCTCAAAATCGATAGTTGGACACAATTCTTCATAGTTGAAGCGGAAGACATGAATTTGGGGGTCCCAAAAATATGCAGCAGTAGTTAAGAGGTTTGTTTCAAGCCCACATGCCTCAAAGAAAGCAATGGATCCAAGCCAAAGCACTTGAACTCAGATTTTGCTTCAACACTCATAACCTTCAAAAACCCTCCTTAAAGTTTGTCTAGAGCCTCCATAATTTCTCTCAATGAATGCAAGTGAGTTTAGAGACCCTTTGGGTGTGTTTTTATAGGAAAAAAATCACAAATCCGAGTTCTAAAAGTTGGAAAGTGTCAAATTAGGAAATTTCCTAAAATAAGTCAAATCTCTGCTTCGGGCTCAGGTAACCCCCCAGGCCTGGGCGGCTAGCCTCCTGGCCCAGGCAGCTAGCCGCCTAGCCTTGGGTCACCCGAGGCTGTTTTGCAATTTTGCCTTGTTTTGCCTATTTTCAACCCCATTTGACCCTTATATGGTTTTGTGACCCCAGAAAGCTTAAATTGAGCTCATTTTTCATAAAAAAAATATGATGAAACTACCATAATGAAGTTCCAAAAGATTCACAGAGTACCCATAGGGGAATTAAAAAGGGGTGTTCAAGGATCGATAATACAACTTTTCAAGGTAACAAAAGGATGTTCCATTGATTCCAAGCAAAAAGTAAGCTAAGCTCATCGATTTCCAATGGTTCTTCTTTTCCGACTTGGCCCAGCTCCGACACAACTAGAATGAGAAGTCCTCTTGGGCTGCATTGGTTGTGGTGGATGTGATGATGGCACCTGGTGCAAAAAAAGTTGATTAACAAAAAAGGTAATGGCCTTAAAAGTTTATGTTGGAATGAACAAAGGGATTTGCCTCACCGAAGGATTCAAACGTGCTTCTAGCACACAGTTTGCTAAACTCATCCTCAATAAGTCGCGTCTCAAGCCCTCACTGAGTTCGATGTACTCCTGGGCATACTCCACAGGTACCTAAGGAAACAAATAGGGTCAATGACAAAGCACAAAGTTTAAATCAACGAAAGTAAGAGTTTAGGACTCACATGCTCATGGCTAGGATCAATCCTAGGAGTCTCATCAAAAGCCGGGTGGGTAATAGGAGTTTTCACAAAGTCCATCCCACTACATAGGTCCACAAACCAATTAGGAGTTGGGAGAGGTTGAGGTTGACTTCCTTCCATGTCGCCCTCCTCAAAACTGTGAGTCATGCCTATAGAAGACCCAACTATGGAGCTATGCCCACGTGCTTGTTGACCCTGCAATAAATTACTTATTAAAAGGAAGTTTTTGTAGGAATTAGTGATAAAAGAATTGAATGGGGACTCACCCCTTGAGGTAGGAGACAAGTGACCCTAGGCTTCATTAGATATTGCTGACAAAAGGTCATGTAGTCAATGTTGGGCAAAGTGAACTCATTAGCATCCCATCCTACCATAGCCTCTACCAATGCATCCCCATCCAATGAGTTTGTGTGCCTCATGTTTGCTGGAGGCATAACTGGAGTCATGGCTGCATCCACGCGCCCTTTAACTTGTCTGAGGACACGCTCTCCCAAGTACCAATATCTCCCCGAGGGACCCTCAAAAAGTACCCTCTTGCCAGTCAATGCTGTCAATTCTAGGCATGGCACACATCTTTTGGACAACCTGGTTTCCCATAATCTCCAAGGGTCCCATTCAACCTGTTGAATTCAAAAGAGGAATGGGCAAAATGACAAATGGGGAAGGAAATGAAATAAAAGACAATGAGTTACCAAATCAGCTGTCAAGCTTGCCAAGAATGCCCTTGCATAGGCATAATTATGTCTATTGGAGGCACGTATAGATATGCATGAGGGAGCATAATTTTTTAGCATAGGCCATTCCATGAGCTCGGAATCCAACACTGGGCGACACAGTCCTAGATATTCATAATACCAAATCTGTCAAAAATCCAAGAAAATAGTCAAAATCAAGCTTAGTTTGAGAGGAAAGAAAAATTAAATATTTTCCATTTACCTCCCAAACAAAAGGAAGCCCTCCAAAGTTCTCAGAAACACCTCGGGACATGTCAGACATGGACCTGTACATGGTGGCTAAAGCTGCTCCTCCCCAGTTATACTTGCCAATTTTGCTCATATCCTCCATACAAGCAAGGTACCCCATTTGAGCCATGTCATTGGCACCCACAAAGAGAGTGCATGAGAGCATATAGAGCAAGAAAGCTCTGGCTAAGTACTCGGGATTTGCTCCCGCACTTTCCTCCTCATCTGAAAAGGTGTTAAATAGCCAAGTGCGCCAAACACCTCTTGGGTTCACTTCAATCTCTATTCCCAACATTGACAAGGCATAATCCCCATCCACATTAGCACCCTCATAAAAATCCAATCTTTTCCCTTTCATGCTTAACCCCGTTATCATGGAAAAATCTTTAGGCGTCATGGTCATCTCCCCAAAGCTAAAGTGAAAGGTATTTGTTGTATCCCACCATAGCTCGGACAAAGCAAATAAGGATTGCCTATCCCATTGTTCATTCCATAACGCATCAAGAAAAGGACCAAAGCCCGCTTTGTCAACATATGTCTTTGCAATGGGTTGAGCAAGTTTCATGTGGTTCCACCAACCAATGAGATTTTTTATAGAAGACCTTGTGCGTACGTCTTGAAAGTTGGGCTAATCAAGAGGATTATTCATTAAGTTAGTGTAAAGATTGTGGGCATGCAATGATAATTGGTTTTTCAAAAAAAAAAATTTGTTTTTTAAGTTCACGAAAGTATTGGTTTTTGCCTCTAAAACCAAAAAGAAATGAATGCGGAATGCCCATAATTTTTGCCTTGCAATAGTCATTGATTTTACAAAGGTTGGATGAATTTCTATCACTTAAACATTTTATCAAACACTTAATGGGTGATATTTCCCAAGCTTTGAAATGAAAATTTTTCTATATCCAATCCTTGCCAAATCAATGAGCATTGCAAAATATTACTAAGAATAATCATAAAGAGTTCATAGGAATGCATTTCAACTAATAAAAATCAAAATTTCAGAGAAAAGTTTACCTCTTGCTTGGAATTAATGAATGAGAAGTAATTCTCCAGTTCAAGCAACAATTTGTCTTGAGGAACATCATAGATTGGTGCCTTGTATCTTTCTTTGTTCTCAAAAATGGATACTTTGTGTTGGAGTCTTGGTTGGAATCCATTGTTGGTGGTTAGGCTTGTTTTGAAGAAAAATGGGATTAATGGGTTTTGATTTGCAAAAATGTTGCAAAATGGATGATTTTGTTGTTAAATTGGATGTTGGAGATGTTGTTTCATGTATTTGAATCAATCTTGAAGTTGGAATTTGAATAGCATTGAGTGTAGGAATGATTTTTAAAAATGGGGTATGTGTTCTAGAGAGAGAAACTCTCAATTTTCGGGTTTGGAGAATGAGGCAAATGAATAGTGCTTTGAGGTTTAAAAAACCAAAAATATTTCACATTTGGGCTCGAGTAACCCCCCAGCCTTGGGCAGCAAGCCGCCTGGGCTTGGGATGCTAGCCTCCCAAGGTTGGGTGGTCCCCCTAGCCACTTGTTTTGGTCTTACTTCCTTACTTTGTTTCGCCTTGGCACGTGATCAAACCTTATTTAAAATGAGATATTGGACAATTTGTGAGTTTAAAATCAAACATATTTCATCCTGATATTAATTCCATGAATTGATTTTAAATATCAAAGGGTTGAATATATTTCCCCTATTCTATTTTTGCACCACCTTACTAGGGTTTGTCATTCCATGTAGGTTTTTATTTTTATTTTTAGTCTAGTCACTTGCATTAGGTTTTTTGAATCCTAAGGATAATGGATATAAATTTTGGTTCAATTTGGAGTTGATCTTGAGGGTTAATAAGAGCTTTTCTGACTTGAGGGGCATAATTGTCTTTTAGGTCATAAACTTTCTATTTGACTTTGAAATGATCTCCAAATTGTCAATTGGAATTCATATTGGTGCATATGAGGTATTTGCAGGTTCAATTTGGTGAATTAATGGATTAAGGTTAAAATGGCTCATAATGGTTCAAGTTGGTTAAAAGACCCATTTCGGGTCGGCTCAATCCGACTCATAATTACTAATCAATTCTTTTCAAATTGACTTTAATTAGTCTTTATTTTATCCCTAGAAGTGTTTTGAAATGTTTAATTTTAATTTAGAAAGCATTTGGTTCAATCCTATTTACATACCTAAGCTTTGCAATAGTAGTGCATAGAGGTTGATCACCTTTGTAAAACCTAACCATGCACCCATGTTCAAGGGTTTTAGTCCTAAAATGTTTAAAAATATGTTCCTTATCAAAACACGGTCATTTTGACTTTTATTTCATCAAAATCGAAATTATTTTGACCTAAAAAAACACTTCGGGAAGGAAATGAGTGCAAAAAAGGAGAAAATCTGAAGAAGCCCTCCGGTGACCCCAGCCCTAGGCTACTAGCCACCTAGGCCATGGGGCTAGCCGCCCAGCCTTGGGGTCAGCCGAGGCCACTTTCCTTTTTCATGCTGAAACGAGATTTTCCTGTTTTGACGGATTTTACCTCTTTTGCACGAATTTCCTTCTTATTTTTTAGTAACTTTGAGTCTCTTGAGCCCCAAATGAGTTAATAACAACCTTGGATTAATTTTTAGGGTTTTAATTCTAGCTTTTAATTTATCCCACCTAAACTCTATAAATACGCCACTATGTTTCAGCATTAGAGGGGAGCCACTTATATGCATTTAACCTAAATTCTAAAAGAGAGTAAAAGGGAGAATTCCAAAGGAGAGCTGGAATTCTTGTGGAAGGTTTGAAGGAAAGTGTTTCAAGTTGATCACAAGAGAAGGAGAGTTTCTACAGCAAAAAGGATGTTCTTCTAAGGTATATGCTCTATCTCTTCAATGCTGAAATTAGGGTTTAGCTTAGAGTAAATCTATTGCATGTTAAAGCTTGAATTTTTATCATGTATTAATGCTTTTGTTAGTTAATATACATGATTTAAATATTGTCCATGATAAGTTTTACATGTTTTAGACTTGTTCTATAGGATTTAATGCAGAGTTGTGATTCTAGGTTTCCATTATCCTTATTTTGGGTGAGTTTCATATAACATGCTAGGTTAGGGTTTTTGATTAATTTTTCTTCATGGTTGTTATATATGTCATACATGTAAGATAACTATGATATTTGTTGTATGCATATAGTTGATTTTCTAGGGTTTTGGAAAGGTTATCCTTATCAGAGAATAATTATCCTTGTTGTTAAGTAGGGTTATGCATGAGAGTCGTATTCAATGTGTTTTAAGCATGAAATCACTTCTACGATGATCTAGGATACATGTTTTACGTAGGATATGATGGTTGCATGTTTCCATGATGAGTTGTTTTACGTGAAATTATCTTAAGATAGTTTTGCTTGAGAAAGCTCGTTGTAGGAGAGCTATTTTTTATGTTTTACATATGATATGTTATTCTTGTTTAGAGTAGGCTTTGTTTTCATGTTTGATGTTATCATTAGATATGCTCATGATTATTAGTGTGTTTTTGTCATATTTTTGGTAGGTTTTCACGCATAATAGTTAGTTATGGTATTAGGGTTGCATTAGGTTCTTTGTTATCTTATTATTCTTGTTATTTACATGATTAATGGATGATTTTAGGCCTTAATTCAATTCTGTCCAAATTTGTATTTTGTTCTTTTGCTCTGTTTTGAGCATGTGTAAGGGTGCAAATAGGTGTGATAATTGTCTTATTACAAATAAGGCTGTTATTGCCAATTTTTGGCTATTGCTTGGAGATAATTGCACAAGGTAAGTGAGTATAAAAGTGCCCAACTCTCTTTTCTTATTATTTCCCTTCTCCCTCCTAGGGTTATTTCCTAATAGGGATTTATTGTAATTGCTAGAAGTTTCCTTATGAAATAAGTTGCCTTTTATTAAAATTGCTAAGTTTTGGAATGTTACCATTTTGTCAAAATTGCCTTTTTATCTCAAAGTTTTCATCTTGTGAAAGTTGCCTTATTTTTAAAATTCCTAATTTGGTTTACTTATTAAATTCTCCATCTTTTAAAATAAGAAAACTTAGGGTTTTACCATAAGTCCATATTAGGTTATAACCCTATTCTTTTCGAACTACGTAAACTTTGATCCATGTATTTCTATGCATGGTACGTAAGCACTTTGAGGTTCAAGTCCATCCTAGGATTCAAGTATCCTAATTTTACTTTTCTTTCCTTCTTTTTCTATTCTTTTCTTTTTATTTGCCCTAAATGAATAGAATATTTGCATGCATACTCTCTTGTGATAATATATTAATTTGTGTGGAAAAAACTTTAATTTAGCCCAAATAAACTAAGAGACCAATTAGGATGACATGGGTACCTATAGGCTTTACCTAAAACCTTCCATGTCATAACTTAGCCTCCGAATCCCTAGTTTATTTGGTTTTTAAAAGACTAGTTTTTGTCCTTCCTTTTTAAAGCATGGAGTCTTTCAATCATTGTTTTCTTTTCACGGTTCACATTGACATCTAAAGAATATTTTTATGATACATACATAATAGTAAGCCAACACTGTCTAGAAGTACAATATGAAGTATACCTGCTTGAAGATGGTGCTCGTTCCAGATCCTTCCAACCCAAATAACAGACGTTTTTGAACTCTTCCCTGCTCCAAATACTCGGGTCCAGACCTACCTGAAACAGTAGCTGCATCATCTTTTGGCCCATCAGGAAATCTAGGAGGTCTACAAGGTACAGGCAATGAAAATAATGAACAAACGAAACGAGTGGTCGCCTGCCAAGCAAGAACAAGACTGCGACTGTTTAAAAAATCAATTTATGAACATTTGTGAAACTTCAAACTTAAACCTATTAACAGTAATCAGTTATCCAAAGATTATGAGAGAACCTTTTGCCATATATTCCCTATTATGTTATTTTGACCCTCTTTCTCATAAGATCCATCATCATACACCCAAAAATGAGTATCCCGCGGGCACTGTATATTGGCCAGCTGAAATAAAAGTAATAGAGAGCACAAATTAAGTTGAAAGGGGCAAGTGGACCAAAGGATAAGACAAACTAAATTATCATGGAAAATTAACTCAGCCACTTAAAAAACCAAATCAGGTGCAGAACTTGTCACAGAACCCAAATCAAAGTTCCAAAGTGAATGGGAACAAAGCATAGGTTAAACTGAATTATAATGGACAAATGTTTTAGCCACCTAAATATTGAAAACATATTCATTGTCACAAGTTCTTTAAATATTGAAAACATAGTCATTATTAGAGACAAAAAGAAAAGGGCCTTAGGCCTGTATACAGGGTGTGTATAGAAAAAATCAAATAGTCACCACTAATCATTCCCCAAAAGAATAATCTAAAAACTCCAAAAAAGAAACTCTATAATCCGAATCCATAGCCCCAAACCAGGCTGTTTTTTTATCAACAACAAACAGTGAAAAATTTTATTAATAATAAGAAAGATGCAACCAGTTACAAAGGAGAACAAGTAGTCCACCTTTTAAACAAAAAGCTAAAAGAAACACAAAAAAAGCTAACAGCAAACAGCTTGCCAATCCGCTTTTATAACAAATAAAGGGACCCCATAAAATTCCTTAGAAGAGGAAGCCCAAAACGATGCCAGGAAATGAATACGACCCCAAATATCCATCATGGAAAAAAATATTTCCTTGAAAAATCTTCACATTCCACTCCAACCAAACAAGGGTGTCCGAGGCTTTGGCCCCGACTAATCCCTTGGACACATGTAGTCCCCCCATCCCACACACACCGAGTAGTTACAAGGCCCTTCAGGCCTGGGGTAAATAGCCCCAAAGGGGATCAACACTTTCGTGGGGTTTAAACACTTGACCTACGCTTCTTGAGGCACTTATCAAGGCTCAGCTTGCCACTAGGCTAACCCTTTAGGTTTTAATCAATTAGTCATCAAAAACTGCCTTTTAGACTATGTTACATGGACACTTCAAAATATGTGAAGTACACATGTCGCACACATGTGACATGGGTGTGAATACTTGTGTCGGTGATGTAGAACTTTAAGGGGAACTATCAAAGATTGAAAACTTGGGTGAGGAAGTCGATGGAAATTCAAGAATAAGCTGCTGGAAATCTCACGACAGCAACTATTCTAGAGTTCAACAACTTTTCTACAACAACTGATATTAAAATAGGGGTTGTGGAGGCTAAGAACTTGCTGTAAATCACAAAGAAAAAAGAAACAGTAGACAAGATGATAGAGAAGAGGGCCCTATCAAAAAAGATGATATAGAAGAGGGAGAGAGAGAGGAAGCTACTAGTATCACACTAGTAGGGTCCTCGGAATCACTCCTAGTATGAGGAAGGCATCACACCTTCTTAGGGCTTGAGGGGAAGCTCAAAACCAACAGCAATAGCAGGAATTTTCATTCATTCATCCAAAAAATCCAGATACATCTTTCCATAGACTTTATACTCTGGGACATAAGAGGCTTATAAAGCAAGCTAACTAGGAGGCTTACACAACAAGCTAAACTAGAGGCTTACAAAGCAAGCTAAACTAACTAGAGTTTGGACCAACTAAATCCAGCAAAAATACCACAAAATAACAGCCAGCTACACTAAAGGCCCAAAACTAAAAATAACCCCTTAAAATCTAATTATACTCCCAAGTTGGGCCCATTACACCTTCATCCCACCAAATTAAAGCTTGAGGCTGAAAAATCTAGCCCCTTTTATTTCTTTTATAAACTTTAAGAGGCTGATTTCTATCAGTCGGACCCTTCAAAATAATGAAAAGTCTTTGGAAAGTAGACGAATCCAACACCTGGACACATACGCTCACCCAACACCTGTACCCAACTCCATGTAACATAGCTCTTAGAGCTTACAACCCAAGCCCTTATAGAGGTAAATATGGAAAGTACTAACCATAAATATGGAAATAACTAATACATAGATAATAATAATAATATTACTAAATTCTGAACCCTAATAATATAATATAATCTTCAATAACTAATATCATAGATCCTACATAATGCACAATCATAATATAAAATTATTAACACTTGATTCCTATCATGCTGACATATGTCAGCAAGCACACAAATGCAAGAACCCTTCCACAATAATAAACAATCAAAGCATGTATTCATGTGCAGTGTTGTTGTGGTATATAGTTAATCTCCATATGTACCACTTAATTAATGCCATGCAGTTACATTATACTTGAGTTCAAGGCAAAAAAGCCTTGTAATCTTTTAAAAAATGAAATTACAAAACCAAATTTTTATTCTGTTTGGTAAACCAGACACAACATTAAAACTTAAAAAAGCATTACAAATAGTAGTATGCGGACATAGGGTGCCCAAGTATCATTATCTAGTTGGTAAAGGCAAACTTGTGATTGTGTGGTTAGGCGCACGGTCTCGAGTTCGAGACCCCGCTAGGACAACCCAAGATTTAAGTGGGGGGCATGGCAGTGGGTTGTTGTGCTAGTCTCCCCGGGGGTTTAGGTTCCATGGGTGGATCCAAAGGCCCTGCTGTGGGATGGTTCCACCGTTATCAAAAAAAAAAAAATAGTATGCAGAAATAGGGTGCCCAAGCATCATTATCCAGTTGACTATATAGACCATAGAAGGAGGATCATAATAGATAACGAAAGAAAATTTTAACATGCACCCCTCCCTCTTTAGCCAAAAGGTCAATGCATTGACTTCTCTTACAACAAATGTAGCGAAGGGATAGGCTTTGAAACGTTCGCATCAGCAGTCGTAGATGACGGAACTAAATGGATGAGCTTTGGAGTTGATAAGATCAACCATAATAAAAGCATCAAGGTCCACAATCAGATCTTGGATCCCATAGTTCCATGCAATGTCCAACCTATCTCGCAGGCCCATGACTTAGACACCCCACTAGTAATATCCCCAAGTTTCCTAGAGATGCCCCCCACCAAATGACCCAAGTGGTCTCAAATCAGGCTTCTTGCACCCACAGCTCCTGGGTTGCCTAGGGCGTACTCTTCCATGTTGAGCTTAAAAAAGAAACATTCAGGAGGTTCCCACTTTATCTACCTTTGTTCCATCCTTGTGGGTTGCTTCCCAACACCCGACAAGGAAATAATTTCAATGGCCTTAGCTATCACAATCTCACCATTTACTTTGGGCATAATTAAGTTGTGCTCAAACTAGCAAGCGAACAAAAACAAAAGGTAAAGAGGATAAGAGCATGGTTCAAAGTCTCATCCGAGATAGACAAGACTTTACCGGGTTAACCCAGTCTCGTTCAGGGGCAAGATGATATCTTAGGACGAATTAAGGAAATAAGAGAAATTATGCGTACCGAACGAAATGGTTGAGATCTCGTCCGAAAGGAAATCAAGTACTCCCTCCATCCCACAAAAATGGGCCATTTTTGCAAAAAAATTTGTCCCAAAATGTTTGTCCATTTTGAAAAGTCAAATTATAATTTTTTTGAAATTCCTATATTATTACCCCTTGTTATTTTAATAATTACTTTCAACCCAACCCAATAAAAAGTAGGAGATGTTTGTCCATTTTAAAAAGTCAAATCATAATTTTTTTCGCACTTCCCTATATTACCCCTTGTTATTTTAATAATTACTTTCAACACAAAACCCAATAAAAAGTAGGGGAGGATACTTTTGGAAAAACAGAGTTTACTAAATGACAAGTCAATGAAAAGATGATTTTTCTTAAACTGTGTTTTTTCAAACATGGCCTATCTTTGTGGGACAGAGGAAGTATATATAATATGTTGTGAGCGAGTAGTTGGGGAGTATATACATGTATACAATATATATATATATATATATATATATATATATATTGCAAATTTAGTTGGAAAAAATATTTCCACTTGATTTTCCTTTTTTCTTTGAATTTTTTGTTTTCTTATTTTTTATTTATTTTTTATTTTTTAAAAATGAAATCTTAACGAATGCGTTCGATCAAAATGTATACTATATCATTGATATGTTATGTTTATTTGTATTATTTGGGATTATTTTAGGTATCTAACACGGTAACACCTAATTATAGTGCATTTTCAAGTCATAGTAGCACACTAGCGCTTGTTTTGCTATTTTTGACCATATTATGTGTCCCAACTAATTTGTGTTGCTTATTTAATGGTTTTAATGTGATTGTCCTATTTTTTCTGATTTTCCTAAGATTTTTTCAAATTTTTTAAAACATTCTTTAATGCGTAAAGTTACATCTCGCCCGAAATGCGACGAGATGTAGGAGACCAAGATGACTGAGACCGAAACACAACGACGACCAAGACCAAGACTTTAAACCATGGATAAGAGATTTGGCACCCTTACTAGAGCAGTTAAGATCCACTCAATGAAGCGTTGAACGGTATGTGGAAATAGAAGGAGACAGAAATTTACAAAAATCAAGGGCATACTCACAACCTCTCAACACATGCTCAGCCATGTCCAGTCCGAAAAACATAATGGGAAAAGATCCAAATTAGTGAATTTTCTATGAGGGTTAATGGAGTTAAACATAAGTCTATTATGAAGGCATAGCCAACAAAAATAGTGATTCCCAGGGAGAGTTGGGAGGTTCCAAACCTTTAGCCCATGGGAGACGGCTCACTACCATCTTGATTACCAGTCGAATTGTTGTTTGCAATGCTATAACCGGATTCAAAACAAAATTCGCCATTTTTTTTATCCCATCAAAAATAGACAATCCGGACTCCTATCGGTTTTTTGGGTTGGAATAGGACCAACGAGGCGTAAAACCAACTCCGGGAGGACAAAGGACAGGTTTTTGAAACACCATTTACCTCTATCAGTCAAACAGTTACTAACCCTAAGCAAATTGTCATATATATTCGAAGGTGACTACACACCTTTCCATAATCTGTCCAACAAAAGTGAGTTCTTGTAGAGAGCTCGTCCATAATGATATTAATTATTTTAACAATACATTTACATTATAGTCCATATTAACAGCTAAAATCTCTCTCCATGCGTTAGACACTTACCAAGGGATAGACAATACAACCTTGCTTGGTGCATGGCAATTCTCTCTCCATGTGTTAGACACTTACTAAGGGATAGACAATACAACCTTGCTTGATGCATGGCAATTTGTGAATTTTTTCTTTTTTTAATTCTCTTGCACTTTCTTGCAGTTCTTTCTATTTCTCCCTTAAAACATCATTCCACCCCAAATTACTCCTTTGCAATCACATGTATATGATCCTATCTCCATTTCACCATCCACAAATGAATCAAATCAAATGGCTAAAATTGCCAAAAATTTTCAAGCAAAATAGACCTATTAATACTACCTATAATACGGTGAGTGGTAATCCGTTCATTCTTTTAGCCCTTGACTTGGCTTCTTTTTGCTCCATATGATGGGCCCTGCTCATCGCACAAGTTTGCTACCCAAATTAAAACAAAACTATGTTAAGTTAAGCCCTTTTTTTTAAAATAAATATTTCAACTAGAGCCATTTAATAGAGCTGACAAATGTGTTTTTACGAAAATGTATGGAAGAACTTGCCTAGGTCATTTCAGCCCTATAATCGCTCTTGATTCTTATCCAATTTGTCAAAAAGTATGGAAGAGTTTGAACAACGTTTAAAAAAAAAAAAAAAAAAACATTAGGAGTTAAAACCATATGCTCAAACTGATTTTTTTGTCCATTTTAAGCATGACCCATTAAAATGTAGGTTCTCGTCCTTTTTTTTCTTTTTCTTTTTTCTTTTTGCTTTGTTCTTTTTTTTTTTTTTTTTTTTTTTTTGCTGTTGTTGTACTGCTAACTGGAGGAAAACTTAAGGATGAAAGACTTTCTTATTGTTTTTTATATTTAGCAACACAAACTCTTTGCACTTCCATACCATAGACCTATCATGTATGCATTTTATTTACAATATTTTGAATCCAACTAATGCATAATACCTCCCAAAATGTCACTATAAATTTTTAACATTTTTGCACTAATTTTCATCATTTTCTTAAAATCGTTATCAACATCCATCAATATCTTGTATTATCAAGCACTCAAGATATCCATCAACACCAATATTTTTTTTTTTTTTTGATAAGGACTTTCAAGTTGAAGGACAGTATAAGGACTTTCAAGTAGAACTGATTATAGGCACTTTTATTAATGGATTCAACTAAGGGCCTGTTTGGCGCCACTGTATCTTCTTGTAAAGTGCTTGGTTTAGAAGATCTATATGAAAAAGAGGTGGTTACAAAGAGGTTTGCTAGTGTTTGGTTGCCAGATATTTAGAAGAGCTTCTAATGTAGAGATTTTTGTCTGTTTGGTGATAATATATGTAATACCACTTCTAACCCAGAATTTGACTATAATAACCTCATCATAAAAGTTCTCTCTCTATTTGGTAACCCATTCTTTAAGTTTGGAGAAAAATAAATCTTAAATGTTTACTGAATTATTTTACAATCATTACAACATAGATATGGAAAAAAATAATAATAATAATAATAAATTTTGTTCGAAGAACATATAACAATTTGTATTAACTATTATTATTATTATTTTTTACTAGAGAGATCCTAGATTCATATAACTCTTCGTATTAATTATTTACTAAAGAGATCTATTCTACCTTTTTTTTTTTTTTAATTATAAAAGTGTGCTCCAATATGAATCTAGGATTAAAGAAAAGAGACAATTGTTATTTCAAAATATAAATAAGGGCAAGGTGGTCCAATCATAAAAGATTCATTTAACGTGAAACCTCTTCCCGAGTAGATGTTGTCTCCTCTTCCCGTAAAAGCACCAACACCTCAACTCCAGCGGGAAGAGCTTTAGGCGCTTTTGAGCCATGACACCACAGCGCCAAATAGGCACTATTCAGTGCGTGTCTAGGTGTTTGATCCATTTGATCCCATAAGAGTCCAATATTTTTTTCTTCTATGCCCTTGAAAAAAATGGAAGGCCCCACTTGGATAGTTAGAATAGGAATATTTCGGGCATCAAGGCATGCAAATGAGAATAGAAATTGTGATTCCCATTCCAATGTTTGGTTGGTTGGGGCAAGGGAATGGAAACACCATTCTCTCAAAAATGGATGTTCCCTTAAAGTGAAGGAACAGCCACTTGAGGGAATGAGCCCTTTTATTACAACACCCATGGACTTAAAAATCAAGAATATCGCCGATATATCGATGTATCGGTGACCCCCATACAATTTCCTACAGTTATATCTTTTTTACATTGTATCAAACGATATATCAACGAGATATCGAGTTTATCAGAAAATTCCATGAATTTCATCAATTTTTCACAAATTATCAAGGCGATATGGTCGATATATCAGTGTATCAATGAGATATATCGGCCAAATTCGACTTCGGAGAAGAAGAAGAAGAAGAGACGATGCCGTCCTCATCATCCTCGCCGTTACCGGAGAAGGAGAAGAAGAAAAAGAAGAAGCAGCCGTTGTCAGAGAAGGAGAAGAAGAAGAAGAAGAAGACGAAGACACTTTACATACCTGAACAAGCTCCTGTCACCATCCTCGCTGGGTTTGTTGCTGTCGTCTAGGCCATTGACATCACGACAAACCTCCATGGAAGCTTCGTTCAACTTCTATGTAAAAAAACTGAGCAAAGTGTTGGGTATGTCATATGGAGGTTTTGAAGACAGATGTATACAACTTCTGTCAGAGGTTGAAAAAAGGGGAAGATCCACAGGAACTATTTCTCCAAGAAAGAACTTGATTAGTCCGGATGAAAGAAGAAGGGAATTAAAAAAACTGGAATTTGCAGTTAATTATGAAGGGAGAGAAGGAAAAGGGGAGTTGTTAACAGGGAAAAGGAAGGAGAACAATTTAGCAATCATCTCTTTATGAAGTTACGAATCCTTACGTGGAATGTTAGAGGGCTCAATAGTAGAGAAAGAAGGACTAGAATAAAGTCTCTGTTTAAAAAACGGAATGTTGATATAGTGGTGCTTCAAGAAACTAAGATTGAAAACATGGGCAGGGAGGTTGTTAAAGACATTTGGTCAGGAAATTTTGTTGATTGGGTATCTCTGGATGCTAGGGGTACTGCTGGGGGGATTATTATCTTATGGGATCGAAGAGTAGTGTCAAGAATTGATGATATTCAAGGCAATTTTTCAGTTTCCTGTTTTTTCAAAAATGTTGTGGATGGTTTCGAATGGGTTCTTTCGGGGGTTTATGGTCCTAATGATGACTCTTTGAGAGGAACTTTTTGGGCGGAGTTAGAAGTAGCTAAACACAAGTGGGTGGATCCTTGGTGTGTAACAGGAGATTTTAACATAATTACAGCCCCTAGTGAAAGAAAAGGTTGCTTGTTCTCGAATTCGGCCATAAGATTGTTCTCGGATTTTATAGAAACTAATGAATTGATTTACCCTCCCTTAGTGGGGGGTTGGTTCACTTGGTCTAATTGTAGAGAGGAGCCATCTCTTTCCCGTCTTGATAGATTTCTTTTCTCGGCGTCTTGAGAGGAGCACTTCCCTAGGGTATTGCAAGAGGCATTACCAAGACCTCTCTCGGACCATGTTCCTTTGGTTCTTGATAGTGAAGGGGTGAGACATGGAAGGGGCCTGTTCCGTTTTGAAAACTTGTGGCTTGAAGTGGAAGGATTTGTGAAGCTTGTTAATAATTGGTGGAATTCTTTCAATTTTGAGGGATCTCCTAGTTTTGTTTTCGCAAAAAAACTAAAAGCGTTGAAGGAGGAAGTGATAAAGTGGAATAAGGAAGTCTTTGGAAATTTGGAAGTGCTTAAAGCAAATTATCTTGGTCTTATTCAAGTTTTGGATGAAAAGGAAGGTTTGAATGGGCTCTTGGATGAGGAAAAAGTAAGAATGATAGAGGCAAAGGCAGAATTTGCTAAAATTGCAAGACTTGAAGAGATTAGTTGGAGACAAAAATCTAGAGCTTTGTGGTTGAAAGAAGGCGATAGAAACACTAAATTCTTCCATCGAATTGCTAATGCTCATAAAAGGAGGAATTTTATTGGAAACTTAAAAGTACATGGGGAGTTTATCGATGATGAGACAATCTTTTCAAAGGAAATTGTAGACTACTATGAAAATTTATTTTGTGAGGAAGAGGATAGAAGACCGTTATTAGATGGAATGGAATTTAAAGTTTTAAATCAAGATGAAGCCGATTGCTTGGAAGGTGTTTTTGAGGAAAAAGAAATTTGTGATGCTTTGTGTTCTTTGAATGGTGATAAGGCTCCCGGAACGGATGGTATGACTTTAGCTTTTTTCAAAAAGCGTTGGAGCATCATTAAAGAGGATCTTATGAAAGTTTTTGAGGAGTTTTTTCATAGAGCTAAACTCGAAAAAAGTCTTAATGCTACTTTTTTAGCCCTTATTCCTAAAGAGGGGGAGGTGGTTGAGGTTCATGATTTTCATCCTATATCTCTTTTAGGAAGTGTTTATAAAATTATTGCTAAGGTTCTTGCAATTCGACTTAGCAAGGTTGTGGGGCTTCTTGTTTCTTCTTCCCAATTTGCATTCATTAAAGGAAGACAAATTCTTGATGCGGTGTTAGTGCCGAATGAATGTGTGGATTCAAGGAAGAGAAGTGGGGATCCGGGTATATTGTGCAAATTTGATTTGGAAAAAGCTTATGATCATGTCAATTGGAATTTTCTCATTTACCTTCTTGAGCGAATGGGTTTTGGGCGCAAGTGGCTAAGATGGATTTCATGGTGCATTTCATCCCCTTCCTTTTCGGTGCTTGTTAATGGTTCTTCTCATGGCTTCTTTCATAGCTCGAAAGGTCTTCGCCAAGGTGACCCTATTTCTCCTTTACTTTTTATTTTAGTTATGGAAGCTTTGAGTAAGCTTACTCAAAAAGCTAATGAGGAGCATTTGTTGGAGGGTTTTGTGGTGAAGGGTGGTGGTGGGGAGGAAGGGAGTATTTCTCACTTGCTATTTGCGGATGATGCATTGTTTTTTTGTGGTGTTTGTGAAGAGCAACTAAGGAATCTAAGGATGGTTCTCCTATTTTTTGAAGCGGTTTCGGGCTTAAAAGTAAACCTTGGGAAGAGTGAGATCATTCCTATAGGTCACATTAACAACATTAATGAGCTTGCTGGCAATATTTATTGCAAAGTTGGGAGTTTTCCTATCACGTACCTTGGACTCCCTCTTGGAGCTAATTTTAAGGAAGTTAAAATATGGGATTCGGTGCTTGAGAAAATTGAGAGAAGACTTAGTGGGTGGAAAAAAGGATACCTCGCAAAAGGAGGTAAATTAACTTTGATTCGTAGTTCTCTTGCTAGCATTCCGATTTATTTCATGTCCATCTTCAAAATACCCAAATCGGTTGCTTTAAGAATTGAAAAGCTTCAAAGAGATTTTCTTTGGAATGGCATGAATGGGGAATTTAAATTCCATCTTGTTAATTGGCAAACGGTTTGCTTACCTAAAGCTTATGGTAGTTTAGGTCTTAAATCCATCATCAATATGAATAAAGCTCTTCTTGGTAAGTGGATTTGGAGATTCGGGAGAGGTGATCAAGGCTTGTGGAGGGATGTTATAGTGTGGAAATATGGAGTGAAAGAAGGGGGTTGGTGGACAAAGAATAGTAGAAGATCTCATGGGTCGGCATTGTGGAAAGCAATTATGTTGGACTTTGATAATTTTTTTAAAGAAACATGGTTTAAAGTGGGAAGAGGGAATAGGGTAAAATTTTGGAAGGATAGGTGGTGTAGCAATAGATTACTCATGGAGGAATTCCCTTCTTTGTTTGAGATAGCGATTAATAAAGAAGCTTGGATCATGGATTACTTTGTTGATGAAGAGGGTGGAGCTCATTGGAACATCACTTTTTGTCGTGGCTTTAATGATTGGGAGATGGAGATGGTGTTGAGCTTTTTCCAAGAGTTATATGAATGTAAGATTTCTTTGCTAGAGAATGATACCTTGATGTGGCGCAATGATCCTAAAGGTTTATTCTCAGTGAAATCTTTCTATTCTTCTTTGGGCTCCAATATGGATATTTTCCATCCGGCCAAGAACATTTGGATTCCCTCGGTTCCTTCAAAAGTGGCTTTCTTTACTTGGGTTACGGCTCATAACAAGTGCCTTACTATTGACAATTTGGTTAGAATAAGGTGGGAATTACCTAATAGATGTATTATGTGTAGAGAGGCGGCGGAATCCGTGGACCATCTTTTCATTCATTGTGGGGCGGCGAGAAGTTTCTGGGTGTTTATTTTCAACCTTTTTGGTCTCAAATGGGTTTTGCCATCTTCTACCCATGATTTGATTTTGAGTTGGTGGATTAAAGGGAGACCGAAAGATACTAAGGTTGTTTGGAGGATGGTTCCTCATGCCATTTTTTGGTGCATTTGGAAAGAACATAATTTGAGAACTTTTGAAGGAGTGGAGTCTTCTATAGTGGAGCTTAAATCTCTTATGGTTAAATCACTATATTGGTGGTTTTGTAGTTACACGGGAGTTTCTAATCTCTCTTTTCTTCTCTTTGTTGACTCCCTTAGGTTGTAGTTGGTTTTTGGGAGTCTAAATCTTTTTGGAAGCTCCTTTTTTCCATGGAGTTTCGGTTCTTCCTTTTGTATATGTCTTATGTACAAGGGATTTAACCCTTTTTAATACATAACTTTACCTTATCAAAAGAAAACTTCTATGTTGAGCACTTAAGCCCTTGCCCCCTTCTCACTTTTCAAGCCCTCACGTAACAAATAAGTGATTTATCACTTTATAAACTCCATTTTTTTTTTTAATAATAAAAGGTCCACTTTTTACATATTTTTGCAAATGCTACCTCTAGCTTTGTAACCTTTTCAAAAAGACCCCTACTCATTTTTTATATATTTTTTTGTAGTTATAATTCTTTTTCTTGTTTTTATAACTAAAACCTCTTCACATATTTTAAGATATTTTTTTTATCAACAAAATTTAAAATATAATTTCAAGTTAATGGCCTTTGATCTAATGGCACTTTATATATATCTTAACTCTTTAATGATAATTGACATTTAGATGTTGAGTTTGCAAATAATTTTTATTTTTATTTTATCAGCGCAATATACTTTTTATACCCTACACAATAGGTAATAGTCTTAAGGATCATTTAAATTGCAATATTTTGATTCTAAATTGTGTATTTGAGTCTAAATCAATGTTTCCCAGAGCTTCAATAAAAATTTCCATGTTTAACTAATAATATCGGTCATAACTCTAAATCGATATCGATATTTTCGATATATCCATCGATATATTCATATTTTTGGACCATCGATATACCCGTCGATATAGATATTTAAGTCCTTTGAATTAACATCACCCCATGGTTGCCACCCCGCCGCTGCAACACAACCACCATTCTGCCACCATTACCACTACCACCACCATCACCGCTACAGGTCACCAAACGACTACCACTAGCACCAACACAACACTACTATAACCCACTGCCGCCGCCGCCGCCACCCCACCACTGCTGCCACACCCCACCACCCTACCACTACTATTAGAATGGAATGACCATTCTTTTTTAGGCATCCATCTTGTTACAACCAAACAAAGAAATGGAAATGGCCATTCCCATTTCTTAATTTTCATTCTCATTCCATTCCATTCTTTTATCATTCTCATTCCCATTCCATTTCTATTCCATTCACGCGAACCATACGGTAACAAAGTCTCCATGTAATTTAGTATGTTTAACATGGTATTTCATTAATATAGAAATATCCAAATAAGATAAGAACCAATTAATGAAGTATCACGTGGAGCATCTAGGTAATTATCAATTTTCTCCACTCTTTCCTTTGTCGGACATAATTACAAAGCATGCTGATAAATATAAGTTTATAATCATCGAACACATATCTCATTGTATCCATGTCATGTCATGTCTAACATAGGTACTTCATGTAGTTAAAGCCTCCATGTAACATATTGAAGGACATGAGGAAGATCATAAAGGATATCAATTATGTAAGAAAACAGAATGGCCTGTTACTTATCAGAAGGAATCTCCCTACAAAAGGCAGCTCACCTCAAGTCGGAACCCAAACCCACGCAACTCTAAGCACATTTAGTTTGTGTAATTAACTATTTTAACAAAATGTATTTGGCAGTTAATCCAATAATTCAGGTATAAACGCATGAAGAGATGTGATTTACCTTCAATATTCTGAGCTCAAGCTTTGTGATTTCACGGCCATTTATGTAAACTTTTGTGTCACCATTGCTTGCATCCGACTGAAGCTTGCCTCCAACATTCAATTTGGAACTTATAAATCTATCAGGTTTCTCTCCCTCCTGCAATCCAATCATCAAAACCAACCAAAGAGAAATAAAATAAAATAAACCAAAAGCCAAAAGAAGAAACACCATTCATCATCAAGAAACTTATTCAGATTTTACCTTTCCCCAAAATCCCGAATCCTTGTCGTACCAATACTTGCCCGGCTTCAACTTCTGCGGCGGAATTCTACAACCCAAAACCTCCGCCAATTCCTCTTGCCGTAACTGCCTGCCATTCACGACAAGCTGCTCGGGTCGAAGCTGATTCACTGAGCACTCCTTCTCCGCCTTCATCATCTGCCCAATCTCTAAAGTATTACACAACCTCAACAACATCCTCGAACACTTCCCCAAACTCAACCTCTTCGACTCGTCTATTGGCTGCCCAATGCAGCTCACGCACTTCCTCCCTTCCGGCATCGACCCCATCGCCTTAATCAGACAATTGCTACAGTACCTTGCATTACACACAATACAAGCTTCCCTCTCCTTCAACCTATTCCCTTTCTCACATCTACTACACACGCCCCTCTTTCTCAATCCGTTCTCTCCACTCCGAACCGCCACAGGCGAAGCGGCCGCATCGCCAACACTCGATCTCTGCAAAGTACAATCATCATCATCATCATCATCCTCATCAATTTCCAAATCTCTCGGCGTATTGAACGTCCCCATGGGCGCTCGTTTCCCTTCAATTACAGGCTTCGGAACAATTCCGCTATCCGAATCGTCCACTTCGCTATCGGGCGGCGATCCGAATTGAGCTCTCGACACCGACGAGGACCGCCAACTCTCCGTAGGACTCCGCATTTCTTTGCCGAAACCGCCGCCATTTCTGACCCGATGAAACCGCGAAACCTTGGAAACGATCGGATCGGCGACGGGAATCGAAGAAGGGAGTTCCGAAACGGAGACGATTGATGAGCTTCGAATTGATACCACGGATACCGAATCCACGTCTATAGGATCGATTTTGGGGATATCGTAGGGTACCAGCGGACCTTGGTATTCGACGGCGATCGAGTAATCGAACTGTTCTTCGTCGGGCAATGGAGCACCCACTGGGAGCATCCTTCTCAGAACCTCTTCCCATGTCTTCTCATCTTCCGGTTCCGATGACATTTTGAGTCCCTCAGAAAAAACCTAGCGCGTGGGCGTCTGTTAGGTTGCCGAGAAAGTTTGCTAGAGAAAAAGAAAGAAATCAATGGAAAGGTTTCTGGGATGGAGAGTCGGGAGTTTGTGAAAGAGTTGCAGAAAGTAAACGGAGAGACTGACGGGAGACGTCAGTAAGTAGGTAATCGAAGTCGACTTTGCAGTGCATGCGATCGGTGAGATTCCGTTAACTTTGACGCCATTATCGCTGAACTGATATTTGAAGATCAGAGGAGGTACTAAAGTCAACAACCAGTGCATGCAGTTATCGGCTTATCGTGCAATCAAAGCTAAAGTACCAAAACTAGGGATCAGGATCCTCTGCCATTGTATGGCAGAGAAGATCTTGCCATTCTTTTAATGATAGAGTGCCACGTTGCAAAGCGGTGATCTAACGGACCAAATCAAGTTCAAATGTTTTTTTTCTCACGCCACCCGCAAAAGGACATCGTTTTCTAGGGTCTCCATCTCCGATCCCCTCCTCAAGGACCTCAAAAATGTTTCCTTTCTCCCATGGCCAACTCCATTTTTTCCGGCTAGCCTCTTGTAAACGGGTCAACATCTTCTTCTTCTTCTTCCTCTTCGTCTTTTTCCTTCTTTTTTTTTTTTTCATTTTTCATTCTTCATTTTATTTTTCTGATCTTCTTCAGTGTTAGAAAAAATTCTTCATTTTTATTTGATCACCATATGCAAAAACACGGTACACAAGCATGCTCATCCATGGAGGTTGCCGGCCTTTTTTCTATTTTTATCTTTTCCTTTTGGAAATTAATCAAACAGTCAAACATAAGAGGGGAAAAAAAAAAAAAAAAAAAAAAAAAAAACAGGAAACCCACGGAGCTGGAAGTCTCATATCTCCATGTTGCCGCGGTTGAATACGCAACTATCGTCTTTCGCCGTCGCTGAAGCTTTAGCCGTCAATGGAGAGTCACTTCTATGTACCATTGCACCGACACCAGAATATTTCATGGTGGATCTACCGTTGTATCCCAACACCGGCGTCGATCTCCCTCAGATCTTCCTTGGTGTTTTGGGAAAAAAAAAAAAGCCTCGCGAGATAGGGAGATGATACGTACCCATTTATATATTGAGAACATCATAATACAATGAATAGCGTTCCATAATAATAAGTTACTATTGTCTATTTTAGGTATTTATATTAATAAATAATGGTCAGGCTATTGCTACCATATAAAATAAAGTCAGGTTATTGTCACCACGTAAAATACTTTAAGCCTCCACTTAATTTATATTTTTTAAGGTTTTATGAAAGTATAAAAGGTTTTTACGAAAACTAATCACATAACCTAATAAAAAACATCATTCCGAACAACTTTGTAGGAAAAAATTTTTACAAAATCTATCATTCAAGTAAACTTTTTGGCCATTTTTCATGGAAAATGTAATAGAGATTATAAATGACCAAAAAGTCCACTTAAATGACAGATTTTGAAAAACCTTTCTTCTACAAAGTTGTTCAAAATGATGTTTTCTAGTGGACAACGTGGCTAGTTTTTGTAAAAACCTTTCATATTTTCCATAAAACCTTAAAAATGTAAACTAATGGGGGGCTTAGAATACTTTATGGGGTGGCAATAGCCTCCCTCTATAAAATATTCTAAGCCCTCCACTTAGTTTATATTTTTTAAGTTTTATGAAAAATATAAAAAAAATTACAAAAACTAATCACATAGTCTACTAAAAAACTCATTCCAGACAACTTTGTAGAAGAATTTGTTTCCAAAATTTGTCATTTAAGTACACATTTTGGCCATTTTTTATGAAAAATGAAATAAAGATTGTAAATAGCCAAAAAGTCTGCTGAAATGATAGATTTTGGAAAAATTCCTTTCTACAAAGTTGTTCAAAACGATATTTTTTTAGTGAACAATGTAATTAGTTTTCATAAAAACCTTTTATATTTTTCATAAAATCTTAGAAAGTGTAAATTAATGGGGGGCTTAGAGTACTTCATGTGGTAGCAATAGCCCCCCTCATAAATAATTATTAGATTAGATTTATTCAAATATTAGAATTAGGTAAGTAATTAGTTTGGTTTGATTTGATTTGATTTGATTTGAATTTGAATTTGAATTATGAGTTTTAATGTTACAAATATGTAGATGTCGTATGGCCAAGATATGGAAAAATGCATTTTGATTGAGCATTAGCTCGTTGGAGGTTCCATCCCCTCAAAGTGGGTTCTTCTCTCCCCCATTCTATATTTTGTTTTATTTTGCATTATATCAGGCTAGGAATGTATCAGTTGGTATCAGAGCCAAGTTCCTAGGATGGCCACACCATTAGTGATTATCAATTCAATGCGCGAAGATTTTAAGAAGATGACTGCACTGCTTGATAGAGCTATTGAAGGGAATCAAAAATTGAGGCAAGGCTGCACCAATATTTTGGAGATTCTTGAAGATATGAATCATTATGATTGGGAGAAATTGACTGGTGAAAATGTTGAATTTTTGCCAGAAGAAAATGATGAGTTTTGTGCTGTTGAAGAATTTTCAAAAATCCATGAAGACCCAATGCTCTTAAGTATTGAAATGAGTTACAACACTTATTTCCTTCACGATGGAGCAAGGCGTCTAGATTTTCTAGATTCCTTCGTGTATTCCATCGAGTGAAAGTGCCATACTGAGAAGATGTCTCTGGTTCTGATTGCATTCACAACATTATTTGAAGATGGAGCTTTTTTCATCACAATTTTCACATTGAGAAAGAAAGGCAGCAGCATCAAATTGTTATTTATAAATTTATTTTATGGTGATAAATCAAGCAAGATGTGGGATCCAGGTGGAAACTTTTTTTTATTTTTTATTTTTATTTTTTTCTCTCGACCTTGAGGGCAAGGTCGATTTCAAGGGGCGTGGAATGATACGTACCCATTTATATATTGGGAACATCGTAATATAATGAATGGCGCTCCATAATAAAAAGTTACTATTATCTATTTTAGGTATTTATATTAATAAATAATTATTAGATTAGATTTATTCAAATATTAGAATTAGGTAGGTAATAAGTTTGGTTTGATTTGATTTGAATTTGAATTTGAATTATGAGTTTTAATGTTATAAATATGTAGATGTCATATGGCCAAGATACGGAAAAATGAATTTTGATTGAGCATTAGCTCGTTGGAGGTTCCACCCCCCTCAAAGTGGGCTTTTCTCTCCCCCATTCTATATTTTGTTTTATTTTGCATTATATCGGACTAGGAACATATCAAGAGAGGAAGCGAACACAGAAAGGGAAAAGGAGAGAAAGAGAGAGAAGAGGGATTGTGGGAAGAGAGGAGAGAGAAGAGGCTCCCATTTCAGATCAAACACTATGTAACTGGCGTATAGGAGATGGGTTTTTGGGGTTAGAGGAATGCGATACACCAAGGGGCAAAACGCCTTCGTTTAGTAGGTTATTGAGTTGTATCGGTTGGATCACTATTTTTACCACGTGGTAACTCATGGTTAAATGTATGGCAAGATCCTCTCTGCCATACAATGGCAGAGGATCCTGATCCCAAAACTAGGGCCTGGCAGTTGGCCAATGCTTTGTCTTCCCATGAGCTGATGACGAGTATGGGGCTTTTAGCAAATGAAAGCGTGCACCTTGTTTTTCTATTTTTAAATAAATAAATAAAGACTTCCAGAAACTATAAAAGTGGAAAGAGTGAAAATTGAAGTTTTCAACTGTTTGAAAATTTGCGAACGCCTGTCCCTCTCCTGCTCTTCCCACGTTTCGTGTTTTGTATTTCTATTAGGCACATGGAGGGTGAAGGAAATTACTTTAGGGCAATTTATTACAACTTATTATGTTTTAGTTTTAGTGATCACTTGTAAACTTAATACCATATAAATGGTATTATTTGTTAACTTATTACAAATTGATTGAATATGTATTTCAAAATGACTACTAATGTCATTTATTTGGTTTTAAGTTCGGAAATAATCATCAAAAGAACAAAATATTAAGATTTTTTTTTTTTTTTTGAAATTTGCAGGTGGGGCGTTGGCCCCACCTAGTACACACCGGCTTCGCCTTGGGCACATGCATAATGCATGCAATCTTTTTTGTTGATTTCGTAAATTCTTCAAATTGAGAAGACTGATTCATCATTTCTTTCTTTCTTTCGAGAACGTAGATAATATAGATCTAGGAGGATTCATTCATCCCCACAATTATGGGGTCAAATTATATTTGGGTAAATTACACTTTGTCTCCTTCAAGTTTAACCTGTTTTCACTTTTCCCTCTTATAGTTTGAAAACTGTACTTTGCCCCTTTCTTTTGAAAGAAATCAAATGGAATAGACGGACATAAAATGACCATTAGCCCAGCCCACGTGTCAAAAAACCAAAAATATAAAATACCAATGTTTTGATTGGCTGCATCTTCCATTAGCCTCCCCCTCTCTCCTCCCCTTCTCTGTATTTTCTTTTCTATCCTTTTGAGTTTTGAGCCCATAATCCATAGCAACAACACCATCAGATTACACAATCCATAACAAAAACACCATCAAATTTAGTCTTTGTCCCCTGAGTTGTGTATTTTGGCCAAAGACCACCACATTTATACTTCACTGTTATATGACTTATATCCAACCTCCGCCCCACTTCCACACCGTACCCCGACCCCTCTTTATAGAATCTCTCTCTCTTTACCCAAACACACTTACACATGTGCACAAGAAGAATATGGGCATCAAAAAAATATTCATCTATCTTGTTCCACCCCACGGCATTTTTGGGAGGTCCAATCAAACACACCAACCTGAACAAATGCTTCAATTTGAACAATCCAAGAAACCACACTTCAATCACGCATTCCATCAAACACTTTCTACTCATGTTCTACACACTCGTAGCTCGCATACAAGTGAATCAAATTACTATTCTTCCTATACATTCATGTACGCAATACAAAAAATAACGGTAAAGGTTGGGCACTTATTCAAGCTGACGCTGCATCAGTCCGGTAATGCAAAGATAGGCCACCTCTTCGAATTTATGTTCACCGCTCAGAATTCATCCACCTCGTCATTGCTATGGATGGTGAAGATCCTCAACTCGCATTTGGAAGTTCTTGCCATAGAAGAAGGTCCTCGATTCACGTGAAGAAGTCGCTCTAATTTTCTAAGCTGATAATGGCAGAAAGAAAGCGAGAGAGAGGAAGTGCACGACTGTCAAGTAATAAAACGTCGACCATTAAGGATTTGCCCAAAGAGAGAATCGAATGGGGGAGAGAGAAAGAGAGATTTCAATCCACCATTAGAGAGAGGGAAAGTGAGTTGCTGCTTTTATGATCTATAGAGAGAAGAGAAGCTACCTTCCTTTTATCTCTCTTGTTCTCTTTCAGATAAGGAGGCAGTGTTTATGATCTTTGCAGCAAAGAAAAAAAAAAGAGGCGGTACATCATGAGATTTTAGAGGCAAATCTGGTCTGTCCAAAAAAAAAGGCACTTTAGTCATTACAGTATCATTAATACATCATATGGTTATCACGTGGCACTTATCCTTCCAGTAAACAAACACACCGTTAACAGAATGGGGAAAAGTGAAATCTAAATGAAAATATAAGGGGTCCTTTGTCCGGTTTTAAACTATAAGAAGAAAAAGTCAAAACGGTTTAAATTTGAAGGAGGCAAAGTGTAATTTACTCATTATATTTTTAATCTTACTAAATGTATAATGGTTATGTAGGTAGAATTAGTAATAAAAAAATTGACATGTACGTGAAATCAAAAACTAATAATAAAGGGAAAAAATTGTCACCCAATCAATTCTTATCACATAGAAAGCATTGAAGAGTGAAAATAGAATTTTTTATTTAGTATAAGCATTTAATGGACACTAAGTTCTCAGGAGGAATTCAATATGTCCATCATTATGTGTCTCCTCCATTTAATGATATCGTAAACCCTAGTCGATATGGATTGATCATTATGGGCTCCTTTGGGAACGCTGTGGCTTTTAGAGCTTTTGCTGTAAAAGAAGAGAAGTGGAAACTAGTGCTTCTAATTGACTACTGTATTGTATTTGGGAATTGTATTTCAAAAGTGCTGTTGGATGTTGAAAGTGCTTTTTTACCTGTTTGGCAAGTAAAGTCCTAAAGTGACTTGTAATTCTGAAATGACACTATTACCCTCATAACTTTATAAGGGACCCAACACGTAAAAGGAAAAAAAAAATGGTAATAACACGACCACCATAACACATGTTGATGGAAGTAAAAAAGATCAGTACTCCTTTAGAAGATGGCAAAAGGCAAACGATGCCTTTTAGACACAGAAGAAACTGGAGAGGGCTTTATGTTGTCTTCAGATGGTCATTGTCCTCATCTCGCTGACCATCGTCGACGGCCATCATATCTCCATCGCCTTCATTGACGTCAAGTATTTCTACTCTCTCTTATCCTCCCATGTTCTTCTCTTCTCACTATGTCCATTTGTCTCTCTCTCTCTCTCTCTCTCCTTTTTTTTTGTGCTTTAGAGGGTCTTCTCTATTCTCCTCCTCTTTCTATTTTCTGATTTTTTTTGTTTGCAATTGAAGTGCCAATCTTCTCCTTTCTTCTTATTGCCGTAGTTCTTTGTCTCCTTTGTTTACAAGCAGCGATCTTGTTAGGCATATGTTTTTTGGTAGGGTGCAAAAAAAAAAAAAACATGGACTGGCGAGCCTTCAAAGTCATCAGAGAGATGGGAGAGATGGGAGAGAGAAGGGTTTCCTCAAGCTTCCTTCGTTTCAGTAGAGGCACGAGAGAGAAATAACGTTAAAGAGGAGTCCAGGATACATTAGGCATTTAAGTTTTATCATGTTAAAAAGTTAAGGGCATTTGAGGTATTTCCAAATGTTCATTAAACCAGCAATTGGGCTTCCGGGCTACGTTTATGAAAAAGCAGGGGTCTCCCCACTTTAGCCCAAACGTGCTTCTAACCCAATAAGCTCTTCTCTTTATTTTACCCAAACACATCCAATAGCCCGTTTGACAGCCTAGAAGCACGTTTGGGCTACCCAGAAGTGGATCCAAACAGGCACTATATATCTTTAACTTATAGGTAGATCCAATGTTTTTTTTCTCGATGATTACACATAAGAACCTATTTACAAAAAATAAATGGGATTAGACAAACAAAAAATAAATAGGGTTGGGGCACTTTAATAAACTTACCAAAAAATACTTTTCTTTTTCTTTTTGATAAGTTAAAAAAAAAATTAAAATTATTAAAGATAATAAGATCTATACACCATCTACTTCTACTTCTACTTCTACTAACTATAATCTACTTCTACTAACTATAATGAAAGAGAAGGTATCCTTCTATTTGGTTCATTCAACCACAAAAAGACTAATGTTTTTTGCACCCATCCTGTTTCCCAAACGATCGTGCCCTTATAAAGTTATGAGTGCATTGGGGCTAACCTAGAATTTTTTTGTTTTGGGTTGCCACCTACACTCTAACATACATACATTAGCACAAATACATATATATTGTTTGTGTGCAAGCATAAAAATGTATTGCTTGGGGGTGGATAATTAAATTTGGAGGTGCTACTTTATTGAATTTGAGAGTGCCACTTCATAAAAGTAAACATGCTCTAAAGCATTTTAAAAAAATTTGGAGGGGGCCAAGGATGAGTGTAGGTCCGCCCTTGTGGGTGTGCTTCCTTGGCCTTGCCAAACCACTTCGTTTTTTTATATGTGCATTGGTTTTGGCGCCAATTGAAAGCGTCATACCTCTCCGCCATTCCTTTGTATTAGGGATGTGTACGGGTTGGTTTGGAGCGGTTTAGAAGAAAAATCATTAGCTAACATGCTATAAACGAGTTGCAAATTTTCTAACCCGCCATCAAATTTTAGGTACTGAAAACTAGTGGATTAATTATTATTTTTAGCGGTTTGGGCAATTTTAGCAAATCATGCCATTTCTAATTATGCATTTGTTAATACATTGGGCCTTAACTGATTATAGTCATAAATAAATCTAAAAAAATTTAATCCTAAAAAGTGGTTATGTAAAGTTTGATATGCACTCACAAAATATTGTAATGCAAAAGATGTAAATTATTACTTTATGACAATAACTTCATACTCACTATTTGTTGATGAAATTGGAGATAATTATTGTTAAATTGATAATATTATAATTGCTACTTAACCATCAATAATTGTTATACGAAGATATATATTATAGGACCAAGTGCTAACCATTTCACTTAAAACCAACTAGTGTTAGGGAAGGCGCCCTCAAATCTTTTAAAGGACAACGCAGCAGCCAAGCACCACGGTTCGAGTGATCGCAACCGGCATAACGCTGACCCTCACCCTGCATCCCCGTAGGCCTAGGCTAACAATCACCCCCCCAGTGCATGCCTACGCTATCCTGGGGACTCGAACCCATGACCTTGATCTAATACCAATTGTAGGACCGAGTGCTAACCATTTCACCTAAAACCAGCTGGTGTTAGGGAAAGCGCCCTCAAATCTTTTAAAGGGCAGCGTAGTAGCCAAGCACCACGGTTCGAGTGATTGCAATTGGCATGACACTGACCCTCACTATGCATCCCCACAGGCCTAGGCCAACATATATATGTATATATATATCTTATAATTTTATACATATATTATTAAAGGTAGGTTGGTTTAGTTTATTAGCGTTATAAGAAAGTTCAACCTACGAACCCAACCAAACTGCTAACTTTATTATTCAATCTTATTAGCACTATAAGAAAGTTCAACTTGTGAACCCAACCAAATTGCTAACTTTATTATTCAATCCGCCCAAACCGCCCCGCCTAATCTCTCAAACTGCTTAGATTAGTGCAGAATGGAGCAGATTAGACAGTTTCTTGCATATCCCTATTTTGTCCCCATAGTTCCTCACTCCATCTCCTAGCTCTTTTCTCTCTTCCTGATTCTGTCCATCGATGTACCTCTACCAACGTTTGGGTTCTTTTTCCTTTCTATATAAACCAAACATAGGTGCTTTTCTACCTTTCTACTTCTTTGTGGTTGGTGCGATAGATCCTTGAAATCCACTGGCTATATCATGGTGCATATATTTCTAAGTTATGGTATTTAGCCTTACTCATTGAAACTATGTATAACGAAAAAGCCCAAGAGTGTTTTTTATCAAGGTTGTATTATCCTACTCCCACTAACTACTGCTATTACTATACATGCAATTTCAAAGGCCTTATCTTAAAAAAATTAGGATTATGTTTCATGTGCACTATCTCATATTTGAATCATGTTGATAAATGTGGTTAGATTTTTAATCATCGGGGTAGGGAAAATAAATTTTTGTTTTTTTCTTTTCTTTTCTTTTCTTTTCTTTGGTAGGGAAGAGAAAAAATTTATATAAAAAACTAAGTGAAAAAATATTTTAGGGAATAAAAGATTGAGTGGTAAATTCTTCATGCTTGAGCTATTTTTCTAAGTTGGTCTATGAATTATGTCATAAAGAAAGTTTGGCATCTGCAAAACAAATTTGAAATTTACAGAGTTATATTTTCTTGAACCTTCACATTTTGCTATTATTTTAAATTCATTTTGATCGGTTGGAGATCAATTTGGACTAATTGGATGTCGTTTATGTTATGAGCTACTTGCATGTACCATTAACTATTCCTTCAAATATTCGGGAGGGAGGGTGGAGTAAAGTGTAGGAATAGGATAGGTTTAGGGTTCAAACCCCTCCAATTTTACCTTTTTTTTTTTTTTTTTATTATAAAAAATCTCAACAAAATGCTATAATACTAAGAAAACCACAACATAACATATACACACTATATGAGATGAACTCCAAGAAAAAAGAAGTTAAAAATTCTCACATGATGGCCCATGCGAAGCACGAGTACTCTCCCCTAGTTTCATTATAAGTCGAATTGAATACTATCATGAATTAACTCCTATAATCTATCAGGTCTAGATTCTTGTTGCAACAAGTAGTAATAATATGTAGATCAAATGTGATAGTAATTTAGAGGTTGAGTATGTTATAACTTTACAAATGAAGATTCTGATTTCATTTACAAACAATTTTAAATGGTAAATTACACATTGCCCCCCCTAAAAGAATAATTTCAAATGAAAGGTCATTTTATGTTACAAATAGGAGATTAAGTCATGATTCAAAGAAAAAAAGATAGGGCTATTTGGATTTTTATTTTTATTTATTTATTTTTTTATGTCAAGAGGTTCTTACGTTCCTGATGCTTTGCATCCAACTAATCTCTTAGGTACACGCACTCCTTCCGTCCCACATGCAGTGGACAATTACAAGACAAAATCCATGGGGATGGCTATGAGGAGAAGTGGTGAGAGTTGAAGCAAAGACCTCTTTCTTGGTAAGAGGCCGTAAAACCACTTGATCCACCCCTCAAAGTTGGGACTATTTGGATATGACAACACACCCCTAAAGAAAGATATTTTCTTCATAACCCTCACTAGATATATGTGACACAAAGTGTCGATGCATCTTACTCATACTTTTGACCTAAAAGGAAAAATACTTTTACGTAAGTTGCCATGACATCAATATGGACATGCAAACCATTTTTCAAAAAAAAAAAAAAAAAAAAAAAAGGAGTAATCTTAAAAAATAATAATAATTTGAAAAAAAAGGTTTATGTTCTAAACAAGTGCCTAACCTCTTTTCAAATAAAAGTATGGTACTATTCTTATGGCATGAATGTATCTAAGTATCTAAATGTCCATAAAATATCATAATAAATTGGAAGGCCCTTAAATTTTGTTGTTAAAATGATTTTGATGTTCTATAAAATCAAATTTCTTTTTAAATCTATAGTAATTATAAAAGTCTCTTAAGTAAAAAAAAAATTAATTGACAATATTATCCTCATTTACAATTATACATACTCTTTTACCCTCAATTTGACATAAAGATGCTCTACATGTATAATAATCTTTATTTTTAACCAAACAAAAGACTTCTAAAACAAATAAAAAAAAAAACAAAATATTTAAACATCTTTATCTTTAACTAAACAATAAAATCCTATAACATATGTATATTTACAATTATACATACTCTTTTACACTCAGTTTGACATAAAGATGCTCTACATGTATAATAATCTTTATTTTTAACCAAACAAAAGACTTCTAAAACAAATAAAAACAAAACAAAATATTTAAACATCTGTATCTTTAACTAAACAATAAAATCCTATAACATATGTATATATATATATATATATATATATATAGGATGATGATCAGGTAAGCACGTGCTGATATAACTTATATCAAAACCTGCATTGGGAGTTGTACTTTGTGCATTAGTGGGATGTGAAGTGCATTGAATCAATGCAAGGGGTACAACCCCTAATGCATAGTGCTGATGTAACTTATATCAGCATGTGCTGATGGGATCATTTCTGTATGTATATATATATATATCTGTGCATGCATATTTCAGGTGGGCAGTAGGGCAGAGGTGAGTAAGTCCCGTAGTAAGTCCTTTACCTAAGTGTATGGTGTAGGGAGACCATAGGTAGCAATGTTCACTAGGATGATGTCCATGAAATCTACAGCATCCTCTAGTGAGGAGACAGATATTCCTGAGGAACGGGAATATATTGTAGACAATAAAAAACTTTGCAACTGGAAATTACCCAAAATACCTGCAACAGATATTTATGAAGGCAACAGGTTCTTGGCTGGCTTCAAAGTAAGAACCAGTGAAGAGACAATTGTTATAGATGGTGAAAATATGACAATATTGCTCTTCAAAGAAGAAGTAATTAAAAGACATTTAGAAGACAATTATAAATTCCTACATGTGGGAATGGTGCAAGTTTGTGCTAAACCCTTAGGAAGAGATGGACTTAACATGTCTTTATTCATGGCTCTTAGAGACTGTAGGTTCAACAATTTTGAAAAGACAATGTTAGGAGGAATCCAGGCTGGTCTCCATGCTGGACCAGTATATTTTAACTGCTACCCTGATTTTACTATTAGTTTAGCAGATAAAAATATAATGGATGCCCTAACCCTAAACGTCAAAATTCATAATTCTGAGATGAAGGCAGGATCTCAACCCCTTGCTATAATCTACAGAATCCAATACAGGGTGTATTCTACTCTGGTAAATACTCCTGTAGTCAAAAGAAGAAGTGAAAAAGGTAAAACTATTTTACTTCAAAGCAATTTAAAAGACAAAGAGAATGCAATAATACCTAAAACTTTAATCTGGTCTGAGCTAAAATTTCCAGAAGAATGGAAAATCCCAGATGCTATTGAAGTTGTTCCTTCTGAGCAATTGCAACAACAAACTAAGCAAACTACTAAAATCAAGCAAATGGTAGAATATTCGGATGGAAGTGCAGGGATTAGATTTAATTCTCCCTTTACACAGTCCTTTAGACTACCAAACTCTAAGCCTATAATAACTGAAATTCCTGATTCTTCTCGTGCATCTTGCTCTTCCCGAGCATCTTGTTCAGCTGTACCTGTAAGAATCTTTAGACAAAATTCATCTTCAAGTTCTGAAATTCCAGATCTTGAACCTGAGACTCCTTTAGTAAATCATAGGACTCAACCTAATTTACAAGGGGTAAGAAATAGCAACATTTCATATCCATATTATGAATCTGCAACAAATCAACAAGAAGACAATTCTGAAGAAGAATCTCAGAATATGTCGCCAACTAAAACAGAAATGGAAATACCACCAGGCATAATGATGCTTAGTATACCCTTTGTTATAGACAAAGATTTACTAAGAACAGAGTTTATGCTTGACAAAAACAAAGAAAAAAGAAGACAATTTTTTGAAACACATGACAATGATCAGCAAAGTCAAATACGTATACAATGGTATACATATATGGAGAGGAATCAATTCCATATAAGCTTTTTCGAATGGTTTGAAAAAGTTTATACCATGCAAAGACAAATAAATGTAACAAGCAAAAAAAACGACTACTTGGCAATTAACTCCAAGTAATCAAATGGTAGAATCTGTTCATCCACCCCTTGAGCAGATCAAGATACCATATTATAAGGTCAGTGTAACAGCTTCACCTTATAAAGTTAAAACTGACGAAGAAACTCAGCCAACAGGAAAAGATATTAAAAATATCTTTGAGCAAAATAATTACACTAATCAACACATTAAGACAATGGCAGAACAATTAACCAGGGTTGAAAACTTGGTTCAACATGAATCAATTCTGCCTAGTCAACAGGATGAAAAGCCTCTTTTCATTCCTCATGAAATACCTAAGCAATATACTAGACAACTGGCTAGAGGACAATTACATGTTGAAATTCAAGAAAGAATCAAACTTCTTGATGATGTAATTGGCAGTAAGTCTGTGGTTCAAGATACTCCACAGAAAACCCAAGCAAGTTCTAGTAAGGCAATTACAGTAATAACGCAAAACAATAATATCATTGATTCTGAAACAGAAGCTGATGATATTTTGCAACAATTTAAGCAACAAGAAAATTCGGCTGTCAATGCTATAAGGCATACCCAGCCTATGAGAAACATTTATCAGTATCCTTCTTTCCCAGATATGAAAATCGAAGAAAGAGGAAACTACCATCAAGCTTCATATCATGGAGGAACCATCTATGAATGGAATATTGATGGATTAACGCAATATCAGATACAGAACTTACTACATCAAATGACAATGGTAAGTTCAGCATATCAGGCAAAAGACTCAGAAATAACTGATCACGCCATAGCACATTCTTTAGTTGCTGGTTTTACAGGACAACTAAAAGGATGGTGGGATCATACCTTAACCCATCAAGAAAAACAAGCAATATTATATGCTATTAAAACTGACAATCAAGGCAACATAATTAAGACTGAAGAAGGAGAAGAGATTGAAGACGCAGTGTCAACATTGCTCTTTACTATCTCCAAACATTTTGTTGGAGATCCTTCTAAGTTAAAAGACACAACTGCAGAAATATTGGCAAATCTCAGATGTAAAAGATTAGGTGATTTTAAGTGGTATAAGGATGCTTTCTTAACAAAAGTATTCTTACGACCAGATAATAATCAACCTTTTTGGAAAGAAAAGTTTATATCTGGATTACCAACATTATTTGCAGAGACAATCAGGACAAAGCTCAAGGATCAGAATAATGGGATGATCCCTTGGGAAAAACTGACATATGGAGATTTGATTAGTACAATACATCAAGCTGGAATAGCCCAGTGTACTCAATTCAAACTCCAGCAACAGATGAAAAAAGAGAAAATTAGGAATAAACAAGAATTTGGTTCATTCTGTGAACAATTCGGGTTTACTTCTATCAAGACAAATCCTAAAAAATATCGTAAATCTTCTTCTAGATATCATAAAAAATATCACAGAAGAAGGTCACAAAGCAAACCTTCTGATAATCAGTATTACCAGAAGTCTAATTCAAGGCAACAAAAGGAAAAGGATCATCACAGACCTAATCCTAAAAAACATTACAGAAAGAAATCTAATAAGCAACAGGCTGTTGTTTGTCATAGATGTGGCAAACCAGGCCATTATAAGGCCCAGTGTAGGGTCAAACAGACAATTAATGAATTACATTTTGATTCTGGATTATCTCCTGAAGAGATAAAAACCATAATCATTAATGCAATTTATAACTCGGACTCTGACTATGAATCTTATTCAGGATCAGAGGAAGAGGAAAGGCAAATTGATGAAGTAAATCATCAAACTGAAACAACTTCAGATTCATCTTCTGAGTCTGAGAGACAAGGTGAACAAAATTGCAATGAAAAATGTTGTAATATGATTAAAAGCAATGTTAATCATGAACAACAAACTCTTTTATTGGATATCATTGATAAAATGACTGATCCAATATTAAAGAGGGAATATTTGCAAAAACTGCAAAACACTATGGGCAAAATGCAACAAAAACCCAAAAGGATTTACAATTTGCAAGAAATCCTTAATGAGAAATACAAACTGCAACAAACAGAAGAAATTTCTGTGCAAGATTTAAAGCAAGAAGTTAAGCAAATGAAAAATGATATTAAAGAATTAAGACAATACTCTCACTTGCAAAATTTAAACATTGAAGTTCTACGACAACAAATTTGTCAGTTAGAACAGCAGCAGGCTTCTTCAAGAAATGGTAAATCAATTATCATTCATGAGGCTACTGAAGAAGAAGATAAAATTTCCAGAGAAAGAGAAAATCTGGGAGAAGAAAATTTTATTCAACTTCTTAAGCAAATAACATACCAAAAATGGAATACTACCATAAAAATCATGGTACAAAATCCATTGGACAAAGATGACAAATGTATATTATACATAACTGCATTAATTGACACAGGTGCAGATATGAATTGTATACAGGAAGGGATGATCCCTTCAAAATACTACAAAAAGACAAAGGAAGAATTAAGTTCAGCCAGTGGAGCTAAACTTAATATCAAATACAAATTAGACAATGTCCATATATGTAATGAGGGAACTTGTATTGAATCAACATTTATCCTTGTTAAAAATCTGAGTAGAGAAGTAATATTGGGTACTCCTTTTATTACTTGTATTCAACCTTTTAGCGTGGATACAACAGGGATAACATCTTACATCAAAGGCAAAGAAACAAAGTTTGAATTCCTTAATCCACCTTCGGTAAGGGATGTAAACTTGCTAAAAGATCAATTTGTTCACCAAGAAGAACAAGTTAATCTGATAATAAAAAAGACAAAACATTTGAATTTCCTTAAACAAGAAATTCAATACAAGCAAATTGAGCAACAATTAAAAGATTGGAAATTGCAATCTGCAATAAAACAATTTGAAGACAAATTAAAAACAACTATTTGTTCTGATAATCCTCATACTTTTTGGCATAGGAATAAGTACATTGTTCGTTTGCCATATGAAAAGGATTTTCAGGAAAGCCAAATCCCAACTAAAGCAAGGCCTATTCAAATGAATCAGGAATTGCTTGAAATATGCAAAAAAGAAATTCAAGATCTGCTCTCTAAAAAACTCATAAGAGAAAGCCGCTCGCCATGGAGTTGTGCAGCATTTTATGTGTTTAAAGCAGCAGAAATTGAGCGTGGTGTTCCACGTCTTGTAATCAATTATAAGCCGCTAAATGATGCCTTGCAATGGATAAGGTATCCTTTACCTAATAAGAAAGATTTATTAGGAAGGCTTAGCAAAGCAACAATATTTTCGAAATTCGATATGAAGTCGGGTTTCTGGCAAATCCAAATTACTGAAGAGGATAGGTACAAGACTGCTTTCACAGTCCCATTTGGCCATTATGAATGGAATGTAATGCCATTTGGCCTTAAAAATGCCCCTTCAGAATTTCAAAACATAATGAATGCAATATTTACGCAACATACGGAATTTACTATTGTATACATTGACGATGTATTAGTATTTTCCAAATCTATTGAGCAACATTGGAAGCACCTTAACACGTTCTTCCACTTAATCAAGCAGAATGGCTTAGCCTTAAGTCCTACAAAGATTAATCTTTTCCAAACAAAGATTAGATTTTTAGGACATCATATCTATCAGGGAACTATCGTCCCTATAGAAAGGTCAATCCAATTTGCAGACAAATTTCCTGATGAAATTAAAGACAAAAAGCAATTGCAAAGATTTTTAGGGTGTCTTAATTATATTACAGACTTTTACCCTAATCTTAGTCAAGAGTGTGCCATCCTTAGGAGAAGACTTAGAAAAGATCCTCCTGCATGGTCTCAAGAGTATACTGATACAGTCAAAAAGTTAAAACAAAAGGTTAGAACCCTTCCTTGTCTTAACCTAGCAGACCCATTAGCATTTAAGATAGTCCAGACCGATGCTTCAGACATAGGTTATGGTGGAATTCTTATGCAAAGGGTAGACAACATAGACAAAATAGTCAGATTCACATCTGGCACATGGAACACAGCACAGGCAAAGTATTCGACAATTAAAAAAGAAATATTATCTATAGTTTTGAGTATTTCAAAATTTCAAGATGATATTTTAAATCAAAAATTTCTACTACGTGTAGATTGTCAAGCTGCAAAACCAGTTTTGAAAAAAGATGTTAAAAACATTGCTTCAAAACATATTTTCGCCAGATGGCAGGCAATACTTTCTGTTTTCGATTTTGATATAGAATATATTAAAGGAGAAAACAATTGTGTCCCTGATTTCCTCTCTCGTGAGTTCTTACAGGGTCACTTACCCAGAGACCAGGGCAATTCTTCAGAATGCCCAGACAAAACAAAGCCAAAGCTAAAGCCCCTCAAGGGCAATCAAACTTGCAAAATCAGCCAAAAGGCCAACCCCACTCAACAGGGTCATCTACCCAACCAAAGGCAATAGCAAAGAAAAAATGGTTTGAAGATCTCCAAGAAGAAGAGGAGATGCTTGAGCAATATAAGCAACAGCAACTTGCAAAACAGCAACAGCAACAACCCGGCTTTGATAGGGTTTCCCCAATCAATAAGTCACAGACTTATTCATTGGCAGCTTCTAGTGTTAGAGGTAGTGGCAAGCATATTGCAACTTCTTCTAAACCTGAGGAGCCATTAGGAGCCTATGCTCCATCCTCGCAATTTCTTTTAAAAGATAAACCAGAGGGCAATTTCCGCAAAACTCGCAAAAATCATAGCCCTTATTTTGAAAAAACCTCTACCATAGACATCTTTGTCTTGGAGAGCGAATTTTCACAATCAGATATCCCAGATATCCTGGAATCCTATTTTCCCCCCGGATTCCATTATAGACCAAATGATTTTCGCAAAGACCAGGCATGGTACCAATATGTTTTAGAAAAAGGAACAAAATCAGCCATTTTCAAACACAATCGGCCTGAAAATGATAAAACTGATGTTTCTTACTCTACCTGTCAAATTTTGAGGGTTCTTGGTCCTTCAGACTGGGGGCAACCTCTTTACCAGCCCAGGCAACTACCCGGCAATATTCTGCCTAATCTTTATAATTATTTTGATTATGAGAAGGCATGGCAAAATTCTTTCTTTATTCAGAATAAGATCAACCGTCATTCATGGATGATCTATTTTGATCAGAAATTTGACATTGAGACAACACCCTTATGGTTTCTTACATGGTGGACATTCTTCGGTCCCATCCAAGATATCCTCCCTGAGCAACCAATCAACATTAATAAGTCATATACTTATTATGAGCAACTCATTCAGCCAAATATCCATTTGCAAAAATTTCCAAAACTTTTCCTTTTCTATGCCCATTTCGGTCTAGCTTGGATTATGTTTTGGCGTTATGAATATACAGGTTCCCAGCAATGGCCCTGCATAGGAAGATCCTTCCATGTCAAATGGTGGGATAATGCAAGGACTGACCATATCACTCCTGAAGCAATCCAAGAATGGTTCCAGCAACATCCGGCAATTCAGTCAACAGTGGGAGATTCATCCAAGGCTCTCCTATCAAAAAGTCAATTAATGTCAAAACTTGCAGCAGCTCCTCCCAAAGATCTGAAAGCTTATCTCCAGGAAGCTCTATCTTCACTCAATGAAGAAGAAGAACAGGGATCCTGTTGTGGCTCTATCCACTTGGGAGATGACAACGAAGATGACTGTTTTGGGATTCTCCCCCCTATCCCACATCAGTCTTCAGGCAAAGATAAAACCAATAGCCGACAATTTGGTTAGGCTATCTGTGTCACAAGGCAACAGGGGCAACAGTAATGTTTCAGGCAATAATGGTTCTATCCGACAAAAGCAATGTTCTTTCGGTGCAAATACACATCATGCAACCAGCAAAAGTACCGATCACATGGCAATAGTAAAAAAGCATCCACTGCTTTTACCTTGTCTTTACCTCTGCAAAAGCAGCCAACTGTACCTCTTTTGGTACACAGCACATGGCAACAGTATCAAAAGCAAATAGGGAGATGCCCTTCACAAGGGAACAGTTCCAGCAATCAGACAACACCGACACCCGGACTTCATGATTAGCCCTGAAGACCCTCTTCCTATATAAGGAAGTCTCAGCAATTGTTCTAGGGGTCGAAAATTGTTTAGGGTTTTTACCATACTTCAGTTTTCCTCCACTTGTAATAGAAAATCCTTCCATTTATCTTTGTAATACCTCCACTAGTCAACCATTCGGCAACTGCAATTGTAACTCCAGCAATACTATTTGTAAGTTTTTATTTATATATAAAAGCTTACTTTAATTTGGCAATTTCTGTTTGCAAAATTATTTTATTTCCGCATTATATAATCTTTCTGATTGCATATATATATATATACATACAGAAATGATCCCATCAGCACGTGCTGATATATTTTATATCAGCACGGCTACAAACCTACAATTGCTGATTACAAACCTATAATTGACTAATTACAAACTTACATTGACTGACTACAAATGTACAAATGGACGGCTTTTAAAAAGCTACAAATATCCCATTTCATTGACTACAAACCTATAATTGACTGACTACAATCGCCCACAGGCTGATAATTTTCCATTTGTAGTCAATCAATTGTACGTTTGTAATCAGTAAATTGTAGGTTTGTAATCAGCAATTGTAGGTTTGTAGCCGTGCTGATATAAAACTATATCAGCACGTGCTGATAGGATCATTTCTGTATATATATATATATAAAGAATATATAAACCAATTTGAAGTGCTACTTCCTTCCCTTACCCATCAAGGAAGTAGCAAGTGTATACAAACTAAATAAAAGATGCAAAATGATAGGGTGGCCTAACCTATTGGCCTAATAGATTGACCTACAGTCATTTAAGGAATTAGATAATAATCAGTTACACCCCACAATCTCATGTTTGTAGGGATTTCATTTAATAGTAATATTTTCCTTCCACATTTTCCTAAATTTCCTAAATTTCAAACGTTACTTCCCATACTTATCACTTTCTCACCTTCAACCCCCGATTAGCTATTGACTTACCATGTAACTTACCCAAGAACAAGTTATTATGTGATATCAAGTTATTATATGACTTATTAAGAATCAAGTTATTATGTGAATTATAAGCAACAAGTTACTTTTATGATATCAAGTTATTATATGACTTACCTTGAGTTATTTTGAATTATCCATTGTATTCACTTAATAACTTGCTAAGATTGCAATAATATACAAATATTACTTAATAACTGAATTATATCTCTTAATAGCTTCTTATATACACAGATCCTACTGTGCAAATGTATTTTTGTGACTTAATAACTGGATGAAAACTGGAAAAAAATTCAACTACATAACTTAATAAGTAGCAAAATAAGTGGCAAAATAATTTATTCATTTTTTTTAATGCTGGAAAATAAGTGGCAAAATAAAAAGAAATGAACCAAACACGATTAACAGCGAGATAAAATGAAAATGGGTAAAATTCAATTCTTTAGCCAAAAGAATCCACCAAAAAGACATGCTAAGAAATCCACTAAAGGGTTAAAAGCAAAGATTAACTTCTAAAATGCCAAAGGTTAATAATTCATTCACAATTCTCTAATTGTTTTTTGGTTACAAGGCTTCAAGCTTAAATAAGCATTAACAAAGAACAACCCCCCATCCCTAGTTAGAATTTCAAAGCTAAACAAATATTTCTCTGTAAATAATTATTGTTTTAAACAAGAATGGGCAACAAATCTAAAAGAACTTTGAATAAAAATTAACACCACCTAAGATTTTCATTCAATTTTATAAAATCACTTAATAACTAAAATATATTGTAACGGTTTGACAAGCATTGTAGGAGTTGTATAACAAAAGGCTAGTTCAATCAACCCCATTGTGATACCGTGGTTAACTTTACAACTTAATAAGTCGATTTTTTTGAACAAATATCCATATTTTGTTATTGATATTACAAAGCCCCTTCTTTTACCATGAAAAGCCTCTTCTTTTACCATGAATACGAATGAATATTTGCATAATAAAGCATAAATCAATTGAATAACTGAGTCTTTGACAACATTAAACCGAATTCATTCAAAGATTTTGGGTGCTATTATGATTTTTAGTGTTTTAAACCACTTCATAGTTGTTAAAACAAGCTTATTCACATAAGGGTTTTCCCAATCATCAAAAAATGATATAACCCTAAAAAAGGGGCATGATTTTGACAATTTCTTCGAACTATCATATATCACCACCTGATAACTGAACTTTGATAGATTGTTGGCAATCAACGAGCAGAACCCATTCGATTTTCCATCACAACTTGATATGATGTTGTGAACCCACGAAAAGCGCGGAGCCCATAAGGGTTTGGCAAAATGATAATAGTGAAAGACAACAAACAAAAAAGGAGTCGCCACCTCATTTTTTTAGGGAAAAGAGGAAAACCGCAAAAATGTTTTATTTTCAAAACCACATGACTCCATTAAAGGAAAAGCAAAGTCTTTGAAACCAGAAAATTGGATTCGGGGGCTAAGTTACGACGTGGGAAGGTTCTGGACAAAAGCCCATAGGCACCCACATCGCCCGAGTTGGTCTCTTAATTCAATTGGGCTAACTTAAGATCTTTTTCACTCAAATATCATCATATATCATCACAAGGCAGCATGCATATCATATATTCCATCCAATCATCTATGCATAATCACTCAAATAAAACAAAACAGAAAAAAAGAAAAGAAAAGAAAAGCCTAGGATACTTGGATCCTAGAACAGACTTGAGCCTCACGAAGAGCGCCTACGTACCATGCAGCGAAATACATGGATCAAAGTCCACGTAGTTCGAAAAGAATAGGGTTACAACCTAATACAAACCTATGGTAAAAACCCTAGGTTTCCTTATTTGAAAATGTATTGATTTAGTCCAAAATCGAAAACTTCCACAAGAGGAAAACTTTGATAAAAACCAGAATTTTATTAATGAAGGAAACCTTTGATTAAAACCATAGACTTGTATTAAGAAGTAACCCTAGGAGGGAGAAGAGAAAGAAAAAGAAAGGTGAATTGGGGCACCTTCAAACCCTACTTACCTGAGCGCAAAAGCTCCAAACATTAGCCATTTCAGACCACAGCAGCCCTATTTGCAATAGGACAAGCATTGTACCTATTTGCACCCTTACAAGTGCACAAAATCATGCAAAGAAAGCAATATGCAAATCTGGACAGAACCTTGACAATGCCTAAAATCATCCATTAATCATGCAAACAACAAGAATAATGAATAACTATGAACTCTAACTCAATCCTACATGTAATGACTCGACTAACATGCATAAAAACCTATGAAAGACACAGTAACAAGCATAAGAGACTCCAATAATATCAATAAACATGATAACTAAGCCAATTCCAACCAAAAGGATGATATTTTATGTAAAATATGAAAATAGGCCTCCCTACGGCGAGCTTTCTTAAGCGAAACTATCCTAAGATAATTTCACGTAAAAAAGTCGTTATGGGGAGGTGCAATCAGCATATCCTACGTAAAATATATACCCTAGAACACAACAGAAGAGATTTCATGCTTAAACACATCACAGAAGACTCTCATACAAAACCTCACTCAACGAAAAGGATAATTATCCTTAGAAAAGGATAATGTCTCCAAAAACCCTATAAAATATACTATATGAATGCAAACCTAGCATGATTCAACTATATGCAGCATATATAGAATGACTATGATGAGCAACAACTCAAAAAGCTAAACTAAGCATGCTGTATAAGACCTATGCGATTTCAGGGTTATCGAAACCTTAATCTCACAATTATGCATTAAAACCTATGAAACAACTCTAAGACATGCTCAAATCATCATGAATATCATTCATATAGCATATATTGACTAACAAGAATATCAACTCATGATAATAATCACAGCAACCTAAACATGTGAACTATGCATGATTTAAGAAGATAGAACGAATAAGGCTATCAAATCCTTGGTAAACCAGGGATTATCAAGCATATAAAGCCATAAACTATCCTAAAATCATTTATATAACATCACACAAGCATTGAATTCAATCCACAAGAAGAACAATTGCATGCACCATAACTATCTTAAAAGAAGAAGAAGAAAGAAAAGAAGGAGAAGTAGAAATTCATGTTCAGCATTAAAGGGATAGGCTTACCTCTTGTAGACTCTTCCTTGTCTTCAAACCTCTTGTTTCCTTGCTTGCTTGGGGTTGAAGAGCCTCCTCTTGAAGTCCTTCTAGCTCTCCAAACTCGTAGCTCCCTCTCTCTCTAAGTGTAAAGTGCAATTCCCCTCCCCCTATGTGCTGAATATCATGTCCTTTATATAGAGAACTGACCCCCTAAACCAATGGCTAGGATTAATTCACTAAACAATGATCCTAGGGCTATTAGGGACTCCCTTGGTGCTCAAACAACTCAAACCTACACACTCCTAAGCTCAGACAAGTTGATTTGGCAGAGGAAACCGTCAAAAGAGGGAAAGAAGAGTCAGAATTTGACTTAAAGTAGGATTCCTCGGGTGACCAACTAGGCCTGGACGGTTAGCCATCTGGGCTTGGACGGCTGACCGTCTAGCCCCGGACGGTTACCCGAGGGTCCTCTATTTCCGCTTCGGTTTTGACTTCTACTTGCTTCAGAAGTCCTAAAATCTTCAAATTAAGTCCGATTTTGATGAAATAAAAGCCAAAACGACCGTGTTTCGAAGGGGAACACATTTTTAGGCCTTTTAGGACAAAAATCCTCAACCATGGGTGCATGGTTAGGTTTTACAAAGGTGGTTAACCATGGTGCTTCACTGTCGCTAAGCTGGGTTTGTACACAAGGTCGAACCGAATGCTTTCCCAATCGAAAATTGATCTTTCTAAACATGTTTAGGACATAAATAAAGCCCAATTGAAGTTAAATGAGAGAAAATTGATTGGGTCTTATGAGTCAATTTGAGCAAACCAAGAAAGGGTCTTTTAGCCAACCCGAACCATTACGAGCCGAATTGATCTTAAACCATTAATTCATGAAATTGAACCTATATATAGACTCTATATGACCATATGAACTTGATGGGATGACTCGGGATTCATTCCAAGGTCAAATGGAAAATATACGGCTTAAAAGACGATTATGCCCTTGAAGTCACAAAAGTTCTTATTGACTATCGAGATGAACTCCAAATCACTTCAAAATTCATACACATGATATTCAATGCCATAGAAACTCAATGCAAAAGACTAGACTCAAAAAGGACTCAAAATCCTACATGAAATGATATGTCTTAGCTAAGGTGACAAAAATGGGGTGTGACAGAAGCCCCTCATTGGTGAACAAGTTTCACTTGCGAGCCAATGATCAAAGAACAACCCATTTTTGTTTGAGGGATTAATCTCATTAATGCCAACAAACTCAAATGGAACCATAAGGATAGACTTCGTCATATCCAAGCATGCGACGATTTCATCGAAGCAAAGAATTGATTGCATACCAACATTCGTTGGTGTGCTCGTGCAAATGCCTGCACTAATTGCATTAGTGATATAACAACACATTTTGTTTGATGGATTAATCTCATTAATACCAACAAACTCAGAGGGAACCAACAAGATAGACTTCGTCATATCCAAGCATGCGACGATTTCATCGAAATGCATTTCTATGCATGCCAACTTCGTTGGTGCGCTTATGCAAATGCCTTTACCATGCACTAATTGCATTAGTGATATCCACATGGTCTTCTCATGATACAAAGCTAGTTGCACTAGTGCATCACAAGGTATCCTACCAATTTCATTGGTAATTCTCAAAACGAGTTATTTCATAACTCATAAATCATCATTTCATGTGAATTTGAATTGAATGTCCATCAATTCAAAACCAAGGGCATTTCATGCCAGTCTCACTGGGGATAACAAATGTGGTGAGTTATTTCATAACTTATGACTCATCAAATTATGATTTCATGCCACTTTCAGTGGAAACAACAGAGATGGGGAGTTATTTTATAACTCTTGAATCATCATTTCATGTGAAATTATGCCACTTTCTGTGGAAACAACAAAGACAGGGAGTTATTGCATAACTCATGAATCGTCATTTCATGTGAAATTGTGCCACTTTCTGTGGAAACAACAAAGACAGGGAGTTATTTCATAACTCATGAATCGTCATTTCATGTGAAATTGTCTTTATCACATGATATGAGACCCAATTGCAAGTCAATTGATTCAAAATCAAGCTCATTTCCTATCATTTCATGTGAAATTATCCTTATCACATGGAATGACAGTGTACTGGGAGTCATTCAACTCAAAATCAAGTTCATTTCTTATCATTTCATGTGAAATTATCTTTATCACATGAAATGATAATGTATTGAGAGTCCTTCAACTCAACATCAAGTTCATTACTTATCATTTCATGTGAAATTATCTTTATCACATGATACAACACTGATTTGAGAGTTAATTGATTGGAAATCAAGCTTATTTCATGTGAAATTATCTTTATCACATGATACAACATTGACTTTGAAAGTCAATTGATTGAAAAACAAAGTGCATTTCATGCCCTCTTCACAAAGATAGCAAGTTACTCCATCCATTACTATAGTTTCTTCACTGGTTCTGACTTTGAACCCAGAGAAGAATCTATTGCCTTCATAAATCTCTGTTGCAGGTATTTTTGGTAATTTCCAGTTGCAAAGTTTTTTATTGTCTACAATATATTCCCGTTCTTCAGGAATATCTGTCTCCTCACTAGAGGAAGCATTTGATCTCATGGACATCATCCTAGTGAACATTGCTACCTATAGTCTCTATACACCATACACTTAGGTAAAGGTCTTACTACGGGACTTACTCACCTCTGCCCTACTGCCCACCTGAAATATGCATGCACAGATATACAAATAACAATATGCACTATTCATATGGCTCTGATACCAAATACACCCAGGAATGAAATAAAAGAAAGCTTTTATATAAATAAAAACTTACAAATTTGCAATATAGTATTGCGGAGTTACAATTGCAGTTGACAGAGGTTGCCTGATGGAGGTATTACAAAGGTGAATGAGTGGTGGAGGATGGTAGAAGTGGTATTACAAGTGGAGGGAAACTACTTGATGGCTAAACAATTTCCGACCCCTCATACAATTGCATTGCCCTCCCTATATAGGAGAAAAGAGCCTAGACTTAATCATGAAGCCCGGCTGTCGGTGTTGTCTTATTGCTGGAACTGTTGGCTCGTAAAAGGGTACTGTTGCCATGTGATGGGTATCTTCACTGTTTACTTTTGTTGAGTGGAGATACTATTGACTGCTTTTTGTACCGAAAAGATACTGTTGCCATGTGATTCCTTGTCTTTTGCACCGAAAGAACCACAGTCACTGCCTTTGCTGAATGGTAGTACTGTTGCCATGTGATTGCATGATATTGTCGGGGTAAAAGCACTTGCTTTTACTGCTGAATTGTCTAGTCAAGTTGCCTTGGATTCTTGCTGCTGCTTGAATGATGAGGAATGGGAGGAAGAATCCCAAAACAGTCATCTTCGTTGTCATCGCCTAAATTGACTGAAGCACAGGATGCCTGCTCATTGTCTTCCTCATTGAGGGATGAGAGAGCCTCCTGGAGATACTCTTTCAGCTCTTTACTGTTAGGAGGAGCAGCTGCTAATTTTGCTATTAGTTGGCTTTTTGACAGGAGAGCTTTGGATGAGTCTCCTACTGTTGACTGAATTGCAGGATGCCTCTGGAACCATTTCTGTATTGCTTCAGGAGTGATATGGTCTGTTATTGCATTATCCCACCATTTGACATGGAAGGATCTCCCTATACAGGGCCATTGCTGAGTACCTGTAAAGTCATAACGCCAAAACATGATCCATGCTAGACCAAACTGGGTATAGAATAGGAAAAGCTTTGGGAAGGTTTGCAGGTGAGGTTTTGGCTGGATATGTTGCTCATAGTAAGAATATGCCTTACTAATGTTGATTGGTTTTTCCGGAAGAATTTCCTGGATGGGGCCGAAGTATGACCACCAAGAGAGAAACCAAAAGGGTATTGCCTCAATATCAAACTTTTTATCAAAATAGATCATCCATGAGTGACGGTTGATCTTATTTTGGATGAAGAAAGAATTTTGCCATGCCTTCTCATAATCAAAATAATTATAGAGATTAGGCAAGATATTGCCTGGAAGTTGTCTAGGTTGGTAAAGAGGTTGTCCCCAGTCAGAAGGACTAAGAACCCTCAAAATTTGACAGGTAGAATAAGAAACATCGGTTTTATCATTTTCAGGCCGATTTTGTTTAAAAATGGCCGATTTTGTTCCCTTTTCCAAAACATATTGGTACCATGCCTGGTCTTTGCGAAAATCATTTGGCCGGTAATGGAATCCAGGGGGAAAATAGGATTCCAGGATATCAGGGATATCCGATTGTGCAAATTCACTCTCCAAGACGAAAATGTCTAAGGTAGAGGGTTTTTCAAAATAAGGGCTATGGTTTTTACGAGTTTTGCGAAAATTGCCCTCTTCTTTGTCTTTTAAAAGAAATTGCGAAGATGGAGCAAATGCTCCTAATGGCTCCTCAGATTTAGAAGAAGTTGCAATGTTTTTGCCACTATTCCTAACTCCGGAAGCTGCCAATGAATAAGTTTGTGACTTATTGATTGGAGATTGTTGCTGTTGCTGTTTCAAAAGTTGTTGTTGCTTGTATTGTTCAAGCATCTCCTCTTCTTCTTGGAGATCTTCGAACCATTTTTTCTTTGCTATTGCTTTTGGTTGGGTGGATGACCCTGTTGCTTGGTTTTGGCCTTTTGGCTGATTTTGCAAGGTTGATTGCCCTTGAAGGGCTTTGGCTTTGGCTTTGTTTTGTCTGGGCATTCTGAGGAACTGCCCTGTTCTTTGGATAGGTGACCCTGTAAGAACTCGCGAGAGAGGAAATCAGGGACACAATTGTTTTCTCCTTTAATATATTCTATATCAAAATCGAAAACTGAAAGTATTGCCTGCCATCTGGCGAAAATATGTTTTGAAGCAATGTTTTTAACATCTTTTTTCAAAACGGGTTTTGCAGCTTGACAATCTACACGTAGTAAAAATTTTTGATTTAAAATATCATCTTGAAATTTTGAAATACTCAAAACTATAGATAATATTTCTTTTTTAATTGTCGAATATTTTGCCTGTGCTGTGTTCCATGTGCCAGATGTGAACCTGACTATTTTGTCTATATTGTCTACCCTTTGCATGAGAATTCCCCCATAACCTATGTCTGAAGCATCGGTCTGGACTATCTTAAATGCTAGTGGGTCTGCTAGGCTAAGACAGGGAAGGGTCCTAACCTTCTGTTTCAACTTCTTGACTGTGTCTGTGTACTCTTGTGACCATGCAGGAGGATTTTTCTTAAGTCTTTTCCTAAGAATGGCACACTCTTGGCTAAGGTTTGGGTAAAAATCTACAATATAATTGAGACACCCTAAAAACCTCTGCAATTGCTTTTTGTCTTTAATTTCATCTGGGAATTTATCTGCAAATTGGATTGACCTTTCTATCGGGACGATGGTTCCCTGATAGATATGATGCCCTAAAAATCTAATCTTTGTTTGGAAAAGATTAATTTTTGTAGGACTTAAGGCCAAGCCATTTTGCTTAATCAAATGGAAGAATGTGTTAAGATGCTTCCAATGTTGCTCAATTGTCTTGGAAAATACTAATACATCGTCGATGTATACAATAGTAAATTCCGTATATTGTGTAAATATTGCATTCATTATATTTTGAAATTCTGAAGGGGCATTTTTTAGACCAAATGGCATTACATTCCATTCATAATGACCAAATGGGACTGTGAAAGCAGTCTTATACCTATCCTCTTCAGCAATTTGGATTTGCCAGAAACCTGATTTCATATCGAATTTCGAAAATATTGTTGCTTTGCTAAGCCTCCCTAATAAATCTTTTTTATTAGGTAAAGGATACCTTATCCATTGTAAGGCATCATTTAAAGGCTTGTAATTAATGACTAATCGTGGAACACCACGCTCAATTTCTGCTGCCTTAAAAACATAGAAGGCTGCACAACTCCATGGCGAGCGGCTTTCTCTTATTAAGTTTTTAGAGAGCAGATCTTGGATTTCTTTTTTGCAAATTTCAAGCAATTCTGATTCATTTGAATCGGTCTTGCTTTTGTTGGGATTTGACTTTCCTGAAAATCTTTCTCATATGGCAAATGAACAATGTATTTATTCCTATGCCAGAAAGTATGAGGATTATCATAACAAATTGTCTTTTTTAATTTGTCTTCAAATTGCTTTATTGCGGATTGAAGCTTCCAATCTTTTAATTGTTGCTCAATATGGGTGTACTGAATTTCTTGCTTAAGATAATTCAGATGTTTTGTCTTTTTTGCAATTAGATTAACTTGTTCTTCATGGTGAACAAATTGATCTTTTAATAAGTTCACATCCCTAACCGATGGTGGATTAAGGAATTCAAACTTGGTCTCTTTGCCTTTAATGTAAGAGGTTATTCCTGTTGTATCAACACTAAAAGGCTGAATACAAGTAATAAAGGGAGTACCCAAGATTACTTCTCTACTTAGATTTTTAACAAGGATAAATGTTGATTCAACACAAGTTCCCTCATTGCATATATGGACGTTGTCTAATTTATATTTGATATTAAGCTTAGCGCCGCTGGCCGAACTTAATTCTTCTTTTGTCTTTTTATAATATTTTGAAGGAATAATCCCTTCTTGTATACAGTTCATGTCTGCACCTGTATCAATTAATGCAGTTATAATGAGTATATATTTGTCATCTTTGTCTCGTGGATTTTGTACCATAATTTTTATGGTAGTATTCCACTTTTGGTAAGTTATTTGCTTAAGAAGTTGAACAAAATTTTCTTCACCTAAATTTTCTCTTTCTTTGGTGATTTTGTCCTCTTCTTCAGTAGCTTCATGAATGACAATCTGTCTGCCATTGCTAGTTGAAGCCTGTTGCTGTTCTAGCTGACAAATCTGTTGTCGTAGAACTTCAATGTTCAGATTTTGCAAATTAGAATGTTGTCTTAATTCTTTTATGTCATTTTTCATTTGCTTAATTTCTTGCTTTAAGTCTTGCACAGAAATTTCTTCTGTTTGTTGCAGTTTATATTTTTCATTAAGGATTTCTTGCAAATTATAAATCCTTTTAGGTTTTTGTTGCACTTTTCCCATAGTATTTTGCAGTTTTTGCAAATATTCCCTCTTTAATATTGGATCAGCCATTTTATCAATGATATCCAATAGGAGAGTCTGTTGTTCATGATTAACATTACTCTTAATCATGTTACAACAATTTTGATTGCAATCTTGTTGACATTGTTGCTCAGATTCAGAAGATGAATCTGATGTTGTTGTTGTTTGATGTATTTCATCAATTTGTCTTTCTTCTTCTGATTCCGAATAAGATTCATATTCAGATTCAGAATTATAAATTGCATTTATGATTAAAGTTTTTATCTCTTCTGGACATAAACCAGAATCAAATTGCAATTCATTAATTGTCTGTTTTACTCTACATTGGGCTTTATAATGACCTGGTTTGCCACACTTATGACAAACAACAGTCTGTTGCTTATTAGATTTCTTTCGATATTGCTTTTTGGGATTTGGTCTGTGATGATCTCTTTGTTGTCTTGAACTTGACTTCTGATAATATTGATTATCAGATGGTTTACTTTGGGTTCTTCTCCTATGGTATCTCTTGTGATGTTTAGAAGAAGATTTGTGATATTTCTTTGAGTTTGTCTTTATAGAAGTAAACCCGAATTGTTCACAGAATGAACCAAATTCTTGTTTATTCTTAATTTTCTCTTTTTTCATTTGTTGCTGGAGTTTAAACTGAGTACACTGGGCTATCCCCGCTTGGTGAATTGTACTAATCAAGTCTCCATAGGTTAGTTTTTCCCAAGGGATCATTCCATTATTCTGATTTTTTAGGCACAGGCACTATATTCGACAACCACTCGGGGTACTCCACAACTTGGAGGAAACCCGCGTCTAGTTGTTTAGTTACCTCTTCTTTTACTTTTAGAGCCCATTCTGGTTTTAATCTTCTGAGTTTCTGCTTTACCGGCTTCTTTAGGGAATTAGTGGGGATATAGTGTTGCACAATATCGGGGTCGATGCCAGGCATGTCTTCATAAGACCATGCAAAAGCCATAATGTTGGCTTTCAAGAGGGAGATCATCTTTTCTTTTTCAACGGGGGAGAGGGTTTTCCCAATTTTAACTATTCTTGGCAATTCATTCGTCCCTAAGTTGATTGATTCCAATTCATCCATATTAGGTTCGGTGACGCCCCTTTTCCTTTGCTCAACGAGCTCCGGGGGGACATCGTTCCTAGGATCTATATCCATGCCATAAATATCCATAGAGGAGAGAAAAGAGACACTGCATATATAGAGAAAGAAAGCACACTTTATTGACTAGGAATAATGGGAATGACACACAAAAGAAAGAAAGAAAACAAACAAATCTGTACCAATACTATGACTCCACAAGGTGAGTTAAGTAGATACATCTTATTGAATTAGGGAAATATTACTAAACTAAGACACCTACAAGCTGCTATCAGGTAGGCCAAGGTCTTCTTCTTCATGGATCTCCGCAATGACACCACATTCAAGGTACCAATTCAGAAGTGGCATGGTAGTATGGCTAATGGATGAACCCTGGAGTTCTTCAATGGTCGAGTCTTCCACGGTGAGGATCATATTTTGGAACATTTCAGTCATAGCCCCTGCATCAAGGTTCTCTGCCCAGTCCTCCTCTTTCTTTTCCCAGAACTCATCATTGATGGCTTCATCATCCACCATTTCAGCTGTGATTAGATACCATTCGGTGAAGAAGATTTCAAAACCCGGAACTCGGATCTTGGTAGCTTGGTCAAAGGTGGGCTCTGGAAACCCGCAATATAGAAAATCATCCCCTTCTTTGACGAAGTAACCATTCAAAGTAGGTCGATATGGCGAGATCTTCAGGTCTGGCACCCTTCCCTCGGCTTTGGCTCTTACTTTCTCCTTGTTCCTCTTTAACATTTCTGCATGATCATTTCTGGAGGGCTCATATCCTAGCCCAAAGGTGTATGAGGTGACTCGACTCTGAATAGACGTAGGGATCCCTTGTTGGCGACGCCCTAGCCCCATGCCTAGAAAGAAACTCATTTTTCTCATGATCTCACCAACGTGCAAGTTGCCATGGGGGCAAAATTCCAAGGGTATTAACTCACCCTTCTCGAGCTCTTTCTCAATGCATTGGACATAGTCAAACCCGGATAATGGCACCGCCGTTGATTCTGGTTGTATCTCACATATAGGCACACCCGCGAGTTTCAATTCATAGTCCCCTTGAAGTGTTACTATGGCTCCTTCATAAGGAAACTTCACCTTTTGATGGAGTGAAGATGGCACAGCCCCAACAGGATGGATCCAAGGTCGGCCCAACAACAAGTTGAAACATGACGGCACATCCAACACTTGGAATTCTACCCTAAATTCAATGGGTCCTATGATAAGAGGCAAAGTAACTACCCCTATTACTTCTCGGCGGGTGTTGTCATAAGCTCTTACGGTCTGCCCAGATGGCGTGAAATCAGTGGGTCCCAAACCCAAAACAGTGGCAGTTCGGAGAGGACATACATTCAGTGCGGACCCATTGTCGATAAGAATGGTGGGAACCCTCTTCCCCATAGTGTCAACGGTCACATAGAGAGCTTGAGAATGGCTCGACCCGCTTTTAGGTAGGTCTACATCGGTGAACACGATGGTTGAGTTCTTGGGAGTTGGATTCACCAAATGTACCAATCCCTCGGGGGATGTGTCAACAGGCACTTGTATCTGATTCAACAGTTTCAACACGGTCTGTCTGTGCTTATGCGAGGCCATGAGCAAGCCCCAAATAGTAATGTTGGCATTGGTCTTCTTCAGCTGCCTAAGCACTTCATCCTCTTCTTCTTGCAAGCTAAGACGCTTCTGCCCTTCCAAATCTTCCAACGGATTTTCAGATTCTAGGTGGGGGGGCTTGAAATGACGACCCCCTCTGGTTATATGGTCCAACTCATCATCGCTAGCCTATATGTCATGGACTTCCTCGGAGTCATTCATCAAGTCATCCCATTCTATCATGTCGATGCCCTCCATATCTGTCGGCAAGTCATCCCAACCTGAAGGGACTATCGGCTCATCTGATATCGGACTTGGGCTTGAGTACAGCACATAGTAATCATATTTCCCCGACGCTTCACCTAATAGGCCAACCTGAGGATCCCCTGCTTCATATCTTTCTTTCAGCTCTTGTTGGATAGATTTCTTTGGCAACAACAAAACTTTTTGGTCAATGAGGTCTTGAATGATCTTCTTTAGTATAGAACAAGCCTCGGTGTCATGGCCGGGTGCACGATGGTATTGGCAATATTGGTGAGGGGTTGATGGCCTTGGCTTTGGTGGAAGTGGCATGATAAGGCTGTTATTGCGGCAAATGGTGAAAAGACGGGTTAAGGTCATGGGGAGCGGAGTGTATTGTCTTATGGGATGGCGAGGGCGAGAGGATTCAACCCCAATGGCATTTATGGTGTTAGGTGGGGGTGTGTTGTTGTGTGATGGGAGAGGATTACAGGTGACATTTGGACGGGTTGGTGGTGAAATGACTTGCTTGTCAATGAGGTCTTGGACTTGGTGGCGAAGGCGAATACAGCGATTGGTGGCATGGCCTTTGGATTGGTGGTACTTGCAGTACTCATTCTCATTGTAGCTCTTGGGTAAGGGATTTGGTGGAGGTCTTGGGTCAAGTGGCTTCAATAGGTCACGACTTATGAGCTTTTCAAGGACTCTTTCGAGTGGCATGAATAGGTCAGTGAATTGGCGAGGTGGGTTGACATCATTGAGAGAAAAGGGTTGGATTGGTTGAGTTATGGTGTTGACCTCGGCATTGTTCTTCCCAGTAAAGTTTGTCTTGCGACTCCTCACTTCCTCAGTCTTGATTGTCCCATCATTGATAGCATCTTCAACCTGCGTGCCAGCCCCAATGAGAGCTTTGAAATTTGGGAAATAGTGGGCAAATAGGTGCTTGTGATACACGGGCAGCAGGTTCTTAACCACTAATTGAATTTGGTCCTCCTCATTCGGCCTATCCGTCATTCTCGACGCCTTTTGTCTCCACCTTGTAATGTAAGCGAAGAAAGTTTCATGAGCCCCTTGCTTGGTAGTTTCTAGGTCCCTTCGAGTAACGTCCACCTCTGTGTTATACTTGTAGTGCTCTGAAAACTCATTGCATATGTCTTCCCAAGTCCGGGTTCTATTCTCATCCAAGGATAAGAACCATTTCAAAGCAGAAGTGGCCAAGGTTTCATAGAACATTTGAGCTAAAAGCTCGTCAGTAGCCCCTCGAGGGTGCATAGCTCGCACGTACATCTTCAAATGAGTCTTAGGGCAACCCGTCCCATCGAACTTTTCTAACTCCGGCATCTTGAATTGTAGTGGAATACGAGCCGTTGGAAACAGGGATAGAGTCCGCACATCGACCATGTCATCAGCCCTGCGAATCCCTTTTATAGTTCTCTCCAATTCTTCTACCTTGCTAGCTAACACGGAATCACTGCTAGAACCTTTCCCCTTGGCTTCCCCTTCTAGGTCGGTGACCTCAGGTTTCGAGCTACTTTCCCCTCTTGTCTTGGTGTTCTCATTGGATTGAGGTCCCTCTTCGGTGCCAGCCCCATGAGGTATACCCGAGGAATGGGCCTTAGAGCCATTTTGTTCAAGATCCGCCATCTTCTGTTGGTTCTCTTGAGCCATTTTCAATGCGGTATCGGATGTCTCGGCGGTATGGTCAAGCTTGGTCATGATGGCTTTCAGGCAAGCCTCAAGGTCAAAGTGCCCCTCACTAGTTCTTTCGTCGGCCATGTCTGTCTGATGGGTAGACTCAACACTCACTAGACGCCCTTGTGGATTGCGGATCCAAGCCAGCACGTCTATGGATAGAAAAGTTTTAACCTTTAGCCTAAGGATCTGTCCTAAACCTCCATATTTTCCTTAATGAATTCGGTCTCTACACCATGTTCAATTAATTCATTCCTTTTATCCAATTACCTTTACAAGGGTCATGGATTAAGGGTATGTTTTAAAGAATAGGGCATAGAGTCCTTCAATTAGGTTTAATTAATCCCCTAGGACTAGCACATCACAAACATAGCTTTACATCCTATTTCCTTAATTTATTCCTCCTAACCCATGGCCTTAACGAAGGCTAGGGTTTAAAGGTCTATATTAAGGGCATAAGATATAAAGCCTCACACCACAAACACGGCATAGCATCATTACAAACAATTGTGGGTGCATAAAGGTGAGACCGTAGTGTCCTACAAGTCTGTCTATATGGACTAATGATAAGGGTAGGCTAGGGTCCTTCACTTGCTTGAGCAATCCTTATACCTAACCACATGTGGCATCAGGAACGCCGCGTGGGTCCAGCAGTACGTGATTAACTCATTTAATATACCCAAGGGCAAGCCCAAGGGTACTAGGCAAGAGAGGTTGATAGCTTTCGCCCCAACACATGGAATCAGGAAAACCAAGGTTGAGACTAGGCCGATCGTTGGCAAGGATACATCGAGGGACATCGATCCTAACATGCAAGAGTTTGCGCACACAATGCAATAAATGAAAGCACACAATCAAGCGGATGCAATGTGATTGATTTTAATTAAACATAAGAAATTAACCTAGCCCAATTAAACTTTATAGAGTCTAGCCCACAAATCCCCAGTGGAGTCGCCAAACTGTGAACCCCGGAAATTGGGCCCACGAGGGATTGAAAAGAAAGTGGGTTTGAAAAAGAAAAAGGAAAGGAGTCGCCACCTTATTTTTTAAAGGAAACAAGGAAAACCCTAAAAATCAGGTTGTTTTAGGAAAACAATTTGAATGACTCCATAAAAAAAGGAAAGGCAAAAACCAATCTTTTGAAAACCAAAGAAATCGGGGATTCGGAGGCTAAGTTATGACATGGGAAGGTTCTAGGCAAAGCCTATAGGCACCCATGTCACCCTTTCGGTCTCTCAGTTCATTTGGGCTAAATTAAGATCTTTCCATACAAAAATCAGCAAGTATATCATCACAAGAATTGCATGTATATCATATATTTCATTCATCCATCCATGCATAATAAGCACATAAAAACAGAAAAAGAAAAAGAAGAAAAGAAAACAAAAATAAACCTAGGATGCTTGGATCCTAGAACGGACTTGAGCCTCACGAAGAGCGCCTACGTACCATGCAACGAAATACATGGATCAAAGTCCACGTAGTTCGATTAGAATTAGGGTTAAGACCTAATATAAACCTATGGTTAAAACCCTAGGTTTCCTTATTTGATCAAAAGAGTTGAATTTGATAGAGAGTTTGATTTTAGAAAGAACTCCACAAAATGGAAACTTTAATAAAAACCAGAATTTTATTTATGAAGGAAACCTTTGATTAAACCATAGACTTGTATTAAAAATTAACCCTAAATAGGGAGAAGAGAAGAGATAAGGAAGAAAGGTGAATTGGGGCACCTTCACACCCACTTACCTGAGCGCAATTGCTCCAAACATTAGCCATTTCAGACATAAGCAGCCCTATTTGCCATAGGACAAATACCACACCTATTTGCACCCTTACAAGTGCTCAAAACCATGCAAAAATACTAACATGCAAATCTGGACAGAATAGTATTATGGCCTAAAAATCGTCCACTAAGCATGCTAATAGCAAAAACAGCGAACAATAATAAGTCCTAACATATTCCTAGAACCATATCATGCATAAAAACCCTAAAACATACTAACATGCATGCAAAACTATCATGTTTACTCCATATGAAAAACATATACAGCAAACACGAAGAAAAACCAAATAAAAAGTCTACTTTATCATGCTATATGAAAACAAACACGAAACAATGACTCTAAAACCCTAAACTCACAAATATGCTTAAAAACATACAAAACATACTTTAATCATGCTAAAACCAAACTAAACAGAAATTAAATCATGCATATTAACTAACTAAAGCAATATAACATGATGAAAATCCTAACTCTAACATGCAATGACACTAATCCTAGCACAAGGACAAACAGGAGCACACGAATCACAACTATGCATTAAAAACCTAAAGGACAGCCCTAAAGCATGCTAAACAGTAGATAAAAAATAGATATTCCATGTATATTAACTAGCTAGAGTGTTAATACATGATAAAAAAGTTACCTTTAACATGCAATAGGCCTAACCCATATGAAAACCTAGTTTAAGCTTGAATAGAGAAGGAGAATACCTTAGGAAGGGCCTTCCTTGCTGCTGTATGCAATTGTTCGTGGCTCCTCAGGTCTTTAGAGTGAATCAAACCAACACGAATCCTCCTCTTTGTCAAAGTGGTATCACAGCAAAGAGATCAAAACTCACTCAACTTTGAAAAGAAATAGAAAACAAAAAGAGAACAAGAGAAAAGAAAAAGTGATTCTCGTCACTTTGCAGCAGCAGCAACTTCAATCGCGTTTTTGTGATATGAAAACGTTGGATTTGGACAAAGCTTGTGAAATACAAAGTTGTAGAGAATTGAATTATCTTTCTAACAAGACCAATTTCATCAAATTCTGACTTCGGATGAAAAAGTTATTATTAAAATACGACTGCTGGTTTTCAGAAAATCTGCTGCTGAATTATGACGAATTTCACTCCCCCCAAACCCTCTTCTCCTCTCCCCTGTTTAAAGACATTAAGAGAGTATTTATAGCTGAAATCTGGAGTTTCCCTTTCCTTCCTGGACTAGGTTTCCTTGGAGAATAATCAAAAGGTATTTTATAATGATAAAAGACTTCTAATCTGAATAGGAAAAGGAAATTGTCTTTGATAAAAATTGGGAGACTGACCGCTAACACGCATGCACATGTATCGTATGTGCGTACACACACTCATCACATACGTACACGTGTTAGTGTCATGATAAAAATGGCTAATTTAATAAAATAATTTTCTTTTCATTTTAACCAAAAATCTCATGCTGTGATTCGCACTAATTCTTCAAAGATAATTCGTAAATAACCACACTAAACTCATCATCAGGCCATATCAAAATTGAACTTCATGAAACACTTTTGAGGGTAAAATGATGACTAATGAAAGTCAATTTGAAAAGATTTGGTTGGTAATTGTGAGTCAATTAGAGCTAACCCAAGGAAGGGTCAATTAACCAACTTGAACCACATCGAGCCATTTTAATCCCGAGCCATTGACTTACCAAATTGACACTAAAAATACCTCTTATGCATCCATATGAACTCCAATTGACAATTTGGAGATCATTCCAAGGTCAAATGAAAAGTTTGGGACTTAAAAGACGATTATGCCCCTCAAGTCACAAAAGCTCTTATTATCCCTCAAGATCAACTCCAATTTGAACCAAAATTCATATCCATTGTCCTTGTGACTCTAGAAAACTAATGCAAGTGACTAGACTCAAAAACAAAACAAAAACATGCATGAAATGATGAGCCCTAGTAAGGTGGTGCAAAAATGGGGTGTGACAAAGGGAACTTGACTATTGATGAATATGTCAACAAATTCCAAGAATTGTGCGTTTTCGTACCATCCTTTATGGCGGATCAACCAGCACTTTGTCGAAAGTTTGAGATGAGATTAAATCCCTACAATAGTAGAATGGTGGTTCCTCACCAAATCAACAATTTCTCTTTGATTGTGGATAAAGCCCTTTTGATAGGGAGGCATGCTGAGGAACACTAGAAGGCCAAGGATGAGGCCAAAGAATAGAAGAAGAATAACTAGAAATCTGAGAAGGGGAGTTCTAGTGGAACTGGTAGGAAGCCACAAGGAAGTGGTAGTTCAAACTATCTTCGTCCTAGAGGCCTAGCAATTCAAGCAGTCCAGTAGTAAAAGCAATGGGAGTAGTAGTGGGAGTGGTGGAAACCCCAAAATTTGCTTTTTGTGTAGACAGAAAGGCCATATTCGTCCTAATTGCCCCTTTCTGACTGGAGCTTAATCCCAACCATCTGGATCTCCACAGTACACTAGTGGTTCTTCTCAGTCTTCTTACCACTACCCACAGTACCAGATTGGACAAGGAACTCAACCATCCTACCCCTATTCCCAGCATTAACAATATTAAGCGCCATAATTCTTTGGTCAATAACAATATGACCAACCCACTCAACATCCACAGGGGTATGGACAACAGTCTGGACAGGGATATGGGGAGCGAAGTCAGTCTTGCCAAAGTGGAGGTAGAAATCAAGGGGATCGTAGTCGTGGAAGAGCCTATGCTATGACCTGACCTGTAAAAGGAGCATCGAATGCTGTAGTGGAAGGTATATTTTTGGTGCATAATTCTTGTGCCAAGATATTATTTGATCCTGGTTCCACACATTCATTTATTTCTGAATTTTTTGCAAGAACCTTGGGATTAAAGGTAGAACCTTTAGGGTATGTATTAGAGGTAGATACACCTTTCGAGAACTCATGTATCACAGCAAGCATTTGTAACTCTTGTTGCTTGGCAATCTCGGGACAGGAGTTGTCTTTGGACTTGATTGTCCTGGAGATATTAGGATATGATGTAATCCTGGTGATGGACTGTGTGGACCCCGAAAATTGTGGCCCACACGGGATTGGAAAAAGGAAAGGAGTCGCCACCTTATTTTTTAAAGGAAACAAGGAAAACCCTAAAAAACGGTTTTGTTTTAGGAAAACAAAAGATTGACTCCATATTTAAAAATGGTAAGGCAAATGATCTTTTGGAAACCAGAGAAATCGGGGATTCGGAGGCTAAGTTACGATATGGGAAGGTTCTAGGCAAAGCCTATAGGCACCCATATCGCCCTAAACGGTCTCTTAATTTAATTGGGCTAAATCAAAGTTTTAATCACACACAAATCAACAATTATCATCACAAGACAGCATGCATATCATTCATTCATTCATCCATATAGTCAAGTAAATCAAAGAAAAACAAAAAAAAGAAAGAGAGAGGGGAGAAAACCTAGGATACTTTGTATCCTAGGGCGGACTTGAACCTCACGAAGAGCGCTTACGTACCATGTATGGAAATACATGGATCAAAGTCCACGTAGTTCGAAAGGGAATAGGGTTATAACCTAATCAAGGCCTATGGTAAACCCTAAGTTTCTTTTCAAGTAAAACATGGTAAGTTTCCAAAATAAATGATTCTCAAAAGATCTTTAGAAAATATGGAATTTGATAAAGATGGAAACTTTGATTTAAAAGGTATTTTTATGAAAGGATACTATAGGAATTACCATATTCCCCTATTAGGAAATAACCCTAGGGGGGAGAAAGGGAAAGTTTCAAGGAAAGGAAAGAAGGGTGAATTGGGGCACCCTCACACCCTACTTACCTTAAGCAAAAGCAACCTGTCAAAATAACCACCCTATTGCATAGGGTAATTACCTTATTTGTAAGATTTCATCTCACAATAGCCAAAATAACCACCCCACATTGGTGGGGTAGTTGCACCTGTTGTACCTGTCAAGCACCTGCAATTTGCATGCAAAACATACCAAAATACCAACCAACCAAGCTAGGTTCCAATCAAGCAATTATCATGCTAAAACATAGGCTAACACATGCTCAAAATATCATATCAAGGACAAATAACAGATCTGGACAGAATTGAAATAGAGTTTAAAATCAACCACAAGTCATGCAAACAACATGAATCATAAGCTAAGTAAACCCTAATTCAGCCCTATATGCAATGACATGCAAAAAAAACCCTAAAAACAACTACCAAAGATGCAAAAATGTCATATTTATCTAATATGCAACACATATGCAGCAACTATGAAGAAAAGCAAACAAAAATCCTAAGCTACATGCAACTTTCCTAACACAAGGATGATAAAAACCCTAGAATCGCACTAGTGCATAAAATCCCATGAAATAACCCTAAATCATGCAAAACAGAATATGAACAGCATTCTAACCATGCATATTAATCAATAAAATGATCCACATATGATAAAGACATAGACTTTCACATGAAATAAAGCTATTCTAAGCATAAACTCAACTTCAACACTAAGGAAACCCTAGAATCCCAAACATGCAGTAAATCACATGGAATAGCATCCTAGCATACTAAACAGCCCATGAATATCATCCTAAACATGCATACTAGCTAATAGAAGCAACAAGACATGATAAAGACGTAAACTTGAACATGAAATAATGACTATTTAATGCAAAAACCTAGAAAAGACCCTAAAAACCCTAAAAACACAAACACTCATAAAACCACATAGAATGACATTATATCATGCAAAACCAGCCATAAACAATATCCTAATCATTGCATTCTAAGCATTAGAAGCATCAACACATGATAAAAATACAAACTTGCACATGAAATAATGCTATCCTATGTAGAAAACCCTAATTTGAATGAAAGAGAGAAAGGGGGAGAGGTATACCTATAGTGAAGTATCCTCTTGCTGCTGTAGAGAGTCCTCCTTCCTCTTATGCACTGCTGGGAATTCCTTCCTTCAAGCCTTCAAGCGAAACTCCAGCCTTCCTTCAAGCTTTCTCTCACACTCTCTCACTCAAAGTTTAGGTTAAACTACCCTAAGGATGGCTGCCATAGCCTCCAATATGCCTCTCACTTCAAAAATTGCCTCCCCTATTGCTGAAGTATAAGGGGGTATTTATAGGGATTGAGGGGAAACCCTCAATGGTTGGGATTAAAACCCTAGGGATTGATCCAAGGGCTCTTAGACGTTCCCTTGGGGCTCAAGTAGGTCAAATAGGGCTGAAATTAGGGTTAAATGGCGGCTGGAGGCGAGCAAATCCGAGAAAATAGGGAGGGAGCCGCATCAAGGCTCAAAAAAGGAAAGAGGCTTGGGTGACCATCTGGGGCTGGGCGGCTAGCCGCCTGGGCCCAGGCGGCTAGCCGCCCAGGCCTGGGTGGTCACCCGAGGCTCTGTCAGCTTATGCCCTATTTTGACTCCTTCGACTTCCAAATGTGTTTCAGGGCTCAAATCAACTCCGATTTTGACGAAACGAAAGCCAAAACGACCGTGTTTCGAAGGGGAATGTAATTTGAGTCACTTGAGGGCAAGAAACCCTAGCCATGGCTACATGGTTGGGTCCTACAAAGGCGGTTAACCGCTATGCCTCACCATCGCTTAGCTTAGGTATGCACATAGGGTCGCACCAAATGCTTTCTAATTCGAAATTCAACCTCCCTAAACACATTTGGGGATGAAATTAAGACTAATCAAAGTCAAATGAGTGGTCATAGCCCAATTCGAGCTAACCTGAAGTAGGTCTCTTAACCAACCTGAGCCTTGTTGAGCCATTCTAATCCCGAACCATCAATTCATCGAATTGAACCCACAAATACCTCAAATGTATTCATATGAACTCCAATTGGCAACTTGGAGATCATTTCAAGGTCGAATGGAAAGTTTGTGACCTAAAAGACGATTATGCCCCTCAAGTCACAAAAGTTCTTATTAGCCCTCGAGATCAACTCCAAATCAAACCAAAATTCATACACACCATCCTTAGGACCCTAGAAACTCAATGCAAAAGACTAGACTCGAAAAGGAAACAAAAAGACACATGCAATGACAAACCCTAGCTAAGGTGGCAAAAATGGGGTGTGACAGAAGCCCCTTATTGGTGAGCAAGTTTCACTTGCGAACCAATGACCAAAAGAACAACCCATTTTTGCCCGGGGAATTGATTTCATCAAGACCCACTGGGGAAAAGAGAGTGATCACATCATTGAATTCTTCGAATTCATCATACACAAGCATAAAGGTACTCCTCATAAGTTCTACAGAACTCTTCTCATACTGTATACCAGTTTCACTGGGGGGACAAGATAAGGTATCCACAGCTTACATCGAACTACGTTCGATAAAAGGTCTTCTCATATTACACCAATGGCTCTGGTGAATAATACGAGGTATCCATAGCTTACACCGAATCTGTGTTCGATGAAAGGTCTTCCCATACTATACCAGTCACGCTGGTGAATAATACGAGGTATCCATAGCTTACACCGAATTTGCGTTCGATGAAAGGTCTTCCCTATACTATGCCAATGGCTCTGGCGAATAATACGAGGTAAAACTATGCCATCAAGGCTATCTCAAAACATGAGAAAGATACATCCTTCTCATTTTCAAATCATCAAGGTCATCATGTACCACGAGAAAGATCACGTCCCTCTCTTGTTCAAACCATCAAGGTTGTCATTCAAATTTCAAGGTAATCACATAACACGAGAAAGATCACGTCCTTCTCTTGCTCAAATCATTAAGGTAAACACATACCACGGGAAAGATTGCATCTTTCGAACTATCAAGGTAAACATGTGACATGAGAAAGATTGCATCCTTCTCATATCAAACTCTCAAGGTGAACACATAACATGAGAAAGATCGCGTCCTTCTCATAATCAAACCATCAAGGTAAACACAAATCATGGGAAAGATTGCATCTTTCAAGTCATCAAGGTAAGCATGTAATCATGAGAAAGATTGCATCTTTCTCTCACTAAGTCATCAAGGCAAAGGTAAGCTTCTACTTACCCACACTCAACAATTCACCAAGTCATCTCACATGGAGGCTATTCATGCCTCAACTCAAACATCAACTCATATAGGAGACACAATTATCTCATGAAAGCAATCATTCACATGCATATAGGGAAGGTATCTTTATCCCAAATGACAACCAATCATAGTGACATATGAGGGAATTCATCCCTAATGATCAAAAACCATATGCATAGAGAGGGTTGTTCAACCCTACTAGCATGCTATGCCCACACAAGGGCCACCAATGCAATCTATTTCAAAACCATTTCAAGTCAAACAATATCAAGATATTCACTCATTTTTCAACTCAAAACATGCTTGAGATTGCATCTCAAAGAGGGTTCACAAGCGCGAATAGGCGAGCAAAGGCCAAACGAGCGCAACGGAGCGAGCAAGGGGGGCTGACCACCTGGCTGCTGGTGGCTTGCCGCCCAAGCCCAGGCGGCTTGCCGTCCCAGGCTGGGCGGTTACCCGAGGCTGGTGCTGCCCAGTTTGAGGGTTTTTAAACCCTTGACCCCCATTTTATGCACACACACACCCAATTTCGAAAATTGAGAGTTTCTCTCTCTAGAAACTCATTCCATCTTCTCTAAACACTCACACACACATTCTTATTCAAAGTTTCACTTTCAATTCAAGTCGTGTGCATGAAATAGCATAAAAAACAAGTCATTCAACAACAAAAACAAGCATCAATCATCAAGTTGCAAGATCAAGTTCATCATCTTTCTTATCAAACCCATTTTTCTCACATACAAGCTCAACCATCATCAATGGCTTCTAGCAATGATTCCAATATCAAGTATCCATACTATGTGATCAAGAATACGTACAAGGCACCAATCTATGATGAATCGCAAGACAAGGTGTTGTTTGAACCCAATAAGCATCTCTCATACCTCCATTCCCAACATGAGGTTAGTTCTTCCCAACTTAACATGTTTATCATGAAATCTTGATTTCTATTGGATAAAATGCATTCCCATGATCTTCTTTTGATTGTTTTTATCATTGTTAAGCCAAGTTCATTGATTTGGCAAGGATTGAATGTGCAAAAAGCTTGTTTCCCAATGCTTGAGAAAAGATGCCCACCAAGTGTTTGATAAAATGCCAAAGAGACAACAACATGTTCAATTCTTGAAAAATCAATTGGTTTGCATTGTAGTACAAAGTCAAATGGCCTTGGCAAGGATTTGGTATACAAAATCTTTCATTTCAATGCTTGAAAACAAGTCACACACCAAGTGTTCGATAAAATGCCCGAAAGGCAAAACCATGTTCAATCCTTACAAAATCAATGAATTTGAATATACAAAGTCATAGGCATTCATTCCTAATTCATTTCATGAATCAAAACCCATATTTTAAAACTTTTGGAAAACCATTTGAAATCAATTACCAATGTATGCCCAATATCTCTATGTTTTCAATGCTAACTCAATACACAATCCTTTGACATAGCCCGACTTCCAAAGTCTCCGTACAAGAACATCAATAAAGGGGCTCATCTCATGGTGGAGACATATGGAACATGTCCAACTACGTGCTCGCAAGATAATAAAGAAGGCAGGTTTTAGGCCCTTCCTAGATGCTCTATGGAACGAGCAATGGGATAGGCAAGCATTGTTTGCCTTGACAGAGCTATAGTGGGACACCACCAACACTTTCCATTTCAGCTTCGGGGAGATGACCATGACCCCTAAGGATTTCACCATGATAACTGGGTTAAGCTTAAAAGGCAAGTGCTTGGAATACTACGAACAAGCCAACATGGATCAAAACTACATAGTAGCTCTTCTCGGGGTTGAAGCGGAGTTAAGCCCAAAGGGTGTGCGCCGTACTTGGCTCTACAACACCTTTGCCATTGTGGAAGAAAGTGAGGGGACGGATCCCCAATACATTGTGAGAGCTTTCTTGCTCTACATGATTTCATGCACCTTCTTTGCGGGCACCAATGACATGGCTCGACTAGAGTTGCTAGCAAGCATGGAGGATGTGAACAAAATTGGGAGATACAATTAGGGTGGGGCTGCTTTTGCAACCATGTATCGCTCTATGATTGACATGTCCCAAGGAGTTGCAAAGAACTTTGGGGGACTTCCTTTCGTTTGGGAGGTAACAAAGAACATTCAATTCTCTATTATTTCCCGAAACTTAACACATGCATGATCTCCTCTATGTCTTTGATTTTCCACAGATATGGTACTACGAGTACCTGAACATGTGTCGACCAATTCTTGCTAGTGATGCCATGTCATGGCCCATCCTTCAGAATTACGCTCTATCTTGCTTGGCTACAAGAGCCTCCAATCGACATGATTATGCCCATGCAAGGGCATATCTCGCTAGCTTGACTGCTAATATGGTAGAATCTTTCTTTCTCTTTATATTTTTTTCTTTTTTCTAATTTCTCATTTCAAACTCAACAGGTGGAATGGGATCCATAGAGGCTGTGGGAGCATAGGCTTCCCGAGAAGTACTCCTCTTGTTTGGAGTTAACAAGCAAAAGGGTCCTCTTTGAAGGTCCCACAAGTAGATGCTGGTATCTTGGGGAGCGAGTCCTGAGACAAGTCCACGGAAATATGAATGCAGCTGTGACACCTTCCATGCCACCAAAGAACATGAGGCATACTAACCACCTAGTGGGGGATGAACTAGAAGAGGCTCTGAGGGGTTGGGATGCTGAGGGATTCACCTCCCTTCGCATAGAATACACTGCCTTCTGTCGACAATATCTGATGAATCCTAGGGTCACTGGTCTCCCACCTCAAGGGGTGCGCTCCCCAAACTTAAACTCTTTTTTAAGATCATAAGAAAGACTCCACTTGACAAGCATTTGAATTTCAGGGTCGACGGGCAAGGGGACACAGCTCCACAGTTGGATCTGCCACTGGGATGACTTACAATGACGAGGATGATGACCTTGAAGGAAATCAACCTCCACCCTTCTCACCACTAAATTGGCATGTGAACTTGTGCAATGGGACAAAATTTGTGAAGACTGACATTACCCATCCACCATTCGATGAATATCCCAAGATCGATCCATATTATGAGAATGTGAGTTCTAAACTCTTACTTTCTTGAAATTGGACTCTTTCATTATCATTAACCATGTTCATACTCTCCTAGGTTCCACGGGAGTACGCCTAGGAATGCATTGAACTCAATGAAGGATTGAAGAGGGATCTTGTGCGAATGAGTTTAGAGAACTCAATTCTAGAAGCACGCTTGAATCCCTAAGTAAGTGATCATCTTTATCAATCTTTCAACTAGGATTGGCACCATTACCCTCCTAACTCATTATCTTTCTTTGCAACAGGCATCATCATCTCATCCGCCACAGGATATGCCCCCTCCTAGAGCACCTCGTTCAGGGCATGATGGAGCTGGGCCAAGTCGAAAGAGAAGGCCCATAGGAAATCATTGAGTTTCACTCACTTCTTTGTTAGGAATGTTGGAACTTATTATCTTCTTGTCATGTACTAATTAGGAATTTCAATTCCCAACCTTGAACTCCTATTATGGATACTTGATGAATCCTTGTTGAACTTTATTGCAATGATATGATCTTGTATTGTGTGAAAAATGGGCTTAAATCAAGCACAAAAGAGTCAAAACATCACAAAAGGGCCAAACGAAGGCATAACAAGGCAAAAATGGGCGAAACAAAGCGGCGGCCTCGGGTGACGACCTGGGGCTGGGCGGCTAGCCACCCAGGCCTAGGTGGTCACCCGAGCCCGAAGCGGTGTTTCGCCTGTTTTTAGGAAACTTCCTATTTTGACGGAATTTCACCTTCCAAAACACGGATTTCCGAATTTTTTCCTACAAAAGCACATCCAAGGGGTCTCAAACCCTACTTACATTCATTGAGAGCAAGTTATGGAAGCCCTAGACAAACTCTTGAGTGATTTTTTGAAGGTTATGAGTGCGGAGGCAAGGAAGGAGTTCAAGCGCTACTACTGAAACCACACTTCTTACTGCTGCTACATACTTTTGGGATCCCCAACTTCATGTATTCCATTTCAACTACGAAGAGCTATGCCCAACAATGGAGGAATTCTGCGCTTTGTATGGAGTTTTACCTGTAGGACCTTTCATCCTCCCTACTCCACGCTCAAGTTACCTGATTTCCTTCTCCAACTTCCTTGGGATTTCTCAACAAGAGGCCTCCATATTTGTGAAGGATCATATGGTGAATCTCATGGAAATATCAACTTCCTTTTTGGCTCATGATAGCAAAGGTACCCTGAATTTCAACCTTAATACACAACACGCTTTTGGTTTCTGTTTGATTGGTCGCTTCCTTATCTCCATGGGGACTCTCTACGTCCCTATTCAAATATGCGAACTGATTCCTTTTCTTCTTGAACATAACAACCTGATTCCCATGGTGCTAGCTGAAACTCTCAATAGCTTAGATAAAGTTCATGATAACCCACAAGCCCCATTAGGAGGGAGCCCCATTCTTCTACAGATGTGGCTTCTCGAAAGGCCTAACTTCTTGTCTCCTACCACCATTAATCCATACACACCTCAACATTACTATTGCCGTCGGGTTGAACTCCCTGGTCAATTTTCTTTAAGGGAATAGTTAGGATACTTCCAAACTCTCTCATGGCAAAACATCAAGTGGTTTGTCCTCACATGGGGATGCAAGGAACAAATTCTTCTTCGATCTTCTGGGTGTGCTATGGTCAAGCTCATAGGGTTGAGGTCAACTTCATTCTATTGGACTTCAAGAATCCTTCGTCAAATGGGTGCCATGCAAACCATACCTACTTCTGTGGTATTTGATCATTCTGTTGAACCTGTGGGCCCCACAATGGTTAAGTAGGCCAAGACTAGATGGACTGACCAACTAAAACTGACTCGAGTTGAGAACATTGATGGGCCTTATGTCATGAGCCCTGAATACAAGATATGGTTGAAAAATAGCTTGGGTGTCAGAGAAACCATACGCAGGGAAAGGATTTACAACCTTATCAAGGACACAAGGCTTGGATTTTGCAGAGAAGACATTCTGGAAGCAGTGGAAGCAGCACATGCTCATGACTTGCGAAAGAAGCGAAGACTTGAAAGAAAGGAGCAGAAAGCAAACCAAGAGACTCTGAAGAAGAACAAAAGGACTTGAAGACTTTAGAAATAGGATATCTATGGCATGTCAATAGTTCTTTATTTAACACCAATAAATTGCTTTGTCAATCAATTAGTTCTAAATGAATTGGCAATAATAATTCAATTTTGAGATTTGTTGTTGTGGTGTTGTTTGGACCGCACCTAAGGTAACTTTATGGGCTGCCTACATATCCCCATCCTTTTTTCTTCTTTTTCTTTTCTTTTTTCTTTTTTTTTCTTTTTTTCCTTTTTTTTTTTCCTTTTCTTTCTTTTTTCTTTAGGAATGGGGAATCAGGCCCTCGTAGTTCAAATGCCTTAACTTTTGCTTAGGCCACCCTTATGGGTTTTCAACCTAGCAGGCCTTACACATAATACTTATTCAATTGATCGAAATTGGTAGGACGAGCGAACTCAATTCCATCTAAATCCATGAGGCGAATAGCCTCTGCTGGCAATATCTCTTTAATAACATATGGGCCACCCCAACTTGGCTTGAACTTCCCTCGTGGATCAAAAATTGGAGCTCTGATTTCCTTCAACACCAAATCCCCTGTCTTCAAACCTCGGTCTTTGACATGCTTGTTGAATGCTCTCGCAACCCTTCGCTGATATCCCTGCACATGATACAAGGCCCTCAGTCGCCTTTCATCGAGCAATGCCAGCTCATCATAACGGTTCTTAACCCAATCTGCTTCTACTATTTGACTCTCCATGGCAACCCGTAGTGACGGTACCTCCAACTCAATAGGCAAAACAGCTTCCATCCCATACACCAAAGCATAGGGGGTAGCCCCTATTGACGATCTTACGGATGTTCTATAGCCCCACAAGGCTAAGGGTAACTTCTCATGCCAATCAGTGTAAGTGTCAGCTATTTTCTGTAGTATCTTCTTAACATTCTTGTTGGCGGCCTCCACCGCTCCATTAGTCTGCGGGCGATAAGGGGAGGATAGATGGTGCACTATGTTGTATTTCTGCAAAAGTTCCTTGGTTTCTTTCTGAAAGTGCTGACCATTGTCTGAAATAATCTCATGGGGTACCCCATACCTGTAGATGATGTTGAGCTGTATGAACTGCGCTACCTTCTTGGCATTCAGGGTCTTAAAAGATGCTGCTTCTACCCACTTAGTGAAGTAATCGATAGCTACCAAGATGTATTCATGCCCATTGGAGGCTTTCGGCTTAATCTGCCCAATTATATCTATTCCCCACACTACAAAAGGCCATGGTGACGACATGCTTGTCAAAGGCATGGAAGGCAAGTGTTGTCCATTAGCAAAAACCTGACATTTGTGACACTTCTTAACATGTGCATGGCAATCTCTCTCCATTGTAGACCAATAGTAACCCAACCTCATGATTTTCTTAGCTAGCATATAACCATTCATGTGCGGTGCTCCAACTCCTTCATGGATTTCACTAACAAGACGTTCGGCTTCTTCCTCAGTGACACACAACAGATGGACCCCATCGTATGACCTTCGGTATAGATTTCCTCCACACAAAACATAGTGACTTGCTAGCCTCCTCAAGTGTTCTCCTATCAATGCGGGATGCTCCTTCCGGATACTCCCTTTCTTCGATGAACTTCATGATGTCATGGTACCAAGGATGGCCATCTTTCACCTCTCCTTCTCGAATAGAACAGCAATACACAGGTTTTTCTCTACATTCTATCACCAACGGTTTTACATTCCCACCATCCTGGGATTTCCACCATAGAAGCTAGAGTTGCCAAAGCATCGGCGAACTGATTCTTATTTCTCGACAAGTAATTAAACTCTATTTCCACAAATTCCTTAGTCAAGGCTTCTAAGTATGTATGATACGGCAGTAGCTTTTCATCACGAGTCTTCCATTCTCCCTTTATCTGGCAGATAATCAGTGCTGAATCTCCGAAAACCTCTAATTCTTTGATCCCCAATTCCAGTGCAGCTTCCAATGCAAGGATGCAGGCTTCATACTCAGCGATATTGTTGGTTGCTTCAAACCCTAACTTAACTGCCAAGGGTGTAAATACTTCTTCAGGTGAGACTAGTAGAACTCCTATCCCATACCCTCTTTTGTTTACAGCTCCATCGAAGTATACTTTCCAATTCTTCTTTCTGATTTCCAAGACATCCTCATCGGGGAATTGATCATTAAATTGTTCTGATGACGCCACAGGGCAGCTAGCCAAATAATCTGCAATGATACTTCCTTTCACTGACTTCTGCGTTACATACTTTATGTCGAATTCATTGAGAAGAATCGACCAACGAGCAGTTCTGTAGGACAAAACCAGCTTTTCTATCAAGTACTTCAGTGGATCCATACGACTTATCAGGAAAACTTCATAAGACATCATATAGTGACGGAGTTTCTGAGTTGCCCATACCAAAGCCACATAAGCCTTCTCTATGGCATTGTACTTCACCTCATAATCTGTCATCTTCTTGCTTAGGTAATAAATGGCATTCTCCTTTTTCGACCCCTCAAGGTACTGAGCTAGCATAGCCCCCATCGCGGTTTCAGTGACCGTCAAGTATAACAATAACGGTTCACCTTATCGCGGGGGAACTAGAATTGGTGGATTACTCAAATACCTTTTAATGGTCTCAAAAGCTTCTTGACATTCTTCGTTCCATACCTTCGGCACACCTTTCTTAAGCAACTTGAAAATCGGCTCACACACCATAGTCAAATTAGCAATAAACCTGCTTATGTACTGAATTCTCCCCAAAAACCCTCGAATCTGCTTTTCTGTACTAGGTGGCTCCATCTCCACAATGGCCTTGATTTTCCCGGGATCAACCTCGATTCCCCTCTGAGTAATCATGAACCCTAATAGCTTGCCCGCAGTGACACCAAAGGCGCACTTCTGAGGATTTAATCGCAGGTTATACTTCTTTGCTCGCTTCAGGAACCTTTCTAGTGCCATGAAATGTCCTTCTCGGTCCACGGACTTCACGATCATGTCGTCCACATACACTTCCACTTCCTTATGGATCATGTCATGCAGCAATGTTGTAGCAGCTCTCTGATAGGTAGCCCCGGCATTTCTCAAACCGAACGGCATCACTTTGTAGCAATATGTTCCCCACTGTGTGATAAAAGCTGTTTTCTCCATATCTTGCGGCGCCATCTTTATCTGATTGTATCCAGAAAACCCATCCATAAAAGAGAGAAGCGCATGTCCTACAGTACTGTCTACCAACACATCAATATGGGGCAAAGGAAAATCATCCTTAGGGCTTGCTGCATTAAGATCTCGAAAATCCACACACATCCTCACTTTTCCATCCTTTTTAGGCACAGGCACTATATTGGATAACCATTCTGGATACTCCACAACCTGTAGGAACCCCGCGTCGAGTTGCTTGGTTACTTCTTCCTTTACCTTCAATGCCCATTCAGGTTTTAACCTTCTCAATTTTTGCTTTACCGGCTTTTTAAGGGGATTGGTGGGGATAAAATGCTGCACAATGTCAGGATCTATGCTGGGCATGACTTCATAAGACCATGCAAAGGCTGTTATGTTGGCCTTTAAGAGGGCTATCAGCTTTTCCTTTTCAAGTGGTGAGAGGGTTATCCCAATTTTAATTATCTTTGGCAATTCATTTGTCCCTAAATTGATTGATTCCAATTCATCCATGTTAGGTTCGGTGACACCCCTTTTCCTTCACTCGACGAGCTCCAGGGGGACGTCATTCCTAGGATCTATATCCATGCCATAAATATCCATAGAAGAGAGAAAGGAAACATTGCAAGCAAACAATGCATAAAAGAAACACACTTCATTAAAGGAACTAACAAAAGGACACAAACTTGAAGACAGAAAGGGAAACAAAATTTGGTACCACAACTATGAAACGACTCCTAACTCCACAAAGTGGGATAGGCGGACACACTTTATTGAAAGTAGGAAAGACTCTAACTAAGGAACCTACAAGCTACTATCAGGCAGGTCATGATCTTCTTCTTCTAGGATCTCTGCAATGGCTTCATCTTCTAGGTACCAATTGTGAAGCGGCATGGTTGCATGGTGAATTGACGAATCTTGGCAATCTTCTGTTGCTGACTCCCCCATAGTAAGAACCATATCTTGGAACATGGTGACCATAGCCTCGGTATCCACATGCTCTACCCAATCTTCTTTCTTCTTTCCCATAGAATTGTACCAACTTGTCAAGCTTTGAGGATTCGGCCCCTCTGTAAAGTACTTGTCATGAAAATCTTTGTCTGCCAGTGCTAGATCAGAACATGGGTAAAAAGTGCAATAGTGTGATGGCTTTTCCTCTCCGAACTCTTGTTCGCCTTCAAACCCCATAGTAAGGACCATGTCTTGGAACAATGTGACCATGGTTTCAGAATCCATATGCTCCACCCAATCTTCTTCTTTCTTCTCCTAATAACTGTCATTGATGGCTTCATCATCCACCATTTCACCGGTGATTGGATACCACTCGACGAAGAAAATCTCAAACCCCGGGATTCTGATCTTGGTTGTCGGATTGAACATAGGCTCTGGGAACCCACAGTACAGGAAGTCATCCCCCTCCTTAATAAAATAGCCATTCAGAGTCGGCCTGTATGGTAAAATCTTAAAGTCTGGCACCCTTCCTTCTGCTCTGGCCTTTCCCTTCTCCTTATTCCTCCTTGTCATTTCTGCATAGTCATTCTTGGTGGGCTCATATCCTAACCCAAAAGTGTAGGAAACAACCCGGCTTTGAATAGAATGGGGAATTCCTTGTTGGCGACGCCCTAGGCCCATACCCTGGAAGAAATTCATTTTCCGCATTATCTCACCAATATGTAAATTACCATGGGGACAATAGTCAAGGGGTATCAATTCTTCCTCTTCCAACTCCTTTTCTATGCACTGCACATACTCAAACCCCAACAAGGGTATCTCAACTGACTCTGGTTTTATTTCACATATGGGTACCCCTGCCATTTTCAAATCATAGTCCCCTTGAAGCGTAACAATGGCTCCCTCATGAGGGAACTTCACCTTTTGATGCAATGATGATGGTACAGCCCCAGCAGGATGAATCCAAGGCCTTCCCAATAACAGATTAAAACATGACGGCACATCCAGGACTTGAAACTCTACTCTGAACTCCGTGGGTCCCATGATTAGAGGTAAAGTGATCACCCCAATTACTTCTCTACGAGTGTTATCATACGCTCTCACTGTCTGCCCAGATGGGGTGAAATCAATGGGCCCCAAGCCCAGAACAGTTGCAGTTCTCAAGGGACATACATTCAGCGCAGAGCTATTATCAATCAAGATCGTGGGAACCCTCTTCCCCATGGTGTCAACAGTTATGTGAAAAGCTTGGGAGTGGCTTGGCCCACTCTTAGGTAAGTCAGCCTCTGTGAACACTATAGTGGAATTCTTCGGAGCAGGGTTTACTAGATTCACCAATCCCTCAAGAGACAAATCAAACGGAACCTGTATTTGGTTAAGCAACTTTAGTACTGTCTGTCTGTGTTTGTGAGAGGCCATAAGCAAGCCCCATATGGTGATATTGGCATTGGTCTTCTTCAATTGTCTGAGTACTTCATCCTCTTCTTCTTGCACATCAAGGCGCTTATCTAACTCACCCAGTGGATTATCAGATTCCAAGTGCGAAGGCTTGAAATGGCGGCCCCCTCTAGTCATGTGGTCTACTTCTTCATCACTAGCCCATATGTCATCAATTTCATTTGTGTCACCCATTAGGTCATCCCATTCAATCATATCAATGTCCTCCATCTGCACCTCTTCAGGTATATTATCCCAGCCCGTAGGAATTATGGGCTCACTTGGCAATGGATCAGGATAAAGCATATAGTAATCAAATTTCCCCGAAGGTTCTCCCAATAGCCCCACTTGAGGGTCTCCTGTTTCATACCTTTCTCTCAACTGCTGTTGGATAGACTTCTTTGGCAATTGTAGGGTCTTTTGATCAATGAGGTCTTGGACGACCTTTCTCAACATAGCACAGTCCTCAGTGTCATGGCCGGGTATACCATGGTATTGGCAATATTGATGGGATGTTTGGGGTCTTGGCTTTGGAAGGTGAGGTATGATAAGGCCTTTGTTACAGCATTGGTAAAAGGCTTGGGTCAAGGACATGGGTAATGGGGTGTATTGTCTTATGGGTAGGCAAGGTCGAGATGGGTTGGCTTCAATGGCATTTATGGAGTTGGATGAATTATGAGAGGGAAGTGGATTTTGGGTGACATTTGGGCGATTTGGTGGAGTTGGCGGTGAGATGATTTGTTTGTCAAGTAAGTCTTGGATCTCATGCCTAAGGCGATAGCAACGGTTGGTTGAGTGGCCTTTGGCTTGGTGGAATTTGCAGTATTCATTCTCATTGTAACTCTTAGGCAATGGGTTTGGTGGTGGTCTTGGGTCGAGAGGTTTCAACAGGCCTCGGCTTTTTAGCTTCTCAAGCACTTTCTCAAGTGGCATGTGCAACTCAGTGAATTAGCGAGGTGGGCTAGTATCATTTAGGGAGATAGGTTGAATGGGTTGGGCTATGGCATTGACCTCGGCATTGTTTTTCCTAGCAAAGTTCGGCATGCGGCTCTTTTGGACTTCTTTTGTCTTGATTGACCCATCGGCAATGGCATCCTCAACTTGTGTACCTGCTCCGATAAGAGCCTTGAAGTTAGGGAAGTAGTGAGCAAAGAGGTGTTTGTGATACATCGGCAATAGGTTCTTAACCACCAACTGAATCCGATCTTCCTCATTCGGTCTATCTGCCATTTTCGAGGCCTTTTGCCTCCACCTTGTAATGAAAGCAGAGAAGGTCTCATTAGCCCCTTGTTTCGTGGTCTTTAGGTCCCTTCGCGTGACATCCACCTCAGTGTTGTACTTGTAGTGCTCCGAGAACTCATTACATATGTCCTCCCAAGTCTGGGTTCTATTCTCATCCAAGGCTAGGAACCACTTTAAGGCAGAAGTGGCTAGGGTTTCATGGAACATTTGGGCCAAGAGTTCATCTGTTGCTCCTCGGGGGTGCATAGCTCGTACATACATCTTCAAATGGGTCTTAGGGTAGCCTGTTCCATCAAACTTTTCTAGTTCGGGCATCTTAAATTGTAGTGGAATACGAGCTTGAGGAAACAAAGATAGGGTACGTACATCCACCATGTCATCTGTCCTACGGATTCCTTTTATAGTTCTCTCTAAGGCTTCTACCTTGCTAGCCAACATAGAGTCTGTATCAGAGGTCTTCCCCTTACTTCCCCCTTCTAGGTTAAAAATTTCAGGTGATTCATTCCCCTTAGGCTTAGTGCTTCCCCCCTCATTGGTCTTAGTGCCTTCTCCAGACTGGGTCCCATTTTCGGTGTTATCCCCCGGGGTACTGTCATTATTCTGTTCGGGTTCCGACATCTTATGTTGGATATCTTGGGCCATTTTCAATGCTCTCTTGGATACATCAGTAGTGTAATCAAGCTTGGTCATGATAGTGCCTTCAAACAAGTCTCAACATCAAAACCCCCTTCACTAGTTGCTTTATCGGCCATATCTGACTGGTTGGTAGAATTAATCTTCACTAAGCGCCCTTGCTGGTCGCGGATCCAAGCCAGTACGTCTTCTCGCTCCTCTATGAAAGGGAACAATCAGTCTCTTATCCTAAGGGTATGTCCTAGGCTTCCATATTTGTCTCAATGACTTCACGCCATATATACTCAATTAGTCCCTTTTAATCCAATCACCTTTGCAAGGGTCATGGGCGTAAGGTACGTATTAAGGATATAGGGTGCAAAGGTCCTCTATTAATTTTCCATTAAGCACATCACAAACACGGTCATGATATCATTACAAAAAATGTGGGTGCATAAGGGTGAGACCATAGTGCCCTACAAGTCTGTCTATATGAACTAATGATAAGGGTAGGCTGGGGTCCTTCACTTGCTTGAGCAATCTTTATACCTAACCACATGTGGCATCAGGAACGTCGCGTGGGTCCAGCAGTACGTGATTAACTCATTTTATATACCCAAGGGCAAGCCCAAGGGTACTTGGCAAGAGAGGTTGAGAGCTTTCGCCCCAACACATGGAATTAGGAAAACCAAGGTTGAGGCTAGGCCCGTCAGTGGCAAGGGACATCGATCCTATCATGCAAGAGTTTGCGCACACAATGCAATAAATGAAAGCACACAATCAAGCGGATGCAATGTGATTGATTTTAATTAAACAAAAGAAATTAACTTAGCCTAATCAAATTGTATATAGTCTAGCCCACAAGTCCCCAGTGGAGTCGCCAGTCTATGGACCCCGGAAATTGTGGCCCACATGGGATTGGAAAAAGGAAAGGAGTCGCCACTTTATTTTTTAAAGGAAACAAGGAAAACCCTAAAAAACGGTTTTGTTTTAGGAAAACAAAAGATTGATTCCATATTTAAAAATGGTAAGGCAAATGATCTTTTGGAAACCAGAGAAATCGGGGATTCGGAGGCTAAGTTACGATATGGGAAGGTTCTAGGCAAAGCCTATAGGCACCCATATCGCCCTAAACGGTCTCTTAATTTAATTGGGCTAAATCAAAGTCTCAATCACACACAAATCAACAATTATCATCACAAGACAGCATGCATATCATTCATTCATTCATCCATATAGTCAAGTAAATCAAAGAAAAACAAAAAAAAGAAAGAGAGAGGAGAGAAAACCTAGGATACTTTGTATCCTAGGGCGGACTTGAACCTCACGAAGAGCGCCTACGTACCATGTATGGAAATACATGGATCAAAGTCTACATAGTTCGAAAGGGAATAGGGTTATAACCTAATCAAGGCCTATGGTAAACCCTAAGTTTCCTTTCAAGTAAAACATGGTAAGTTTCCAAAATAAATGATTCTCAAAAGATCTTTAGAAAATATGGAATTTGATAAAGATGGAAACTTTGATTTAAAAGGTATTTTTATGAAAGGATACTATAGGAATTACCATATTCCCCTATTAGGAAATAACCCTAGGGGGGAGAAAGGGAAAGTTTCAAGGAAAGGAAAGAAGGGTGAATCGGGGCACCCTCACACCCTACTTACCTTAAGCAAAAGCAACCTGTCAAAATAACCACCCTATTGCATAGGGTTGTGAACCCCGGAAATTGGGCCCACGAGGGATTGAAAAGAAAATGGGTTTTGAAAACAAAAAAAGGGAGTCGCCACCTTATTTTTTAAAGGAAACAAGGAAAACCCTAAAAATCAATTTGTTTTAAGAAAACAATTTGAATGACTCCATGTTTAAAAAAGGAAAGGCAAAACAGTCTTTTGGAAACCAAAGAAATCGGGGATTCGGAGGCTAAGTTATGACATGGGAAGGTTCTAGGCAAAGCCTATAGGCACCCATGTCACCCTTTCGGTCTCTCAGTTCATTTGGGCTAAATTAAGATCTTTCCATACAAAAATCAGCAAGTATATCATCACAAGATAGCATGCATATCATATATTTCATTCATCCATCCATGCATAATAGGCACATAAAAATAGAAAATAAAGAAAAAGAAAACAAAACAAAAAGAAGCCTAGGATGCTTGGATCCTAGAACGGACTTGAGCCTCACGAAGAGCGCCTACGTACCATGCAGCGAAATACATGGATCAAAGTCCACGTAGTTCGATTAGAACGAGGGTTAAGTCCTAATATAAACCTATGGTAAAAACCCTAGGTTTCCTTATTTGATCAAAAGACTTGAATAAACAAAGTTTGAAATTAAGAAAATTCCACAAAATGGAAACCTTGATAAAAAACAGAATTTTATTGGTTAAGGAAACCCTTGATCAAAACCATTGATTTGTATTAAGAATTAACCCTAAAGAAGGAGAAGAGAAAGAGTTAGGAAGAGAGGTGAATTGGGGCACCTTCATACCCACTTACCTGAGCGCAATAGCTCCAAACATTAGCCATTTCAAGCATTGGCAGCCCTATTTGCCATAGGACAAATACCACACCTATTGTCACACCCCATTTTTGTCACCTTAGCAAGGACATATCATTTCATGTAGGATTTTCAATCCTTTTTTAGTCTAGTCTTTTGCATTGAGTTTCTATGGCATTGAATATCATGTGTATGAATTTTGAAGTGATTTGGAGTTCATCTCGATAGTCAATAAGAACTTTTGCGACTTTAAGGGCATAATCGTCTTTTAAGTCGTATACTTTCCATTTGACCTTGAAATGAATCCTGAGTCATTCCCTTGAGTTCATATGAGTACGTAGAGTCTATATATAGGTTCAATTTCATGAATTAATGGTTTAAGATCAATTCGGCTCATAGTGGTTCAGGTTGGCTAAAAGACCATTTTTTGGTTTGCTCAAATCGACTCATAAGACCCAACCAATTTTCTCTCATTTAACTTCAATTGGGCTTTATTTACATCCTAAACATGCTTAGAAAGATCAATTTTCGATTGGGAAAGCATTCGGTTCGACCTCGTGTACAAACCCAGCTTAGCGACGGTGAAGCACCATGGTTAACCACCTTTGTAAAACCTAACCATGCACCCATGGTTAAGGATTTTTGTCCTAAAATGCTTAAAAATGTGTTCCCCTTCAAAACACGGTCGTTTTGGCTTTTATTTCGTCAAAATCGGACTTAATTTGACCCTCGAAAGACTTCTAGAAGGCGAAGGAGTCTAACCGAAGAATGCTGATGGGAGCCCTCGGGTGACCATCTGGGGCCAAACGGTCAGCCGTCCAAGCCCAGACGGTCACCCGAGGGAATCCGTCTTTAAGTCAAATTCTGACTCTTCTCTCCCTCTTTTGACGGTTTCCTCCGCCAAAACAACTTGTCTGAGCTTAGGAGTGTGTAAGTTTGAGTTGTTTGAGCACCAAGAGAGTCTCTAAGAGCCCTAGGATCATTATTTAATGAATTAATCTTAGCCATTGGTTTAGGGGGTCAGTTCTCTATATAAAGGACATGATGTTCAGCACATGGGGGGCCATAAGTGCACTTTACACTTAGAGAAAGAGGGAGCTACGAGTTTGGAGAGCTAGAAGGACATAAAGAGAAGGATTTTCAACCCTAAGCAAGCAAGAGAACAAGGACTTTGAAGGCAAGGGAGGTTCTACAAGAGGCAAGCACTCTTCTTAAATGATGAATATAGGTTTTCTCCTTCTCCTTCTCCTTCTTCTTCTATGATAGTTCTAGTGTATGTAGTAGTTCCCCATGTTAGGTTAACTCAATGCATTTGTGATATGATATGAATGATTTTAAGAGGATTTATGATTTTATATGCCTGAAAAACTTTGGTTTGCTAAGGTTTTAAAGATGTCATCTTCTCTCTCTTCTTAAATCATGCATAGTCCATATAGCTTATTCGCTGTGATTATTGTCATGAATTGATGTTTCTGTTAGTTAATATATATGATATGAATGATATTCATGATGATTTGAGCATGTGTTAGAGTCGTTTCATATGTTTTAATGCATAGTTGTGAAATTAGGGTTTCGAAAACCCTAAATTCACACAAGTTTCCTATAGCATGATAGAATAGGTTTTGTTTTCTGTTTTTCTTCATGGTTATTATATATATGATATATATAGAATAACTATGATAGTTTTTGCCTGCATGTAGTGGATTATTAGGGTTTTATGCATGACATGAGATTAGGGTTGCATTAAGGTCTCTATTTATTCACTGTTTTTGTTGACAACATGATTAGTGGATGACTTTGAGCCTTAATACTATTCTGTCCAGATTGTTATGTTATCCTTTTTGATATGCTTTGAGCACGTGTAAGGGTGCGAACAGGTGCAGTAGTTGCCTTATTGCAAATAAGGTCGCTATGGCTTAAGCTTGATATTGCTCGGAGTAAATTGCACAAGGTAAGTAGGGTATGAAGTGCCCTAATTCACTCTTCTTAACCTTTCTTTTCTCTTCTCCCTCCTAAGGTTATTCTCTAATAGAGGGATATGGTCAACTCTAGGGCTTCTTTCCACCCCTTTTTAAAAGTTTATATCTTCTGTTGGATTTTTTATTAAGAATCATTTTATCTTTGAAAATCACTATGGAAGGAAACCTAAGGTTTACCATAACTCTCTATTAGGATTTAACCCTATTCTTTTCGAACTACGTGGACTTTGATCCGTGTATTTCGCTGCATGGTACGTAGGCGCTCATTTTGAGGCTCAAGTCCATTCTAGGATCCAAGTATCCTAGGTTTTTCTTCTCTTTTCTTTTTTCTGTTTTGTTTTATTTTCTTTGTTTGATTATGCATGGATGAAATGGATGGATGGGATATATGTTATGCATGCTATGTTTTATTGATTGATACTGTTTTGCATGTGATTAAGTTATTAAATTAGCCCAATCAAATTAAGAGACCAACTCGGGCGATGTGAGTGCCTATGGGCTTTGCCCAGAACCTTCCCACATCGTAACTTAGCCCCCGAATCCATTTTCTGGTTTTAAAGACTTAGCCTTTCCTTTCAAAATGGAGTCATGTGGTTTTTAAAAATGAAACATTTTTATGGTTTTCCTCTTTTCCTGAAAAAAATGAGGTGGCGACTCCTTTTTGTTTGTTGTCTTTCACCTCTGTATTTTTTGCCAAACCCTTGTGGGCCGCGCTTTTTCGTGGGTTCACAGTTTGGCGACTCCACTGGGGATATCGAGGGCTAGACTCAGTTAATTTGATTGGGCTAAGTTAATTTCTTATTGTTTAAATAAAATCAATCACTTGCATCCGCTTGATTGTGTGCTTTCATTTATTGCATTGTGTGCGCAATTATTGTATGATGACTCGATTGTCCCTCGATGTATCCTTGCCAACTGATAGCCTAGTTTAACCTTGGTTTTCATGATTCCATGTGTTGGGCGAAGCTATCAAACCTCTCTTGCCTAGTACCCTTGGGCTTGCCCTTGGGTATATTGAATGGACCAATCACGTACTGCTGGACCCACGCGGCATTCCTGATGTCACATGTGGTTAGGTATAAGGATTGGTACAAGCAAAGTTGAGGACCCTAGCCTACCCTCTTAAAAGAAAGAAATACATGTAATGGGCCTTCTAGGACATCATTGAATCACCCTTATGCACACACTTTATTGTAATGATATGCTGCCAAATTTTTGTGAGATGCGATGAGTGCTTGTGTTTGCTTTAACCATGGGTAATGATCAAGAATTAATGTTATGTGGCCTCACCTGCATACCTTTAACAAGTACCTCCACCCTTCACCCAAGGGGCTCCCTAGAGGAAGGAGGGGAGTGACTAGTTAAAGGTGTATGAGTTGAGACCATTTAAATCATGGGCTTTAAAGTAAAATAATAGGGGCTTGTCTAGAATGAAAATTTTGATCGAAGGTTAGGAAGTAGGGGCTCATTTATCTTTATGTCCTTAGTATGTCACCTCACCCTTCGTCTTAAGGGACACTTTTAAGGATGAGGTGTCCAACTAAGGAGATATCATGTTTGGACCTGGCCCATAGTTTGCTTGCACATATTGCATTGTCATGTTTGGGGAAATGAAATTGTTGATTGTTTTAAAAATGGTTAATGGCTAGAACCTAAAGATAAATGACTCACCTTCATGCCTTTAGTATGTCGCCTTACACTTCAAGGTACCCTTGGGGATGAGATGTCTAACTAAGGGCATGCTTTATAAGACCACACTTATCAAATCTAGTGCAGTCATGGAAATCTTGTTAAAATGTTTTGGTCATGGCCTAAAAAGGGGAATTTGTTCTTAGAGGAGGGCTGAATTAAACCCATGGTATCTTCTAAAGGTTAAAGATTAGAGCAGAACCCATTATCACTTCATGGCTGGAGTTGGCAATGCAACATTGGAAGAAATCAGGGGAATGCTTTGTGAGATCATGCAAAAGTCGAATGATATCTTGGCAATTGTTCAAGTTATTCCTCAAGCCCAATCCAAGCCTGTGAATCATCATGAGCCTAATTTAGGGGCTACCAAGTCCCAGAGAATCAACATAGCAGATTTGAAAGTCCAAACTATCAAGAAGAAGCCTCGCCAATTCACTAAGTTATACATGCCACTTGAGAAAGTGCTTGAAAAGCTAAAGAACCGAGGCCTATTAAAACCTCTTGACCCAAGGCCACCACCTAGCTGTTGGGAATCGAACAAGAGGGAAAAATAGAAGTGCGGAATATAAAAATTTTTTCCTACGATTCCCAATCCCATGAATCTAACTATGCATAACACAAAATCAAACCCTAACTACGAAGAGGGTTAGAACACTTACAGGATTTTTGTCTTCTCCGTTTTGCTCCAAGCTTCTACTCCGGACAGCGGTGAATGAGCAGCCCAAGTGTGCTGCCTCCAACGGTATCCACACCTAGCTAGAGCTTCAAGCCTTTTCTTTCTTCTTCCTTGTTGTTGCTAGAGGTGGAGAAGAGAGAGAGAGAGAAGAGAGCCTCCAAAGGGCTGGACGGCTAGGGTTTATTGTGCAAGCCTATATTATGCCATGTCACACATAAGTGTGACTTATATAGGCAGCCCACTAAAGGGGGCTGGCCATGGGGAAGAAACCCTAATAGGGTTATGTGTAATTACACTTAATTGCACATTAACCCCTATTATTTGTATCAAATACAAATAGGCCTATAAAGAACTATTCTTTATTCACTAAAACCCTTTCTCTCATAGACTTTAAAGCCCTTCTTGCATGATCAGTGTGTGACCCATTGGGTTCACATCATTAAGTAGTAGGAATAGCACGAGGTGTGCACAATGGAACTCTTTCCATTTAGGGTCTAATTGGAACTCCTTCCAATTCCCTAATTGATTATAACTCACTTATATCAATTAGGGCTTCTACTAACCATGAGTAACACCTAGCATATGGCTCATGGTGTGGTCCTTAATGAGGTGAATAGTCATTTACAAAGAACCCTTCTGTTATAGTTTATAGGTTACAATTGCATCCTTCCTTCAACACAATGTCTCCAATTGAACTAATAGGACATGGAAGTCTGTCAAGTCCCTAGTTCAATTACTTTATACTCATTCATAGATATCAACTCATTGATGAACTCATGAAACTCTTTTCATATTCATCCTACCATGGCCATGGATTTAATGAGTTATATTATGAATGCTATATGAGACATTCTCTCTCTTTTCCTGAGAGTGATGGATCCCTTGTTGATCACTCATATGCCTTCACACACATAGCAGTAGGGCCAATGAACACCTTTGCAAACCCCTGAATAGGATTTGCACTTAGTGTTATCAAACTTCTAAAGCTACATGCATAAGGCAACTATGGTGTCTCAGGTCTAAGGATTACTTGTACCACTATAACAATGAGAAACTGATTGACAGGCAGGAAAAAACTCCATTCAGTTTATCTCATATCTTTGGTCACATTCAGTGTACCTATTCTTATAATAGGCACCCACTTGTTGGTTGTAGTGTCTCCACACAAATAGCTTGAGACTAGCTATCCTCCTATAGAGTCAACCTAACAAGTGCTAGTCCTGTGGTTCATTACTGTCCATCATAGTGAACCTTCAACTAGGAATGCTTAAGGAGTTTAGTACAGAGATATATCTATAGTCTCAAAATTACAACTCTTTGTAATTCCATATTCTCAACTCTAACTCCATGGACATATTATGTAAATATAAATGATGCATATAAACATAATAGAATAAGCCCTTTTATTAAATCAATAATAAATGTGACATACATAAATGAAATCAAATGATTGTTCCTAATCCCTAAACAATCATCTCTATGATTGGCTCTAGGGCATAATCCTAACAATCTCCCACTTGCACTAAAGCCAATCGACCATGTATCGCATACCTATCTTCTCAAGATGTTGGTCTTAGACATAACCAATTATGTTTTAAAGCTTTAGTCAGTAGGTCTACAAAAACTTATGTAGATAATATCTTCTGTAATGTATCTATTACCTCTTCCAATGATTCCTCTAATCACTTGGAATTGTCACTCTATGTGTTTGGACTTTTGATGAGACCGTGATTCCTATACTTGAGCTATAGACCCATTGTTGTCACAAAACAAGGTGTGGGCAACTCAATGGAAGGAGCAACTCCAAGTTCTAAATGAACTTATAGATCCAAACAGTCTCCTAGACAATGTGACAATTAATTCACCCTTAATAATGGAATCCACTGTATCTTTCATACAGTTCTTCCATTAAGTATTTCACCAACTAAAGTGAATATAAAATATACCCCATATGGATTATATCCAAATCCATATACCCATCTACTATGAGTTTACAATTTGCATATACAATCCAATATTCCAAATTTGAATTGATTGATAACTATTTGTAACAATTACAACATAATAGATATCAGGTTCAATACATAGTGTAGAATAAGGCTTCTTAACACTTTAAGAACCTTACTTGTGCTATCCTAGGGCATATGCCCTTGAATAATGAATTCTTATCTGAAGTAAATCAGACCTCCCTTAGAATTCTCCATGTTGAACTCCTTCAACATTTCAACTATGTTTGATGATTTGGAGATACTTAGCAATCTATATGATCTATCTCTATAGATCTTGTTGGATGCTTCAGCCAAATCTTTCATGAATTAGTTTTTCTCCAAAAACTAAAACGATTAGGATGTCATTCATATATCATTCATAATGATTAGGATGTCATCTATACTTAGGATAAAGAAAAAGGATCGTACTCCCACTAACCTTTTATACACTCATGGTCCATCTATACAATGAGAGAAATCAAACAATTTGATTACTTTAACTTTATAGATGTTCTAATTATGAGAACCTTGTAGTCTATTAATAGACTTCTATAACTTACACACTTTTATGGTTTTTCACCATTTGATATAACATCTTTATATCCTTTTTAACATATCTCATATTCAAAATGTGTGTTTATAGGTAACAAGATCCAAATGGATTTCAGCATAACTATTATCAAACAAGTTTCTTTATAGACAACTTTTTGCCTATGTTGAAAACATTCTTAAATAGCCAAGCCTTTTAGGTCTCTACCTATCCATATTGGATTTAATGACTCTTAGTCATTTCTCAAGTTGATGTCAAACATCGCCTAATCATAATCAATAAGATTATCTTGGTGATCTTTATCACCAAAGAACAATTCTTTCACATTCTAATGGAGATACAATATCTCTCTTATGTTAAAGAAATATCCAATTTGATCTATGAAAAGAATGTGGTGTAATTAAAGGTTTTGCCTCAATAGGGGCAAGGGTTGGATCTTTGTTGGTTTGTGGCTTTATAAACAATTCTGTAAATTCTATCTACTTTTGCATCTTTCTTGAATGAACTCTTTCTCAAGAAAATCTAGCAATCATCCTAATGAACAACTTTTGTTCATTAGAGTAATAGAAATACTATCCCAACCACTTTTAGGATATACCACAATTCAACACTTACTTGACCTTATTTCCAGATTGTCTACATTATATTTCCAGACAAACGTAGCACAAGCCCAAGCCTTAACTTCTTTAAGTTGGGTTTCTTCCCATATCATATCTGATATAATTGGGACAAAACTGGAGTGAACCCTAAATTATCAATATGTAGCAATTTTAAGGTATATCCTAGATGGATACATTAGTAAAACTCATCATGGATCAAACCATATCTTAATAGGGTTCAATTTGTTCTCTTAGATTCACCATTGAGCTATGGTATTCTAAGATGAGTCTACAATAATAGAATGCATGCTCTACATGACTGTATACATCACAATGTATAGTCAAATTATAAATGTAACTCATTCACTTCACCAAGTAAAAGATGGGTTTGGTCATCTCATAACCAAGTCATAATCGTTACATTTAAATGAGAGTCTCTACATCTCTTGTATTCTCGGAATACGTTGCATTCGCTCTAATTAGTCATTTAAATTCAGAAATCAAATTTCTAGAATGTCTTAAATGACCTAGTTAAGAAATAAGTTCCCAAAATTAATCTAGCAACTCTTGCTCTATTAAAATTTTTAAAGATAACTTATTATCTACTTAACTTTCTGCTTCGATTTAGATTATACCAGAATCCAAAAACCAAGAAGCAGAACTAACCAACAATTTAGTTTAGAGCATGAACCAAAACTTCAAAAGTTTGGTTCCTCTAGGAAGACTGATACTTTATCAAGTTCCCTTTACAATACCTTATATTTACTACAAAATAATTATATTTCTTTGTCTTTGACTTTTCAAGACTTGCTTTCCTCTATGCTTCCATTTTAAATCACATCTAGCTTTTCAAGCTATTCTATGTGATTAATCATTTTTCAAAAGAATGATTATTAATAAACAACTTTTATTACATCCTAGTCTAGAAGAAGTCCTTTATAAGTACTATACTTTATAGTATTATTTTACTCACTATACAACCTTTGTATGTGATGTAGGACATCAAAGGCACTTGCATTGACTAATTTTGCTTCTGAAGCTCATTAGTCATCAATACTATCATATAGCATGGCAACAAGATGCCAATTGTGCATAGTGTCTTTTTCTTCTTAGGATGTTTTATGGAGGGCCTTTAAGAAAAGGCCTAATAGCATATGAACGATCTTATGAAATTAAGAACAATTCTCAATTTCCTAAGTCAATCAAAGAAATCGGGTTTAGTCAAACTATCAATATCCTATATATTAGGAAATAGGGGTTTTGAGGTGAGTAATTAGGTAATCTACATAAACAGAGAATTAGATTTCATTTTTATCCATAATGATTGGGTCTTTAATCATATGGTACCTCCCACTATTTTATCAAATTCCATACACCCTCTAATGGAATTCGGGAATCTCATTCCTAATGGGGATTGGGGTCCCACTGTGACCTAGAAGCCTCACATGTTAGTTTCTTGGCTTCTAACCCACAATAAGAAGACAACTCTTTGTCTATTGCTTCATAAGCAAGTTCCAATCATTTTGCCTCTAGGGAACATACACCTCACATGTTAGTTTCTTGGAATACTTCCCTAGTTAAGTTAAACCCATCATTCACACAGGTATGTTTCGCCAAATATATACCTCACATGTTAGTTTCTTGGTATATACCAGTTTAGGCACCCCATGATATCTCATATGTGATAGTTTCAAGTAATGTCTTTAACATGGGTAGCTCCTACATGTCTGCAGACAAGTACCCACATTAAGGGACGTTAGATGATCCTATAATGATGGAAGGCAATGAAGAATTCATTCCCCAATGACTTCTCCATTTTCAACTTAATATTAAATAAGAGGGGTTTTAAAGGGTCTCATCAAATTAACATGCATCCTATGTATCAAAATTTAAACATATAAATTATGCTATTTATAATCATACATCTCATGCTATTATAAATCATACATCGCATGCTATTATATATCAACATATATAAAGTACCATATTTTGATATTAGTCCCTAAGTGAATAGGTAACATATACCAAACTATGGTATTGGAGCTAAAACAATTATCTCATAAATTAAAGCTCCCACTATGATGATTATGGACTTTGAGAGGATTCAATCCAAGCCAATAGATTGAATCCAAGGTCTAAGGTGGGTGTAGGTGATCGTAAAATAAACCATTCGTAACATGCATGCTTTCTTGAAACACTTCTCTAAGCTTTCAAGTCCTTCAATCTGCTCCCTTGGCTTGATGGTCTCCACCATTGGCTTGTTGGGCTCTATCATGCTCCTTTGGGTCCACCATGCTCCTTAGTGTGCTCTCGATTACATAACATTTACATAATTTAAAGAAAGGGATACATAAAGGGAATGTGGGGTACATAAGAGAACGATAGAGAGAGAGGGAGAAGGAAGGTGGCATGCAAGCCCCAAATAAATTACATCACCCTAATAAAATTACAACTCTTGTAAATAATAACATCCCATTCATAAGACGGCCAATCACAATTGGTTTAAAGGGTATAGTCCATAATCATCATCCAAGCACATCCATACAATCTCATTGCATAATGTAAAGAAAAACTGTAAGCATTAAAACATATGGGCATTATGGTAATTCTCTTGAATGATTTACATTAATCTCATTAATGCATCCTAATCTTATTAGGTTTTAACAAAAATATCCAGAATTAAATAAAGTCTTAACATTTAAGACATTACAGTTTCAATTAATCAAATTAATTTAAAACATGTAAAGTTTCCTAAAATAACTCTAATATCCAATATTAGGGTTTCCTTAATTAAACAAAACAATTTCATTTAATTAAGAATTTCCAGATTTTAATTTAATCCCTACTTGTGTTTTAAACCATTTAAAACATTATAAAATTAATCAATATTAATTAAATAATTAATATAGGAATTAAATAAAATCATTAAAATGATGAATTAGTGTATTAGGGTTTCCTAAAACCCTAAACCCTAAATGCATAACCCTAAACCCTAAATGCAAGCCCTAATCATTAAATGCCTTATGATTGGTCATTTAATGTCCAATCATTAAAACCCTAGGTTCATATGGTATTTAATAAAAGGGATTAGGGTTTAATTAATGCCAAATAGGGTATTAATTACCCTTAATTAATTACACTAATTAGGGTTTCCAAAACCCTAACCCTAGACATCATTAATGGTATTAATTATGCCCTAACAATCAATAACCATGATTGGTCATTTAATGACCAATCATTAACTCTTAATTAAGGTAATTAATATTCCAATTAGGGTTTTAATTAATGCCATAATGAAATTAGGGTTTCATCATTAACTCAAAATTAGGGTTTCATCCTTAACTCTATGCAGCCGTCACTACCAGGGGGCTGCCTGAGCTTGGCTAGGCTGCCATGGCCACCAACGGCTGTGGGAGGCCATGGCCAACCAAGGGAGAGGACTACAGGGGTGTGGGACAAGCCCTTGGACACGTGAGAAAAGGTGGAAGTGGCTGCCATCATCAAGAACAATCAGGGTTTCCAAAACCCATTGCTGGAGCCATTGTTGCAGACCTTGAAGGTCACAATAGCTTCTAAATCCTTATCAATTCGACTCCTCCATTGAAACCAGCTTTTGTATCATGTCCCTACATGAAATACTAAGCTAATAGAAGAGGTTTGGATGATCAAATCACCACCAATTGTTCTAAATAATTAAAACAACAGTAGGCTGCCCAGAATTTGACAGCACACTGTCCATGATCAGAAATTGATTTAAAACCCAGCAAGATGAATGAATTAGGCTACCAAACGAATTTTCCCAGTATCCTACATGTCTTAGGAAACTAATGCAATTGGTTTCATGAAATTTGGAGTTCCCTAACTCAAGTTCTAATCAAAACTCCATTGATGACTTTTCTGCAGAGAAAATCTGCTATGCTGTTCATGAAAAATTTTCAAACTTTTTGAATCTTTTTCCATCAAAACCTTTTTGAAACTTAAAGAAAATCATATACACATGATATATAATGATCCTACAATGATCTTCCATCATAAATACAGCAGCTTTAATTAGAATTAATTGCAAGAACCTTAGGGTTCTAAAACCCAGATTCAGCCTCCATGGTGTTCTTCTCCTTCTTCGTTCTGTTCTAGCATCTTAATCCACTTATGATGCATCTAAATGCTTGGGAACCTTTCCCTACCATGTCTAGAACATAACCCAAGTGGTGGCAACCATTGCCATGCCTTTGATCTCCATCAATGACTCAAAGTTGTGGCTATTGCATTATTCCCGAGCAAAACTGTCTTTCCAGACAGCCTGTAGTAAAAAATTCATAACTTTCACTACAGAACTCGGATTGACGCACCGTTTGTTGGGTTGGAAAGCTTATTTGAAGAGCTTTCTAACCATATATGGCTCGAAAATTTTGGAGAAGAACTCTGAATTCGGCATGCAAAACAAGATGACGGTTTTTCATGGCTACCATGAAAACTGTTCATAACAGTTTTATAAAACCCTAGTTTCCTTATTCTTCTTCTCCAAACTCAAACCCTATGCAACCTATTGCATCCATGGATACACTTAACCATCAATTAGAAGAGGAGTAGAAGAGAATTGACCTAGGGTTCCAAACCCTAGGTTCAGCCATGGAGGAAAACCAATTATGCAGAAAAATTTTCCAGATTTTTGAATCATTCAACTACACCATAATTACCAGCCCATATGTATTTTGTATTATGCATAACCTGTCTCTGATACCACTGTTGGGAATCGAACAAGAGGGAAAAATAGAAGTGCGGAATATAAAAATTTTTTCCTACGATTCCCAATCCCATGAATCTAACTATGCATAACACAAAATCAAACCCTAACTACGAAGAGGGTTAGAACACTTACAGGATTTTTGTCTTCTCCGTTTTGCTCCAAGCTTCTACTCCGGACAGCGGTGAATGAGCAGCCCAAGTGTGCTGCCTCCAACGGTATCCACACCTAGCTAGAGCTTCAAGCCTTTTCTTTCTTCTTCCTTGTTGTTGCTAGAGGTGGAGAAGAGAGAGAGAGAGAAGAGAGCCTCCAAAGGGCTGGACGGCTAGGGTTTATTGTGCAAGCCTATATTATGCCATGTCACACATAAGTGTGACTTATATAGGCAGCCCACTAAAGGGGGCTGGCCATGGGGAAGAAACCCTAATAGGGTTATGTGTAATTACACTTAATTGCACATTAACCCCTATTATTTGTATCAAATACAAATAGGCCTATAAAGAACTATTCTTTATTCACTAAAACCCTTTCTCTCATAGACTTTAAAGCCCTTCTTGCATGATCAGTGTGTGACCCATTGGGTTCACATCATTAAGTAGTAGGAATAGCACGAGGTGTGCACAATGGAACTCTTTCCATTTAGGGTCTAATTGGAACTCCTTCCAATTCCCTAATTGATTATAACTCACTTATATCAATTAGGGCTTCTACTAACCATGAGTAACACCTAGCATATGGCTCATGGTGTGGTCCTTAATGAGGTGAATAGTCATTTACAAAGAACCCTTCTGTTATAGTTTATAGGTTACAATTGCATCCTTCCTTCAACACAATGTCTCCAATTGAACTAATAGGACATGGAAGTCTGTCAAGTCCCTAGTTCAATTACTTTATACTCATTCATAGATATCAACTCATTGATGAACTCATGAAACTCTTTTCATATTCATCCTACCATGGCCATGGATTTAATGAGTTATATTATGAATGCTATATGAGACATTCTCTCTCTTTTCCTGAGAGTGATGGATCCCTTGTTGATCACTCATATGCCTTCACACACATAGCAGTAGGGCCAATGAACACCTTTGCAAACCCCTGAATAGGATTTGCACTTAGTGTTATCAAACTTCTAAAGCTACATGCATAAGGCAACTATGGTGTCTCAGGTCTAAGGATTACTTGTACCACTATAACAATGAGAAACTGATTGACAGGCAGGAAAAAACTCCATTCAGTTTATCTCATATCTTTGGTCACATTCAGTGTACCTATTCTTATAATAGGCACCCACTTGTTGGTTGTAGTGTCTCCACACAAATAGCTTGAGACTAGCTATCCTCCTATAGAGTCAACCTAACAAGTGCTAGTCCTGTGGTTCATTACTGTCCATCATAGTGAACCTTCAACTAGGAATGCTTAAGGAGTTTAGTACAGAGATATATCTATAGTCTCAAAATTACAACTCTTTGTAATTCCATATTCTCAACTCTAACTCCATGGACATATTATGTAAATATAAATGATGCATATAAACATAATAGAATAAGCCCTTTTATTAAATCAATAATAAATGTGACATACATAAATGAAATCAAATGATTGTTCCTAATCCCTAAACAATCATCTCTATGATTGGCTCTAGGGCATAATCCTAACACTAGCCCTTTGCCCAAGAACTACAATGAAAATGAATACTGCAAGTTCCACCAAACAAAGGGCCACCAAACCAACTGTTGCTTCCGCCCTAGGCATGAGATCCAAGACCTCATTGACCGTGGAGTAATCAATTTTCCCAAACCAACCAATAATCCGAATACTCTTCAAAGCTCTTCTATGAACCCCTTTTTGGCCACTGTAAACCCAATCTCTCCAGCCCAGCCAAATGCCAATCCATTGAGATCTCTTGTTGCAATTAAGCAAGAATTTCCAATTCATGGCCCATATCATTCAGAGGACACTCAAACTCTTGCTAGCGTGGGGCTTCTTGATTTTAAGGGACTTTACGAGGCTTAAGGACCCTTTAATGCTCATGGGGATTCGGATAATGTCGGCCGCACAAGTCAAGATGAAGAAAAGAAGAAGTTGATGCCTTGAGGTTTTTGGGAAAGATAATGAGTTTTTTTTTTTCTTGGTGCACTAATTCTATCATGACTGTCCGTGATAAAGAGTTTAAGTCTTTTGTTTGTTTTCTGGTTAGTTAATTGTTTTTTATCTTCGAGTCAAATGTCCTTTGACGTTTTGAGTCTTTCAAGTCCTAGTCATTGTCAATGTGCTCTTCTTTATTCCTTCAATAAAAAGTTTGATTTCAATAATTCCATTGTCTCTCTATTTCTCTTTAATCAATTGACTATCAAAGTGGCATGAACACAAAAGGCTCAAAAGCTCTTCCCCCTAAAAAAGCAAACAAGATGAATGATGAATAAACTGTGACTAATTAACTTGGAAACAAAGAAAAGTCCAAAATGGTAAACATAGGGGTCACCCGCCCACTACACTATGAAGACATAGGCCAAGCAACTTGAGGAGATCTTGAAACCCTTGTAAGAAGCAATTCAAAGATTAAAAGAAGAAATCAACTACCATGCTGTGAGGTTTTGGAGATGTTTATTTCCCTCTTCCTCAAAAGGAAAAGAAAAAAAGTCAAAAGAAAATTTGTGACAAAAAAAAAAAAAAAGAGTAAAAAAAAAAGCACAAAAAGAAAGAGAAGGGATTAACATCCAAAAGCATCAAAAAAGAAGATCAACAACAATCAAAAGAAAGTCTTGTGATCAAGGAAGACTACAATCTATGTTCATGACTCGTGGGAGAAGTTTAAGCCAAGCGAGGGTGGTCCCTATGTGGTTATATGTAGAGCCAAGCCCGCTAGGTTGAAAACCTGAAAAGGCAACCTAGGCAAAAGTAGGGCATTTGAAAAATGATGAAAAAAGAAAAGTGAATTTTCTTGAACTACGAGGACCTGATTCTCCACAAAAAGAAATGTTAGTTTGTTTGATTAATGTCTTGGGAAGATCAAAGTGGAGATACGTAGGCAACCCATAAAGTTACTTTGGGTACGGTCCAATTCATTGAAAAAAAAAACAAATGAAAAAAAGAAAGAGAAAGAAAGGGGCTTTGCACATAACCAACCATTAAAGGCAATTCTTTATGACTAAGTTAAGAAGAAGCAGTTTCATTGATTGAATTAGCGAGCTTAAAATACTACATGCCACTGAGAAAGTTAATTTGATTATTCTTCTTTTTCAATTTGTTCTTGTTTGTCTTTCTCAATTACTTCGTGTGTCCTTCCATTTTTATCCTTTAAGTCTTATGTATCTCCAATGGTCATTGACCTTGTCCTTTAAAAGCACTACAATCCATTTGTAAAGTCCATTAGATTTTGTCCTATCATATCTTAATTTAGACTTAGACTCTTGTCATGGATTTAATGATGGAAAAGGGGTAGCAGTAACCACTAAAGAACAATTTGCTTTAGTTGTAGGCATGAGACTTTATGAGCTTGGGAGAATGGGTGTTGCTTTCTATGAACCTAGGGCTAATTTGTCTTGCTTAGCCAAAGAGCTTGATCAAACATGATACTCTACGAACTTGGGGGTTGATTCTACTCATAGAAGAAGAAATGAAATGTGTGCTGGGGCTGGTTTGTTTAATTAGAGAACCTGAATAAATTAATGAAGAGAAGGGGTTGAGGCTTCAGGAGTTGAATTCCTTTGCTTTAAGGAGAAAAGAAAAAGAAAAAGAAAAGAAAAGAGGAGAAGAAGAGCCCGCTAGGTTGAAAACCTGAAAGGGCAGCCTAGGCAAAAATTAGGGCAACCCGCTAGGTTGAAAACCTGTAAAGGCGACTTAGGCAAAAGTTAGGGTTTTGAAAGGAAAAGAGAAGTGAAGAAAGAAGAAGGGAAGATGAATTTCCACTCTACTCTATACCTTGAAGAAGGATCTATGGGTTTAATCAAATCCTCTTAAAATGCATTGTTTCCTAAAAAGGCTTAACCACAATTTCTAAAAGAAAAATTCCATGACTGTGCTAAGTCTGGATAAGTGACCTGAAAAGCTTTATGAGAAAAATTTGATGAAAATGATGATTGTTTCAATGTGTTTTCTTATGTGAGTTGCATGTCTTTTGGCTAAGCCATAACACATTTACAAAATAATCAATAGGAAATTTTCCCCAATCATTACAAAGACTAAGTGAAAAGATAATTTTTCAAAGTGCGAAGTTACTAAAGTTATGTGAGAAATTGAAATTGTTTTCCTTGAAAAGGAATGAGATTTAAAGAGAAGTTTTCACCTAGAAGGGGTATGATTGTTGATTTTGTTGCATGCTAGAAAAGCTTGGATAAAATGAAAATGTGAAAGGGTTAAGCTTTGTGAATTGTGCATAGGTTGATAACGTTCGACCTTTGGATTTTTTATGATATTGGTATTGAGTTGTTTGATAGCATTTGATTTATGACATTTTTGATTTGTTTAAATAGTTTTCCCCACATATTATCCACTGGTGTAGTATGTGAAGAACTTCATTGGACGCAGTTCGGTGTAAGTTATGGATACCTCATATTATTCACCGGTGCAACTGGTGTAATATGGGAAGAACTTCATCGGACGCAGTTCGGTGTAAGTTATGGATACCTCATATTATTCACTGGTGCAACTTGGTGTAATATGGGAAGACCTTTCATCGAACGCAGTTCGGTGTAAGTTATGGATACCTCATATTATTCACCGGTACAACTGGTGTAATATGGGAAGACCTTTCATCGAACGCAGTTCGGTGTAAGTTATGGATACCTCATATTATTCACCGGTGCAACTAGTGTAATATGGGAAGACCTTCATCGAACGCAGTTCGGTGTAAGTTATGGATACCTCATATTATTCACCGGTGCAACTGGTCTAATATGGGAAGACCTTCATTAAACGTAGTTCGGTGTAAGCTATGGATGCCTCATATTGTTCATTGGTGCAACTAGCGAACAATATGAGAAATATGTGTGAAGAGTTCTGTGGAACTCATGAGGAGTACCTTTGTGTGTGAGGAGTTTTGAGGAGTACCTTTGTCTGTGAGGAGTTCTGTGGAACTCATGAGGAGTATGATTGTGTGTGGAAGCTAGTTTGTGTGTGACGAGTTCTATGGGTAGGTGGCTTTCGACCTATAGAATTCAGTGACATGGCCACCTTCTTTTCATGTGTTTCCCTAGTGGGTATTAATGGAATTGATTTCACCAAACAAAAATGGGATGTTCTTTTATCATTGGTTCACAAGTGAAACTTGTTCACCAATGAGGGGCTTCTGTCACACCCCATTTTTGTCACCTTAGCTAGGACATATCATTTCATGTAGGATTTTCAATCCTTTTTGAGTCTAGTCTTTTGCATTGAGTTTCTATGGCATTGAATATCATGTGTATGAATTTTGAAGTGATTTGGAGTTCATCTCGATAGTCAATAAGAACTTTTGCGACTTTAAGGGCATAATCGTCTTTTAAGTTGTATACTTTCCATTTGACCTTGAAATGAATCCTGAGTCATTCCCTTGAGTTCATATGAGTACGTAGAGTCTATATATAGGTTCAATTTCATGAATTAATGGTTTAAGATCAATTCGGCTCATAGTGGTTCAGGTTGGCTAAAAGACCCTTTCTTGGTTTGCTCAAATCGACTCATAAGACCCAACCAATTTTCTCTCATTTAACTTCAATTGGGCTTTATTTACATCCTAAACATGTTTAGAAAGATCGATTTTCGATTGGGAAAGCATTCGGTTCGACCTCGTGTACAAACCCAGCTTAGCGACGGTGAAGCACCATGGTTAACCACCTTTGTAAAACCTAACCATGCACCCATGGTTAAGGATTTTTGTCCTAAAATGCTTAAAAATGTGTTCCTCTTCGAAACACAGTCGTTTTGGCTTTTATTTCGTCAAAATCGGACTTAATTTGACCCCCGAAAGACTTCTAGAAGGCGAAGGAGTCTAACCGAAGAATGCTGATGGGAGCCCTCGGGTGACCATCTGGGGCCAGACGGTCAGCCGTCCAAGCCCAGACGGTCAGCCGTCCAAGCCCAGACGGTCACCCGAGGGAATCCGTCTTTAAGTCAAATTCTGACTCTTCTCTCCCTCTTTTGACGGTTTCCTCCGCCAAAACAACTTGTCTGAGCTTAGGAGTGTGTAAGTTTGAGTTGTTTGAGCACCAAGAGAGTCTCTAAGAGCCCTAGGATCATTATTTAATGAATTAATCTTAGCCATTGGTTTAGGGGGTCAGTTCTCTATATAAAGGACATGATGTTCAGCACATGGGGGGCCATAAGTGCACTTTACACTTAGAGAGAGAGGGAGCTACGAGTTTGGAGAGCTAGAAGGACATAAAGAGAAGGCTTTTCAACCCTAAGCAAGCAAGAGAACAAGGACTTTGAAGGCAAGGGAGGTTCTACAAGAGGCAAGCACTCTTCTTGAATGATGAATATAGGTTTTCTCCTTCTCCTTCTCCTTCTCCTTCTTCTTCTATGATAGTTCTAGTGTATGTAGTAGTTCCCCATGTTAGGTTAACTCAATGCATTTGTGATATGATATGAATGATTTTAAGAGGATTTATGATTTTATATGCCTGAAAAACTTTGGTTTGCTAAGGTTTTAAAGGTGTCATCTTCTCTCTCTTCTTAAATCATGCATAGTCCATATAGCTTATTCGCTGTGATTATTGTCATGAATTGATGTTTCTGTTAGTTAATATATATGATATGAATGATATTCATGATGATTTGAGCATGTGTTAGAGTCGTTTCATATGTTTTAATGCATAGTTGTGAAATTAGGGTTTCGAAAACCCTAAATTCACACAAGTTTCCTATAGCATGATAGAATAGGTTTTGTTTTCTGTTTTTCTTCATGGTTATTATATATATGATATATATATAGAATAACTATGATAGTTTTTGCCTGCATGTAGTGGATTATTAGGGTTTTATGCATGACATGAGATTAGGGTTGCATTAAGGTCTCTATTTATTCACTGTTTTTGTTGACAACATGATTAGTGGATGACTTTGAGCCTTAATACTATTCTGTCCAGATTGTTATGTTATCCTTTTTGATATGCTTTGAGCACGTGTAAGGGTGCGAACAGGTGCAGTAGTTGCCTTATTGCAAATAAGGTCGCTATGGCTTAAGCTTGATATTGCTCGGAGTAAATTGCACAAGGTAAGTAGGGTATGAAGTGCCCTAATTCACTCTTCTTAACCTTTCTTTTCTCTTCTCCCTCCTAGGGTTATTCTCTAATAGAGGGATATGGTCAACTCTAGGGCTTCTTTCCACCCCTTTTTAAAAGTTTATATCTTCTGTTGGATTTTTTATTAAGAATCATTTTATCTTTGAAAATCACTATGGAAGGAAACCTAAGGTTTACCATAACTCTCTATTAGGATTTAACCCTATTCTTTTCGAACTACGTGGACTTTGATCCGTGTATTTCGCTGCATGGTACGTAGGCGCTCGTTTTGAGGCTCAAGTCCATTCTAGGATCCAAGTATCCTAGGTTTTTCTTCTCTTTTCTTTTTTCTGTTTTGTTTTATTTTCTTTATTTGATTATGCATGGATGAAATGGATGGATGGGATATATTTTATGCATGCTATGTTTTATTGATTGATACTGTTTTGCATGTGATTAAGTTGTTAAATTAGCCCAATCAAATTAAGAGACCAACTCGGGCGATGTGGATGCCTATGGGCTTTGCCCAGAACCTTCCCACATCGTAACTTAGCCCCCGAATCCATTTTCTGGTTTTAAAGACTTAGCCTTTCCTTTCAAAATGGAGTCATGTGGTTTTTGAAAATAAAACATTTTTATGGTTTTCCTCTTTTCCTTAAAAAAATGAGGTGGCGACTCCTTTTTGTTTGTTGTCTTTCACCTCTGTATTTTTTGCCAAACCCTTGTGGGCCGCGCTTTTTCGTGGGTTCACACCTATTTGCACCCTTACAAGTGCTCAAAACCATGCAAAAATACTAACATACAAATCTGGACAGAATAGTATTATGGCCTAAAATCATCCACTAAGCATGCTAACAGCAAAAGCAGCAAACTTTCATAAGCCCTAACATATTCCTAGAACCATATTATGCATAAAACCCTAGAAATAAACTAATCATGCATGCAAAAATATCATATTTACTCCATATAAAAAACATATACAGCAAACATGAAGAAAAGCCAATGAAAAGACCTACTTTATCATGCTGTATGAAAACTAAAACAAAACAAGGACACTAACAACCCTAAACTCACAAATATGCTTAAAAACTTACGAAACAAACTTCACACATACTAACATAAACCTAAACAGAACCTAAATCATGCATATTAACTAACTAAAACAATAAAACACTGATAAGAAACCCTAAGACTAACATGCAATAACACTAATCCTAGCACAAGGACAATAGGAGCACAAGAAACACACCTATGCTAAAAAACCTAAAGGACGGCCCTAAAGCATGCTAAAATTATGATAAACAGTAGATATTCCATGTATATTAACTAGCTAGAGTGTTAATACATGATAAAAAAGCTACCTTTAACATGCAATAGGCCTATCCTATATGAAAACCCATATTCAGCATAAGAAGGAGTAAGGCATACCTTAGGAAGAGGCTTCCTTGCTGCTGTAGAGACTCTCTCTTCCTCTTATGGATGTCTTCAATCAATATTCTCCAAGGCTACAGCAAGAACTCCAGCTCTCCTTCAAGTCTCTCTCTCTTTATTCCCTCTCTAACACTTAGGTTTTTAGGCATAAAGTGGCTCCCCTTGTGCTGAAGCATAGGGGGCTATTTATAGAGTTTCATTAGGATTAATCAATGGCTAGGATTAAAACCCTAAAAATTAATCCAAGGGCTATTAGAAACCCCCTTGGGGCTTAAGTAACTCAGAAGTTACCAAAAAATAGAAGGAAACCCGTCCAAAAGAGCCCAAATATGTCAAAATAGGCAAGAGTCCGCTTCAGCAAGGAATCATAGAGCAATTAGGAAAGTGCTCTCGGGTGACCACCAGGGCCTGGGCGGCTAGCCACATGGGCCCAGGCGGCTAGCCGCCCGGGGCTGGGTGGTCACCCGAGCCCACTTCAGATTTTTCTCCTATTTTGACTCTCAATGCTTCTAGAAGTGTTTCAGGGGGCAAATTAACTCCGATTTTGATGAAACAAAAGCCAAAACGACCGTGTTTCGATGAGGAATATGTTTTTGAACATTTTAGGGTGAAAACCACTAACCATGGGGGCATGGTTAGGTTTGAACAAGGTGGTTAACCACTATGCTCTACCTTTGCTAAGCATAGGCATGCACATAGGGTCAAACCAAACACTTTCCATATCAAAATTGAACTTCATAAAACACTTTTGGGGGTAAAATGATGACTAATGAAAGTCAATTTGAAAAGATTTGGTTGGTAATTGTGAGTCAATTAAGCTAACCCAAAGAAGGGTCAATTAACCAACTTGAACTGTATTGAGCCATTTTAATCCCGAGCCATTGATTCATCAAATTGAACCTAGAAATACCTCTTATGCATCCATATGAACTCCAATTGACAATTTGGAGATCATTTCAAGGTCAAAAGAAAAGTTTGTGACTTAAAAGATGATTATGCCCCTCAAGTCACAAAAGCTCTTATTATCCCTCAAGATCAACTCTAAATTGAACCAAAATTCATATCTATTGTCCTTGTGACTCTAAAAAACTAATGCAAGTGACTAGACTAAAAAACAAAACAAAAACATGCATGAAATGATGAGCCCTAGTAAGGTGGTACAAAAATGGGGTGTGACAGAAGCCCCTCATTGGCGAACAAGTTACACTTGTGAACCAATGATAAAGAACAACCCATTTTTGCCAAGAAAGCCTGGAGAAATCACACACTGTACCAACAAGGATAGGAGGTTGAAAACCTGAGATTGGAATAAAGAAGTGTACTCAAGTCATGAGTATACTTAAACCACTGGGGGTTGAGAATTGATGAGAGAAGCATATTCAAACCACTACGAATGAACACACTTTTGAAATGGAGAAATATATTCTGGTCACGAATATATTTAACCAAGTGATTGAGAATGAAATCTGAGAAGTATACTCAAGTGACGAGTGTACTTTTGAAATGGGGAAATATATTCAGGTCACGAATATATTTAACCAAGTGATTGAAAAAGACTGAGAAGTATACTCAAGTGATGAGTGTACCTTTGAAATGGAGAAATATATTCAGGTCATGAATGTATTTAACCAAGTGATTGACAAATGAACTGAGAAGTATGTTCAAGTGATGAGCATACTATTGAAATGGAGAAATATATTCAGGTCACAAATATATTTAACCAAGTGATTGAAGAGACTGAGAAGTATACTCAAGTGATGAGTATACCATTGAAATGGAGAAATATATTCAGGTCACGAATACATTTAACCAAGTGAGTGACAAGTATGTTCAAGTGATGAACATACCATTGAAATGGAGAAATATATCCAAGCGATGAATACATTTAACCAAGTAATTGATAAATGATCTGAGAAGTGTACTCAAGTGATGAGTATACCATTGAAATGGAGAAATATATCCAAGCGATGGATATACTTAACCAAGTAAGTGACAAGTATGTTCAAGTGATGAACACACCATTGAAATGGAGAAATATATTCAAGTGATGAATATATTTAACCAAGTAAGTGACAAGTATGTTCAAGTGATGAACATACCATTGAAATGGAGAAATATATCCAAGCGATGGATATATTTAACCAAGTAAGTGACAAGTATGTTCAAGTGATGAACATACCATTGAAATGGAGAAATATATCCAAGCGATGAATATATTTAACCAAGTAAGTGACAAATTATCTGAGAAGTATACTCAAGTGATGAGTATACCATTGAAATGGAGAACTATATCCAAGCGATGGATATACTTAACCAAGTAAGTGACAAGTATGTTCAAGTGATGAACACACCATTGAAATGGAGAAATATATTCAAGTGATGAATACATTTAACCAAGTGAGTGACAAGTATCTTCAAGTGATGAACATACCATTGAAATGGAGAAATATATCCAAGCGATGAATATAATTAACCAAGTAAGTGACAAGTATGTTCAAGTGATGAACATACCATTGAAATGGAGAAATATATCCAAGCGATGAATATATTTAACCAAGTAAGTGACAAATTATCTGAGAAGTATACTCAAGTGATGAGTACACCATTGAAATGGAGAAATATATCCAAGCGATGGATATACTTAACCAAGTAAGATAGAGAATAATCTGAGAAGTGTACTCAAGTGATGAGTACACCATTGAAATGGAGAAATATATCCAAGCGATGGATATACTTAACCAAGTAAGTGACAAGTATGTTCAAGGGATGAACACACCATTGAAATGGAGAAATATATTCAAGTCACGAATATATTTAACCAAGTAAGATAGAAAATGAGGATTTGAAACTGAGAAGCATATTCAAAGGGTGAATACACTTTTGAAATGGAAGGATATATCCAAGTGATGAATATATTCAGCCAAGTAGGATAAAGAGTGAGGATTTGAAACTGAGGAGCATATTCAAAGGGTGAATACACTTTTGAAATGGAAGGATATATCCAAGTGATGAATATATTCAGCCAAGTAGGATAAAGAGTGAGGATTTGAAACTGAGAAGCATATTCAAAGGGTGAATACACTTTTGAAATGGAAGAACATATTCAAGTGATGAATATATTCAACCAAGTGGGATGGAAAATCAAGATTTGAAATGAGCATACATGATCAATTTATCAAGAGAAAAGTGACTTAACACATGGTCACTTGTTGGCATGGCACAGGGGAAATATATTCAACCCTTTTGAACATAAAATCAATTCAAAGAATTGATTTCAAGGTGAAATTTGATTGATTTTAAGCTCAAAAAGTGTTGAATATCTCATTTGGAAGAAGGTTTGATCACGCGTTAAGGCGAGACAAAGCGAGAGAGAAAGCCAAAACAAAGTGGCTTGGGTGACCACCAGGCCTCGGGAGGCCTGGTGGCTAGCCGCCCAAGGCTTGGGTGGTCACCCGAGCCATTTGCTGAAAAATTCTGGGTTTTTAAATACAAGGGGCACTATTCATACCCCCCATTCAACCCAACCCGAAAATTGAGAGTTTCTCTCTCTAGGAAGCTTACCCCATTTTGCAAAATCACTCCAACACCCAAAGGCATTCAAATCCACACTTCAAGAGGGATTCATACACATGAAATAGCATCATTAGCACCCAATTTCACATCAAAAACAAGAAATTTGCAGCACTTTGCAAATCAAAACCCATTAAACCCATTTTTGCTCAAAACAAGCTAGTTCATCCACCATGGATCCAAATGAAGACTCCACTTCAAAGTATCCATTCCTTGACTCAAAGAGTAGATACAAGGCACCAATATATGATGTTCCTCAGGGGAAATTGCTCCTAGAACTAAAGAATCATCTCTCCTTTATCCATTCCAAGCAAGAGGTAAGCTTACCCATTTTAAACTTTTCTTTGAAATTTTCACTTTTGTTGATTGAAATGCATTCCCATGAACTCTCTGTGAGTATTCCTAGCAATGTTTGCAATGCCCATTGATTTTGGCAAGGATTGGATGTGAAAAGAATTCAATTTGAAAGCTTGGTGAATAGTGCCCACCAAGTGTTTGATAAAATGCTTGAATGATGAAAATTCATCCAATCTTTGTAAAATTGATGTGTATTGCAAGGCAAAATCATAGGCATTCATTTCTAATTGATTTTAGAAACAAAACCAAGCATTTTCATGAACTTTGAAAAACAAAGTTTGCTATATTTTTGAAAAACCAATGCTTTCATGAACAAGGTTTGCTTATTTTTTCCTTAAAAAACCACTTTAGAAAACAAAGTTTGCTTGCTATTTTCTTTGAAAAATCCATGTTTCCATGGTCTTGGAATGCATGGTTTACCAATGATCATGAGTTTGAAGAATGAAACCAACGTTTTCATAAACTTTCAAAGCAAGGTTTACTTGTTCATGAACTAAAAGACTTAGTTTTTGGAAAGCCAATTATCAATGCTTGCATATGATTTTTTACACTAACTAGGTGAATCATTCTTCTTGATTAGCCCAATTTCCAAGACCTACGCACAAGGTCTTCGATAAAGAATCTTATTGAGTGGTGGAAGCATATGGAACACACCCAACCTTCCGCAAGAGACTTCATTAAGAAAGCGGGTTTTGGTTGGTTTCTTGACTCCCTATGGAATGAACAGTGGGATAGGCAAGCCCTCCTTGCCTTAGCTGAATTATGGTGGGATACCACCAACACCTTCCACTTCAGTTTTGGGGAGATGACCATGACTCCTAAGGATTTCTCAATCATCACCGGTTTAAGCCTCAAAGGAAAGAGGTTGGAATTCTATGGGGATGCCAACACGGATAGTGCTTATCTCCTCACTATGTTGGGGATGGATATTGAGGCGGGTTCCCGCGGTGTTAGGAGGACATGGCTATTTGAGAATTTTGCCAACCAAGTAGAAGGTGTGGGAGTGGCTCCCGAGTGCATAGCTAGGGCTTTCATGATCTATATGCTTTCTTGCACTCTCTTTGTTGGTGCCAATGACATGGCACAACTGGGCTATCTTGCTTCCATGGTAGATGTGAACAAGATGGGGAGGTATAACTGGGGAGGGGCAGCACTAGCTACTATGTACAGATCCATGTCCGACATGTCTCGAGGTGTTTCCAAGAATTTTGGTGGGCTTCCATTTGTTTGGGAGGTAAGTAAAAATGTTAATTTTTAAATTCCTCTCAAACTTGACTTGATTTTAATGCTTTTCTTGAATTTTGACAGATATGGTACTATGAATACCTGGGACTGTGCCGCCCTGCCCTGGACAATGAGATACAAGAATGGCCCATACTTGGGAACTATGCTCCCAACAAGATAGCTGTGCGTGCCCCCAATAGGCACGACTACGCCTATGCGAGGGCGTACTTGGCGAGCCTAAATGCTGATATGGTGATCCTCCTTCCTCATTCTTTTCTTTCATTCATTTTTTATTATCTTGCTCATCATTTTCTCAAATTCAACAGGTAGAGTGGAGCCCATGGGGACTGTGGGAAGGCAGGCTGCCTAGGAGGTGTGTGTCATGTTTAGAGTTGACTGGGAAGAGGGTACTCTTTGAGGGTCCCTCAGGGTGATACTGGTATTTAGGGGAGCGCGTCCTTAGGCAGGTGAAAGGACGAGTGGATGCCGCTCTTACCCCTGTCTTGCCTCCCATGAACATGAGGCACACTGACTCTCTGGATGGGGATGAGCTGATGGAAGCTCTTATTGGATGGGATGCTGAGGAGTTCACCTCGCCCAATACCGACTACATGACTTTTTGCAACCAATTCCTGATGCACCCTAGAGTCATTGGCTTCCCACCTCAAGGGGTGAGTTTCTATCCCATTTTTTCAATTATTGATTTATGCAAACAATCCTCTTAAATAATTTGTTTATTGTAGGGCCGGCGAGCTCGTGGACATAGTTCCACAATAGCGTCCTCCACAGGCATGACTTATGGGGATGAGGATTATGAGATGAGGGGAATGGCACAGCCGCCTCTCCCAGTTCTCGACTGGCAAGTGAACCTATGCAATGGGTTGGAGTTCATGAAAACTGACATTACCCGCTCTGCTTTTAATGAGGTCCCCAAGATCGACTCGAGCTACGAGCATGTAAGCTCTAAACCTTTGCCTCCCTTAGAACCTCTTTCATCATTTATTAACCATGTTCATTGTCACACCCCATTTTTGTCACCTTAGCTAGGGTTTGTCATTGCATGTGTCTTTTTGTTTCCTTTTTGAGTCTAGTCTTTTGCATTGAGTTTCTAGGGTCCTAAGGATGGTGTCTATGAATTTTGGTTCGATTTGGAGTTGATCTCGAGGGTTAATTAGAACTTTTGTGACTTGAGGGGCATAATCGTCTTTTTGGTCACAAACTTTCCATTTGACCTTGAAATGATCTCCAAGTTGCCAATTGGAGTTCATATGGTTGTATTTGAGGTATTTGTGGGACCAATTCGATGAATTGGAGGTTCGGGATTAGAATGGCTCATTAAGGCTCAGGTTGGCTAAAAGACCTACTTCGGGTTAGCTCGAATTGGCTCATGATTTTCACTCTATGACTACTCATTTGACCTTGATTGGTCTTGATTTCATCCCCAAATGTGTTTAGGGAGGTTGAATTTCGAATTGGAAAGCATTCGGTGCGACCCTATGTGCATACCTAAGCTAAGCGATGGTGAGGCATAGCGGTTAACCACCTTTGTAGGACTCAACCATGCAGCCATGGCTAGGGTTTCTCACCCTCAAGTGACTCAAATTACATTCCCCTTCGAAACACGGTCGTTTTGGCTTTCGTTTCGTCAAAATCGGAGTTAATTTGAACCCTAAAACACATTTGGAAGTCAAAGGGGTCAAAAATGGGCATATGCTGACAGAGCCTCGGGTGACCACCCAGGCCTGGGCGGCTAGCCGCCTGGGCCCAGGCTGCTAGCCGCCCAGCCCCAGGTGGTCACCCGAGCCACTTTCCTTTTTTGAGCCTTGACGCGGCTCCCACCCTATTTTCTCGGATTTGCTCGCCTTTGGCCGCCATTTAACCCTAATTTCAGCCCTTTTTGACCTACTTGAGCCCCAAGGTAACCTCTAAGAGCCCTTGGATCAATCCCTAGGGTTTTAATCCCAACCATTGAGGGTTTCCCCTCAAGCCCTATAAATACCCCCTTATACTTCAGCAATAGGGGGACACTTTGGAGGCAATTTCTGAAGTGTGAGTGAGACTTGGAGGCTATGGCAGCCATCCTTAGGGTAGTTTAACTTAAACTTTGAGTGAGAGAGTGTGAGAGAAGGCTTGAAGGAGGGCTGGAGCATTGCTTGAAGGCTTGAAGGAGGTTGTTTCCAGCAGCACATAAGAGGAGGAGGACTCTCTACAGCAGCCACCATAGGTAAGCCTCTTCCCCTTTCTCTCTTTCATTCAAACTAGGGTTTTTGCATAAGATAGCATTATTCCATGTTCAAGCTTGTGTTTTTATTGTGTTTTGCTACTTCTATTAGTTAGTGTGCATGTTTAGGATCATATTCATGGGCTGTTTAGTATGCTAGGATGTTATTCCATGTGATTTACTGAATGTTTGGGATTCTAGGGTTCCCTTAGTGCTGAAATTGGTTTTCTACATGAAATAACACTTTTGCATATTGAAGCTTGTGTTTTTATTGTGTTTTGATACTTCTATTAGTTAGTATGCATGATTAGGATAATATTCATGGGCTGTTTAGTATGCTAGGATGTTATTCCATGTGATTTACTGCATGTTTGGGACTTTAGGGTTTCTTAGGTGCTTAAAATGGTTTTCTGCATGAAATAACTCTTTGGCATATTAGAGCTTATGTTTTTATTGTGTTTTGTTGCTTCCATTGGAATGTATGCATGATTAGGATAATATTTATGGGCTGTTTAGTATGCTAGGATGATGTTCCATGTGATTTGCTGCATGTTTGGGATTCTAGGGTTTCCTTAGTGCTGAAATTGAGTTTATGTTTAGAATAGCTATATTTCATGTGCAAGCTTGTATTTTTCTCATGTGTGGATGCTTCTATTGATTAATATGCATGATTAGCATGATGTCTATGATGGGCTTTGCATGATTTAGAGTTATTTTATGTGATTTTGAGCACAATTGCGATTCTAGGGTTTCATTCATCCTTGTATTAGGAAAGTAGCATATAGCATGATAGCTTAGGGTTTTTCTTTGTATTTTCTTCATAGTTGATATATATGTGCTGCATATTTGATAACTATGATATTCTTCTGCATTCATAGTAGTGGATTTTAGTGTTTTTTGCATGTCATTGCATGTAGGGTTGAATTAGGGTTTTAGTTAGCTTATGATTCATGTTGTTGCATGACTTGTGGTTGATTTTAAACCTTATTTCAATTCTGTCCAGATCTGTTATTTGTCCTTGATATGATATTTCGAGCATGTGTTAGCCCATGTTTGGGCATGATAATGGCTTGATTTGGAATCTAGCTTGTTTGGTTGGTATTTTTGGTATGTTTTGCATGGAAATTGCAGGTGCTTTGACAGGTACAACAGGTGCAACTACCCCACCAATGTGGGGTGGTTATTTTGGCTATTGTGAGATGAAATCTTACAAATAAGGTAATTACCCTATGCAATAGGGTGGTTACTTTGACAGGTTGCTTTTGCTTAAGGTAAGTAGGGTGTGAGGGTGCCCCAATTCACCCTTCTTTCCTTCCTTTGAAACTTTCCCTTTCTTCCCCCCCTAGGGTTGTTTCCTAATAGAGGGGTATGGTAGATTCTATAGTTTCCTTTCAATAAAAAATACCTTTTAAATCAAAGTTTCCATCTTTTATCAAATTCCATATTTTACCAAAAATCTTTTGAGAATCATTCATTTTTGGAAACTTACCATGTTTTACTTGAAAGGAAACTTAGGGTTTACCATAGGCCTTGATTAGGTTATAACCCTATTCCCTTTCGAACTACGTGGACTTTGATCCATGTATTTCCATACATGGTACGTAGGCGCTCTTCGTGATGTTCAAGTCCGCCCTAGGATACTAAGTATCCTAGGTTTTCTCCCCCTCCTTCTTTTTTCTGTTTTTTCTTTGATTTACATGATTATATGGATGAATGAATGAATGATATGCATGCTGTCCTGTGATGATAACTGTTGATTTGTGTGTGATTAAGACTTTGATTTAGCCCAATTAAATTAAGAGACCGTTTAGGGCGATATGGGTGCCTATAGGCTTTGCCTAGAACCTTCCCATATCGTAACTTAGCCTCCGAATCCCCGATTTCTCTGGTTTCCAAAAGATCATTTGCCTTTCCATTTTTAAATATGGAGTCAATATTTTGTTTTCCTAAAACAAAACCGTTTTTAGGGTTTTCCTTGTTTCCTTTAAAAAATAAGGTGGCGACTCCTTTCTTTTTCCAAACCCATTCGTGGGCCCTCTTTTCCTGGGTCCACAGATTGGCGACTTTTAAACCCTCCTGTGGGCCTTAACAATTTCTGGGGTTCACAGACTTGGCGACTCCACTGGGGATTTGTGGGCTAGACTCTATACAATTTGATTGGGCTAAGTTAATTTCTTTTGTTTAATTAAAATCAATCACATTGCATTCGCTTGATTGTGTGCTTTCATTTATTGCATTGTGTGCGCAAACTCTTGCATGTTAGGATCGATGTCCCTTGCCACTGACGGGCCTAGCCTCAACCTTGGTTTTCCTGATTCCATGAGTTGGGGCGAAAGCTCTCAACCTCTCTTGCCAAGTACCCTTGGGCTTGCCCTTGGGTATATTAAATGAGTTAATCACGTACTGCTGGACCCACGCGGCGTTCCTGATGCCACATGTGGTTAGGTATAAAGATTGCTCAAGCAAGTGAAGGACCCCAGCCTACCCTTATCATTAGTCCATATAGACAGACTTGCAGGACACTATGGTTTCACCCTTATGCACCCACATTGTTTGTAATGATATCATGACCGTGTTTGTGATGTGCTTAATGGAAAAATTAATAGAGGACCTTTGCACCCTATATCCTTAATACGTACCTTTCGCCCATGACCCTTGTAAAGGTGATTGGATTAAAAGGGACTAATTGAGTATATATGATGTGAAGTCATTGAGACAAATATGGAAGCCTAGGACATACCCTTAGGATGAGAGACTGATTGTTCCCTTTCGTAGAGGAGTGAGAGGACGTACTGGCTTGGATCCGCGACCAGCAAGGGCGCTTAGTGAAGATTGATTCTACCAACCAGTCAGACATGGCCGAAGAAGCAACTAGTGAAGGGGGTTTTGATGTTGAGACTTGTTTGAAGGCTATCATGACCAAGCTTGATTACACCACTGATGTATCCGAGAGAGCATTGAAAATGGCCCAAGATATCCAACATAAGATGTCCGAACCCGAACAGAATAATGGCCGTACCCCGGGGGATAACACCGAAAATGGGACCCAGTCTGGAGAGGGCACTAAGACCAATGATGGGGGAAGTACTCAGCCCAAAGGGAATGAATCACCTGAAGTTTTTAACCTGGAAGGGGGAAGTAAGGGGAAGACCTCTGATACAGACTCTGTGTTGGCTAGCAAGGTGGAAGCCTTGGAGAGAACTATAAAGGGAATCCGTAGGACAGATGACATGGTGGATGTACGTACCCTATCTTTGTTTCCTCAAGCTCGTATTCCACTACAATTCAAGATGCCTGAATTAGAAAAGTTTGATGGAACGGGTTGCCCCAAGACCCATTTGAAGATGTATGTACGAGCTATGCACCCTCGAGGAGCGACAGATGAACTCTTGGCCCAAATGTTCCATGAAACCCTAGCCACTTCTGCTTTAAAGTGGTTCCTAGCCTTGGATGAGAATAGAACCCGAACTTGGGAAGACATATGTAATGAGTTTTCAGAGCACTACAAGTACAACACTGAGGTGGATGTCACAAGAAGGGACCTAGAGACCACAAAACAAGGGGCTAATGAGACCTTTTCCGCTTTCATTACAAGGTGGAGGCAAAAGGCCTCGAAAATGGCGGATAGACCGAATGAGGAAGATCAGATTCAATTGGTGGTTAAGAACCTATTGCCGGTGTATCACAAGCACCTCTTTGCTCACTACTTCCCTAATTTCAAGGCTCTTATCGGAGCAGGTACACAAGTTGAGGATGCCATTGCCGATGGGTCAATCAAGACAGAAGAAGTCCAAAAGAACCGCAGGCCGAACTTTGCTGGGAAAAACAATGCCGAGGTCAATGCCATAGCCCAACCCATTCAACCTATCTCCCTAAATGACACCAACCCACCTCGCCAATTCACCGAGCTGCATATGCCACTTGAGAAAGTACTTGAAAAGCTAAAAAGCCGAGGCCTGTTGAAACCTCTCGACCCAAGACCACCACCAAATCCATTGCCCAAGAGCTACAATGAGAATGAATACTGCAAATTCCACCAAGCCAAAGGCCACTCAACCAACCGTTGCTATCGCCTTAGGCATGAGATCCAAGACTTACTTGACAAGCAAATCATCTCACCACCAACTCCACCAAATCGCCCAAATGTCACCCAAAATCCACTTCCCTCTCATAATTCATCCAACTCCATAAATGCCATTGAAGCCGACCCATCTCGACCTTGCCTACCCATAAGACAATACACTCCATTACCCATGTCCTTGACCCAAGCCTTTCACCAATGCTGCGACCAAGGCCTTATCATACCTCACCCTCCAAAGCCAAGACCCCAAACACCCCATCAATATTGCCAATACCATGGTATACCCGGCCATGACACTGATGACTGTGCTATGTTGAGAAAGGTCGTTCAAGACCTCATTGATCAAAAGACCCTACAATTGCCAAAGAAGTCCATTCAACAGCAGTTGAAAGAAAGGTATGAAGCAGGAGACCCTCAAGTGGGGTTATTGGGAGAACCTTCGGGGAAGTTTGATTACTATGTGCTTTATCCTGATCCATTGCCAAGTGAGCCCATAATTCCTACCGGTTGGGATGATATACCTGAAGAGGTGCAGATGGAGGACATTGACATGATTGAATGGGATGACCTGATGGGTGACACAAATGAAATTGATGACATATGGGCTAGTGATGAAGAAATAGACCACATGACAAGAGGGGGCCGTCATTTCAAACCTCCGCACTTGGAATCTGATAATCCACTGGGTGAGTTAGATAAGCGCCTTGATGTGCAAGAAGAAGAAGACGAAGTACTCCGACAATTGAAGAAGACCAATGCCAATATCACCATCTGGGGCTTGCTTATGGCCTCTCACAAACACAGACAGACAGTGCTGAAGTTGTTAAACCAGATACAGGTTCCGGTTGATTTGTCTCCTGAGGGATTGGTGAATCTAGTAAACCCTGCTCCGAAGAATTCCACTATAGTGTTCACAGAGGCGGACTTACCTAAGAGTGGGCCAAGCCACTCCCAAGCCTTTCATATAACTGTTGATACCATGGGGAAGAGAGTTCCTACGGTCTTGATTGATAATGGTTCCGCATTGAATGTATGTCCCTTGAGAACTGCAACTGTTTTGGGCTTGGGGCCCACTGATTTCACTCCATCTGGGCAGACAGTGAGGGCGTATGATAATACCCGTAGAGAAGTAATTGGGGTGATCACTCTACCTTTAATCATGGGACCCACGGAGTTCAGAGTGGAATTTCAAGTTTTGGATGTGCCGTCATGTTTCAATCTGTTATTGGGAAGGCCTTGGATTCATCCCGCTGGGGCTGTACCATCGTCATTGCATCAAAAGGTGAAGTTCCCACATGAGGGAGCCATTGTCACGCTTCAAGGGGACTATGATTTGAAAATGGCGGGTATACCCATATGTGAAATAAAACCGGAATCAGTTGAGATACCCTTGTCTGGGTTTGAGTATGTGCAGTGTATAGAAAAGGAGTTGGAAAAGGAAGAATTGATACCCCTTGACTATTGTCCTCATGGTAATTTACATGTTGGTGAGATAATGCGGAAAATGAATTTCTTCCCGGGTATGGGCCTAGGGCGTCGCCAACAAGGAATTCCCCACTCTGTTCAAAGTCGGGTTGTTTCCTATACTTTTGGGTTAGGATATGAGCCCACTAAGAATGACTATGCAGAAATGACAAGGAGGAATAAGGAGAAGGGAAAAGCTAGAGCAGAAGGAAGGGTGCCAGACTTTAAGATTTCACCGTACAGGCCGACTCTGAATGGCTGTTTCATCAAGGAAGGGGATGACTTCCTGTACTGTGGGTTCCCAGAGCCTATGTTCAATCCAACAACCAAGATCAGAATCCCGGGGTTTGAGATTTTCTTCACCGAGTGGTATCCAATCACCGCTGAAATGGTGGATGATGAAGCCATCAATGACAGTTATTGGGAGAGGAAAGAAGAAGATTGGGTGGAGCACATGGATTCTGACACCATGGTCACTTTGTTTCAAGACATGGTCCTTACTATGGAGTTCGAAGGCGAGCAAGAGTTCGGAAAGGAAGAGCCACCACACTATTGCACTTTTTACCCAAGTTCTGATCCAGCATTGGCAGATAGAGATTTTTGTGACAAGTACTTTACAGAGGGGCTGAATCCTCAGAGCTTGACAGGTTGGTACAATTCTATGGGAAAGAAGAAAGAAGACTGGGTAGAGCATGTGGATACCGAGGCTATGGTTACCATGTTCCAAGATATGGTTCTTACTTTGGGGGAGTCAACAACAGAAGATTGCCAAGATTCGTCAATTCACCATGCAACCATGCCACTTCACAATTGGTACCTAGAAGATGGAGCCATTGCAGAGATCCTTGAAGAGGAAGATCATGACTTGCCTGATAATAGCTTGTAGGTTCCTTAGTTAGAGTCTTTCTTGCTTTCAATAAAGTGTGTCCGCCTATCCCACTTTGTGGCACCAAGTTTTGTTTCCTTTTCAAGTTTGTTTGTTCCTTTAATGAAGTGTGTTTCTTTTATACATTGTTTGCTTGCAGTGTTTCTTTTTTCTCTTCTATGGATATTTATGGCATGGATATAGATCCTAGGAATGACGTCCCCCCGGAGCTCGTCGAGCGAAGGAAAAGGGGTGTCACCGAACCTAACATGGATGAATTGGAATCAATCAATTTAGGGACAAATGAATTGCCAAAGATAATTAAAATTGGGATAACCCTTTCACCACTTGAAAAAGGAAAGCTGATAGCCCTCTTAAAGGCCAACATAACGGCCTTTGCATGGTCTTATGAAGACATGCCCGGCATAGATCCAGACATTGTGCAGCACTTCATCCCCACCAATCCCCTTAAAAAGCCGGTAAAGCAAAAATTGAGAAGATTGAAACCCGAGTGGGCATTGAAGGTAAAGGAGGAAGTAACCAAGCAACTCGATGCGGGGTTCCTACAGGTTGTGGAGTATCCCGAGTGGTTATCCAATATAGTTCCCGTGCCTAAAAAGGATGGAAAAGTGAGGATGTGTGTGGATTTTCGAGATCTTAATGCAGCAAGCCCTAAGGATGATTTCCCTTTGCCCCACATTGATGTATTGGTAGATAGTACTGTAGGACATGCGCTCCTCTCTTTCATGGATGGGTTTTCCGGATACAATCAGATAAAGATGGCGCCGCAAGATATGGAGAAAACGGCCTTTATCACACAGTGGGGAACGTATTGCTATAAAGTGATGCCATTCGGTTTGAGAAATGCTGGGGCTACCTATCAGAGAGCTGCTACAACATTGCTGCACGACATGATCCATAAGGAGGTGGAAGTATATGTGGACGACATGATCGTGAAGTCCGTGAATCGAGAAGGACACTTCAGGACACTGGAAAGGTTCCTGGAGCGAGCAAAGAAGTACAACTTGCGGTTGAATCCTCAGAAATGCGCTTTTGGTGTCACTGCAGGCAAGCTATTAGGATTCATGATTACTCAGAGAGGAATTGAGGTTGATCCGGGAAAAATCAAGGCCATTGTGGAGATGGAGCCGCCTAGCACAGAAAAGCAGATTCGAGGGTTCTTGGGGAGAATTCAGTACATAAGCAGGTTCATTGCTAATTTGACTATGGTGTGTGAGCCGATTTTCAAGTTGCTTAAGAAGGGTGTGCCGAAGGTATGGAATGAAGAATGTCAAGGAGCCTTTGAGACTATCAAAAGGTATTTGAGTAATCCACCAATTCTAGTTCCCCCGCGACAAGGTGAACCGTTATTGTTATACTTGACGGTCACTGAAACCGCTACGGGAGCTATGCTAGCTCAGTACCTTGAGGGGTCAAAAAAGGAGAATGCCATTTACTATCTAAGCAAGAAGATGATAGATTATGAGGTGAAGTACAACGCCATAGAGAAGGCTTGTGTGGCTTTGGTATGGGCAACTCAGAAACTACGTCACTACATGATGTCGTATGAGGTTTTCTTGATAAGCCGAAGGGACCCACTGAAGTACCTGATAGAAAGGCCGGTTTTATCCTACAGAACTGCTCGTTGGTCGATTCTCCTCAATGAATTCGACATAAAGTATGTAACACAGAAGTCAGTAAAAGGAAGTGTCATTGCAGATTACTTGGCTAGCTGCCCTGTGGCGTCATCAGAACAATTCAATGATCGATTCCCCGATGAGGATGTCCTGGAGATTGGAAAGAAGAGTTGGAAAGTATACTTTGATGGAGCTGCAAATAAGAAAGGGTATGGGATAGGAGTCCTACTGGTTTCACCTGAAGAAGCATTCACACCCTTGGCGGTTAAGTTAGGGTTTGAAGCAACCAACAACATTGCTGAGTATGAAGCCTGCATCCTTGCATTGGAAGCCGCACTGGAATTGGGGATCAAAGAGTTAGAGGTTTTCGGAGATTCAGCACTGATTATCTGCCAGATAAAGGGAGAGTGGAAGACTCGTGATGAGAAGCTGCTACCATATCATGCCTATTTAGAAGCCTTGACTAAAGAATTTGTGGAAATAGAGTTCAATTATTTGTCAAGAAATAAGAACCAATTTGCTGATGCTTTGGCAACTCTAGCTTCTATGGTGGAAATCCCGGATGGTGGGAATGTAAAACCGTTGGTGATAGAATGTAGAGAAAAACCTGTGTATTGCTGCTCTATTCGAGAAGGAGAAGTGAAAGATGGCCATCCTTGGTACTATGACATCATGAAATTCATTGAGGAAAGGGAGTATCCTGAAGGAGCATCCCGCATTGATAGGAGAACACTGAGGAGGCTAGCGAGTCACTATGTTTTGTGTGGAGGAAAGCTATACCGAAGGTCATACGATGGGGTCCATCTGTTGTGTGTCACTGAGGAAGAAGCCGAACGTCTTGTTAGTGAAATCCATGAAGGAGTTGGAGCACCGCACATGAATGGTTATATGCTAGCTAAGAAGATCATGAGGTTGGGTTACTATTGGTCTACAATGGAGAGAGATTGCCATGCACATGTTAAGAAGTGTCACAAATGTCAAGTCTTTGCTAATGGACAACACTTGCCTTCCATGCCTTTGACAAGCATGTCATCACCTTGGCCGTTTGCAGTGTGGGGAATAGATATAATTGGGCAGATTAAGCCGAAAGCCTCCAATGGGCATGAGTACATATTGGTAGCTATCGATTACTTCACTAAGTGGGTAGAGGCAGCATCCTTCAAGACCCTGAATGCCAAGAAGGTAGCGCAGTTCATACAGCTCAACATCATCTACAGGTATGGGGTACCCCATGAGATTATTTCAGACAATGGTCAGCACTTTCAGAAAGAAACCAAGGAGCTTTTGCAGAAATACAACATAGTGCACCATTTATCCTCCCCTTATCGCCCGCAGACTAATGGGGCAGTGGAGGCCGCCAACAGGAATGTTAAGAAGATACTACAGAAAACAGCTGACACCTACACTGATTGGCATGAGAAGTTGCCATTAGCCTTGTGGGGCTATAGAACATCTGTGAGATCGTCAACAGGGGCTACCCCTTATTCCTTGGTGTATGGGATGGAGGCTGTTTTGCCTATTGAGTTGGAGGTACCGTCATTACGGGTTGCTATGGAGAGTCAGATAGCAGAAGCAGATTGGGTTAAGAACCGTTATGATGAGCTGGCATTGCTCGATGAAAGGCGATTGAGGGCCTTGTATCATGTGCAGGGATATCAGCGAAGGGTTGCAAGAGCATTCAACAAGCATGTCAAAGACCGAGGTTTGAAGACAGGGGATTTGGTGTTGAAAGAAATCAGAGCTCCAATTTTTGATCCACGAGGGAAGTTCAAGCCAAGTTGGGGTGGCCCGTATGTTATCAGGGAGATATTACCAGCAGGGGCTGTTCGCCTCATGGATTTGGATGGAATTGAGTTCGCTCGCCCTACCAATTTGGATCAATTAAAGAAGTATTATGTGTAAGGCCTGCTAGGTTGAAAACCCATAAGGGCGGCCTAGGCAAAAGTTAAGGCATTTGAACTACGAGGGCCTGATTCCCCATTCCTAAAAAAAAATGAAAAAAAGAGAAAAATGAAGAAAAAAAAAATGAAAAAAAAAAAAAAAAAAATTGAAAAAAGGATGGGGATACGTAGGCAGCCCATAAAGTTACCTTGGGTGCGGTCCAAACAACACCACAACAACAAATCTCAAAATTGAATTATTATTGGCAATTCATTTAGAACTAATTGATTGACATAGCAATTTATTGATGTTAGATAAAGAACTATTGACATGCCATAGATAACCTATTTCTAAAAGTCTTCAAGTCTTTTTGTTTTTCTTCAGAGTCTCTTGGTTTGCTTTCTGCTCCTTTCTTTCAAGTCTTCGCTTCTTTCGTAAGTCATGAGCATGTGTTGCTTCCACTGCTTCCAGAATGTCTTCCCTGCAAAACCCAAGTCTTGTGTCCTTGATAAGGTCATAAATCCTTTCCCTGCGTATGGTTTCTCTTTCACCTAAGCTATTCTTCAACCATGTCTTGTATTCAGGGCTCATGACATAAGGCCCATCAGTGTTCTCAACTCGAGTCAGTTTCAGTTGGTCAGTCCATCTAGTCTTGGCCCACTTAACTATTGTGGGGCCCACAGGTTCAACAGAATAATCAAATACCACAGAAGTAGGTATGGTTTGCATGGCACCCATTTGACGAAGGATTCTTGAAGTCCAATAGAATGAAGTTGATCTCAACCCTATGAGCTTGACCATAGCACACCCAGAAGTTCGAAGAAGAATTTGTTCCTTGCATCCCCATGTGGAGACAAACCACCTGATGTTTCGCCATGAGAGAGTTTGGAAGTAGCCCAACCATTCCCTCAAAGAGAACTGACCAGGAAGTTCAACTCGACGGCAACAATAATGTTGGGGTTTGTATGGATTAATGGTGGTAGGAGATAAGAAATTAAGCCTTTCAAGAAGCCACATCTGCAGTAGAATGGGGCTCCCTCCTAATGGGGCTTGTGGGTTATCATGAACTTTGTCTAAACTATTGAGGGTTTCAGCTAGCACCATGGGAATCAGGTTGTTATGTTCAAGAAGAAAAGGGATCAGTTCACAAATTTGAATAGGGACATAGAGAGTCCCCGTGGAGATAAGGAAGCGACCAACCAAGCAGAAAGCAAGAGCATGTTGAGTAGGAAGGTTGAAATCCAAGGTACCTTTGCTATCATGAGCCAAGAAGGAAGTTGCTATTTCCATGAGATTCACCTTATGATCCTTCACAAATATGGAGGCCTCTTGTTGAGAAATCCCAAGGAAGTTGGAGAAGGAAATCAGGTAACTTGAGCGAGGAGTAGGGAGGATGAAAGGTCCCACAGGTGAAACTCCATACAAGGCGCAGAATTCCTCCATTGTTGGGCATAGTTCTTCATAGTTGAAGCGGAATACATGAAGTTGGGGATCCCAAAAATATGTAGCAGCAGTAAGAAGAGTGGTTTCAAGCTTCACATGCATCAAAGAAAGCAACGTATCCAAGCAGTAGCGCTTGAACTCCTTCCTTGCCTCCGCACTCATAACTTTCAGAAAATCACTCAAGAGCTTGTCTAGGGCTTCCATAACTTTCTCTCAATGAATGTTAGTAGGGTTTGAGACCCCTTGGATGTGCTTTTATAGGAAAAAATTCGGAAATCCGTGTTTTGGAAGGTGGAATCCCGTCAAAATAGGAAGTTTCCTAAAATCAGGCGAAACACCGCTTCGGGCTCGGGTGACCACCCAGGCCTGGGCGGCTAGCCGCCTGGGCCCAGGCGGCTAGCCGCCCAGCCCCAGGTGGTCACCCGAGGCCGCCGTCTTGTTTCGCCCATTTTTGCCTTGTTATGCCTTCGTTTGGCCCTTTTGTGATGTTTTGACTTTTTTGTGCTTGATTTAAGCCCATTTTTCACTCAATACAAGATCATATCATTGCAATCAAGTTCAACATAGATTCATCAAGTATCCATAATAAAGGTTCAAGGTTGGGAATTGAAATTCCTAATTAGTACATAACAAGAAGATAATAAGTTCCAACATTCCTAACAAGAGGTGAGTGAAACTCAATGATTTCCCGTGGGCCTTCTCTTTCGACTTGGCCCCGCTCCATCATGCCCTGCACGAGGTGCTCTAGAAGGGGGCATATCCTGTGGTGGATTAGACGATGATGCCTGTTGCAAACAAAGATAATGAGTTAGGAGGGTAATGGTGCCAATCCTAGTTGAAAGCTAATAAGATGATCACTTACTTGGGGATTTAAGCGTGCTTCCAGAACTGAGTTCTCTAAACTCATTCGCACAAGATCCTTCCTCAATCCTTCATTGAGTTCAATACATTCCTGGGCATACTCCCGTGGAACCTAGGAAAGTATAAACATGGTTAACAATAATGAAAGAATCCAATTCCTAGAAGATAAGAGTTTAGAACTCACATTCTCATAATATGGATCGATCTTGGGATATTCATCGAATGGTGGATGGGTAATATCAGTCTTCACAAATTTTGTCCCACTGCACAAGTTCACATACCAATTTAGTTGTGGGAGGGGTGGAGGTTGATTTCCTTCAAGGTCCTCATCTTCGTCATTGTAAGTCATCCCAGTGGCAGATCCAACTGTGGAGCTGTGTCCCCTTGCCCGTCGGCCCTGAAATTCAAATTTTTGTCAAATGGAGTCTTTCTTATAATCTTAAAAAAGAGTTTAACAGTGTGGGGAGCTCACCCCTTGAGGTGGGAGACCGGTGACCCTAGGATTCATCAGATATTGTCGACAAAAGGCAGTGTATTCTATGCGAGGGGAGGTGAATCCCTCAGCATCCCAACCCCTCAGAGCCTCTTCTAGTTCATCCCCTACTAGGTGGCTAGTATGCCTCATGTCCTTTGGTGGCATGGAAGGTGTCACAGCTGCATTCATGTTTCCATGGACTTGTCTCAGGACTCGTTCCCCAAGATACCAGCTTCTACCTGTGGGGCCTTCAAAAAGGACCCTTTTGCTTGTCAACTCCAAACAAGAGGAGTACTTCTCGGGAAGCCTATGCTCCCACAACCTCCATGGATCCCATTCCACCTGTTGAGTTTGAAATGAGAAATGAAAAGAGAAAGATAAAAAGATAAGGAGAAAAAAAAAGATTCTACCATATCAACAGTCAAGCTAGCAAGATATGCCCTTGCATGGGCATAATCGTGTCGATTGGAGGCTCTTGTAGCCAAGCAAGATGGAGCATAATTCTGAAGGATGGGCCATGACATGGCATCACTAGCAAGAGTTGGGCGACACATGTTCAGGTACTCGTAGTACCATATCTGTAGAAAATCAAAAGGAAAAAATAGAAGAAATCATGTATGTGTTAAGTTTCGGGAAATAATAGAGAATTGAATGTTCTTTGTTACCTCCCAAACGAAAGGAAGTCCCCCAAAGTTCTTTGCAACTCCTCGGGACATGTCAGTCATGGAGCGATACATGTTTGCAAAAGCAGCTCCACCCCAATTGTATCTCCCAATCTTGTTCACATCTTCCATGCTAGCTAGCAACTCAAGTCGAGCCATGTCATTGGTGCCCGCAAAGAAGGTGCATGAAATCATGTAGAGCAAGAAAGCTCTCACAATGTATTGGGGATCCGTCCCCTCACTCTCTTCCTCAGTGGCAAAGGTGTTGTAGAGCCAAGTACGGCGCACACCTTTTGGGCTTAATTCCGCTTCAACCCCAAGTAGAGCTACTATGTAGTTTTGATCCATGTTGGCATGTTCATGGTAGTCCAAGCGCTTGCCTTTCAAGCTCAACCCAGTTATCATGGTGAAATCTTTAGGGGTCATGGTCATCTCCCCGAAGCTAAAATGGAAAGTGTTGGTGGTGTCCCACCATAGCTCTGTCAAGGCAAATAATGCTTGCCTATCCCATTGCTCGTTCCATAGAGCATCTAGGAAGGGCTCAAAACCCGCCTTCTTTACTATCTTGCGAGCACGTGGTTGGGCATGTTCCATATATCTCCACCATGAGATGAGCCCCTTTATTGATGTCCTTGTACGGAGACTTTGGAAGTCGGGCTATGTCAAAAGATTGTGCATTGAATTAGCATTGAAAACATAGAGATATTGGGCATGCATTGGTAATTGATTTCAAATGGTTTTCCAAAAGTTTTAAAATATGGGTTTTGATTCATGAAATGAATTAGAAATGAATGCCCATGACTTTGTGTATTCAAATTCATTGATTTTGTAAGGATTGAACATGTTTTTGCCTTTCGGGCATTTTATCGAACACTTGGTGTGTAACTTGTTTTCAAGCATTGAAATGAAAGATTTTTGTATATCAAATCCTTGCCAAGACCATATGACTTGGTTCTACAATGCAAACCAATTGATTTTTCAAGAATTGAACATGTTTTTGTCTCTTTGGCATTTTATCAAACACTTGGTGGGCATCTTTTCTCAAGCATTGGGAAACAAGCTTTTTGCACATTCAATCCTTGCCAAATCAATGAACTTGGCTTAACAATGATAGAAACAATCAAAAGAAGATCATGGGAATGCATTTTATCCAATAGAAATCAAAATTTCATGATAAACATGTTAAGTTGGGAAGAACTAACCTCATGTTGGGAATGGAGGTAGGAGAGATGCTTCTTAGGTTCAAGCAACACCTTGTCTTGGGATGCATCATAGATTGGTGCCTTGTATGTATTCTTGATCACATAATATGGATACTTGATGTTGGAATCATTGCTAGAAGCCATTGTTGGTGGTTGAGCTTGTATGTGAGAAAAATGGGTTTGATAAGGAAGATGATGAATTTGATCTTGCAACTTGATGATTGATGCTTGTTTTTGTTGTTGAATGACTTGTTCTTGATGCTATTTCATGCACACAACTTGAATTGCAAGTGAAACTTTGATTGAGAATGTGTTTGTGGGTGTTTGGAGAAGACGGAATGAGTTTCTAGAGAGAGAAACTCTCTATTTTCGAATTGGGTGTGTGTGTGCATCAAATGGGGGGTCAAGGGTTTAAAAACCCAGAATTTTGAGGACCCTAGCCTCGGGTAACCGCCCAGCATGGGGCGGCAAGCCGCCTGGGCTTGGGCGGCAAGCCACCAGCAGCCAGGTGGTCACCCCCCCTTGCTCGCTCCGTTGCACTCGTTTGGCCTTTGCTCGCCTATTCGCGCTTTTGAACCCTCTTTGAGATGGATTCTCAAGCTTGTTTTGAGTTGAAAAATGAGTGAATATCTTGACATTGTTTGACATGAAATGATTTGAATGAGATTGCATTGGTAGCCCTTGTGTGGGCATGGCATGCTAGTAGGGTTGAACAACCCTCTCTATGCATATGATTTTTGATCATTAGGGATGAATTCCCTCCTATGTCACTATGATTTGTTGTCATTTGGGATAAAGATACCTTCCCTATATGCGTATAAATGATTGCTTTCATGAGATAATTGTGTCTCCTATATGAGTTGGTGTTTGAGTTGAGGCGTGAATAGCCTCCATGTGAGATGACTTGGTGAACTTGTTGTGTGTTGGTAAGTAAAAGCTTACCTTTGTCTTGATGACTTAGTGAGAGAAAGATGAAATCTTTCTCATGATTACATGCTTACCTTGATGACTTGAAAGATGCAATCTTTCCTATGATTTATGTTGACCTTGATGGTTTGATTATGAGAAGGGCGCGATCTTTCTCATGCTATGTGTTCACCTTGAGAGTTTGATATGAGAAGGATGCAATCTTTCTCACGTCCTATGTTTACCTTGATGACTTGAAAGATGCGATCTTTCCCAATGGTATGTGTTTACCCTGATTGAAGGTTGTGACCTTCCTCGTGCTATGTGACTACCTTAACAATTGAATGATAACCTTGATGGTTTGAATATGAGAAGGATGTATCTTTCTCATGCTTTGAGATAGCCTTGATGGCTTCCTGTGGTATGTGTTTACCTTGATTGATTTGAGCAAGAGAAGGATGTGATCTTTCTCGTGTTATATTTCAATGATAACCTTGATGGTTTGAATATGAGAAGGATGTATCTTTCTCATATTTTGAGATAGCCTTGATGGCATGGTGTTACCTCGTACTATTCGCCAGTTGTCACTGGCAAAGTATGGGAAGACCTTTCATCGAACGAAGTTCGATGTAAGCTATGGATACCTCGTACTATTCGCCAGTTGTCACTGGCATAGTATGGGAAGACCTTTCATCGAACGAAGTTCGATGTAAGCTATGGATACCTCGTATTATTCACCAGTTGTCACTGGTGTAGTATGGGATGTGATTACCTTGATAATTGAGTAATAACCTTGACGGTTTGAATATGAGAAGGATGTATCTTTCTCATATTTTGGGATGGCCTTGATGGCATAATGTTACCTCGTACCATTCGCCAGTTGTCACTGGCATAGAATTGGAAGACCTTTCATCGAACGAAGTTTGATGTAAGCTGTGGATACCTCATCTTGTCCCCCAGTGAAACTGGTATACAGTATGAGAAGAGTTCTGTAGAACTTATGAAGAGTACCTTTGTACTTGTGTATGATGAATTCGAAGAATTCAATGATATGTTCACCCTCTTTTCCCCAGTGGGTCTTGATTAAATCAATTCCCCGGGCAAAAATGGGTTGTTCTTTTGGTCATTGGCTTGCAAGTGAAACTTGCTCACCAATGAGGGGCTTCTGTCACACCCCATTTTTGTCACCTTAGCTAGGGTTTGTCATTGCATGTGTCTTTTTGTTTCCTTTTTGAGTCTAGTCTTTTGCATTGAGTTTCTAGGGTCCTAAGGATGGTGTCTATGAATTTTGGTTCGATTTGGAGTTGATCTCGAGGGTTAATTAGAACTTTTGTGACTTGAGGGGCATAATCGTCTTTTTGGTCACAAACTTTCCATTTGACCTTGAAATGATCTCCAAGTTGCCAATTGAAGTTCATATGGTTGTATTTGAGGTATTTGTGGGACCAATTCGATGAATTGGAGGTTCGGGATTAGAATGGCTCATTAAGGCTCAGGTTGGCTAAAAGACCTACTTCGGGTTAGCTCGAATTGGCTCATGATTTTCACTCTATGACTACTCATTTGACCTTGATTGGTCTTGATTTCATCCCCAAATGTGTTTAGGGAGGTTGAATTTCGAATTGGAAAGCATTCGGTGCGACCCTATGTGCATACCTAAGCTAAGCGATGGTGAGGCATAGCGGTTAACCACCTTTGTAGGACTCAACCATGCAGCCATGGCTAGGGTTTCTCACCCTCAAGTGACTCAAATTACATTCCCCTTCGAAACACGGTCGTTTTGGCTTTCGTTTCGTCAAAATCGGAGTTAATTTGAACCCTAAAACACATTTGGAAGTCAAAGGGGTCAAAAATGGGCATATGCTGACAGAGCCTCGGGTGACCACCCAGGCCTGGGCGGCTAGCCGCCTGGGCCCAGGCTGCTAGCCGCCCAGCCCCAGGTGGTCACCCGAGCCACTTTCCTTTTTTGAGCCTTGACGCGGCTCCCACCCTATTTTCTCGGATTTGCTCGCCTTTGGCCGCCATTTAACCCTAATTTCAGCCCTTTTTGACCTACTTGAGCCCCAAGGTAACCTCTAAGAGCCCTTGGATCAATCCCTAGGGTTTTAATCCCAACCATTGAGGGTTTCCCCTCAAGCCCTATAAATACCCCCTTATACTTCAGCAATAGGGGGACACTTTGGAGGCAATTTCTGAAGTGTGAGTGAGACTTGGAGGCTATGGCAGCCATCCTTAGGGTAGTTTAACTTAAACTTTGAGTGAGAGAGTGTGAGAGAAGGCTTGAAGGAGGGCTGGAGCATTGCTTGAAGGCTTGAAGGAGGTTGTTTCCAGCAGCACATAAGAGGAGGAGGACTCTCTACAGCAGCCACCATAGGTAAGCCTCTTCCCCTTTCTCTCTTTCATTCAAACTAGGGTTTTTGCATAAGATAGCATTATTCCATGTTCAAGCTTGTGTTTTTATTGTGTTTTGCTACTTCTATTAGTTAGTGTGCATGTTTAGGATCATATTCATGGGCTGTTTAGTATGCTAGGATGTTATTCCATGTGATTTACTGAATGTTTGGGATTCTAGGGTTCCCTTAGTGCTGAAATTGGTTTTCTACATGAAATAACACTTTTGCATATTGAAGCTTGTGTTTTTATTGTGTTTTGCTACTTCTATTAGTTAGTATGCATGATTAGGATAATATTCATGGGCTGTTTAGTATGCTAGGATGTTATTCCATGTGATTTACTGCATGTTTGGGACTTTAGGGTTTCTTAGGTGCTTAAAATGGTTTTCTGCATGAAATAACTCTTTGGCATATTAGAGCTTATGTTTTTATTGTGTTTTGTTGCTTCCATTGGAATGTATGCATGATTAGGATAATATTTATGGGCTGTTTAGTATGCTAGGATGATGTTCCATGTGATTTGCTGCATGTTTGGGATTCTAGGGTTTCCTTAGTGCTGAAATTGAGTTTATGTTTAGAATAGCTATATTTCATGTGCAAGCTTGTATTTTTCTCATGTGTGGATGCTTCTATTGATTAATATGCATGATTAGCATGATGTCTATGATGGGCTTTGCATGATTTAGAGTTATTTTATGTGATTTTGAGCACAATTGCGATTCTAGGGTTTCATTCATCCTTGTATTAGGAAAGTAGCATATAGCATGATAGCTTAGGGTTTTTCTTTGTATTTTCTTCATAGTTGATATATATGTGCTGCATATTTGATAACTATGATATTCTTCTGCATTCATAGTAGTGGATTTTAGTGTTTTTTGCATGTCATTGCATGTAGGGTTGAATTAGGGTTTTAGTTAGCTTATGATTCATGTTGTTGCATGACTTGTGGTTGATTTTAAACCTTATTTCAATTCTGTCCAGATCTGTTATTTGTCCTTGATATGATATTTCGAGCATGTGTTAGCCCATGTTTGGGCATGATAATGGCTTGATTTGGAATCTAGCTTGTTTGGTTGGTATTTTTGGTATGTTTTGCATGGAAATTGCAGGTGCTTTGACAGGTACAACAGGTGCAACTACCCCACCAATGTGGGGTGGTTATTTTGGCTATTGTGAGATGAAATCTTACAAATAAGGTAATTACCCTATGCAATAGGGTGGTTACTTTGACAGGTTGCTTTTGCTTAAGGTAAGTAGGGTGTGAGGGTGCCCCAATTCACCCTTCTTTCCTTCCTTTGAAACTTTCCCTTTCTTCCCCCCCTAGGGTTGTTTCCTAATAGAGGGGTATGGTAGATTCTATAGTTTCCTTTCAATAAAAAATACCTTTTAAATCAAAGTTTCCATCTTTTATCAAATTCCATATTTTACCAAAAATCTTTTGAGAATCATTCATTTTTGGAAACTTACCATGTTTTACTTGAAAGGAAACTTAGGGTTTACCATAGGCCTTGATTAGGTTATAACCCTATTCCCTTTCGAACTACGTGGACTTTGATCCATGTATTTCCATACATGGTACGTAGGCGCTCTTCGTGATGTTCAAGTCCGCCCTAGGATACTAAGTATCCTAGGTTTTCTCCCCCTCCTTCTTTTTTCTGTTTTTTCTTTGATTTACATGATTATATGGATGAATGAATGAATGATATGCATGCTGTCCTGTGATGATAACTGTTGATTTGTGTGTGATTAAGACTTTGATTTAGCCCAATTAAATTAAGAGACCGTTTAGGGCGATATGGGTGCCTATAGGCTTTGCCTAGAACCTTCCCATATCGTAACTTAGCCTCCGAATTCCCGATTTCTCTGGTTTCCAAAAGATCATTTGCCTTTCCATTTTTAAATATGGAGTCAATCTTTTGTTTTCCTAAAACAAAACCGTTTTTAGGGTTTTCCTTGTTTCCTTTAAAAAATAAGGTGGCGACTCCTTTCTTTTTCCAAACCCATTCGTGGGCCCTCTTTTCCTGGGTCCACAGATTGGCGACTTTTAAACCCTCCTGTGGGCCTTAACAATTTCTGGGGTTCACATTCATCTTTTAGATTCCCCGAGAGTACGCACAGGAGTGCCTTGAACTCAGTGAGGGATTAAGGCGGGACCTTGTTAGGATGAGTTTGGCGAACTCTGTGCTAGAGGGGCGACTAAATCCCACTGTAAAACATCCCTTTTGTTCATTCCAATCATAGAAGCTAAAAGCATAACCCTTCTTTATTAATTGATTTCTTTGCAACAGGTCTCCACACTACGTCCACCACAACCAATACCACCCCAAAGGAATCCTCATGTTGGTCGTGGTAGGGGCGAGTCAAGTAGAAAGAGAAGAACCACGGGAGATCATTAGCTTAGCTTAACCTCTTGCTTTGTGAATGAATGAAACATCCTTCTTTATGCTTTGTAACCTCTCTTTGAACATTTGCTTTGGTACTTTGTATTAGACTTTTGGAATTCCATGGTGGTGATTTACTCATGTGTTTGTGCAAAAATAAGCTCAAAATAAGCTTCCCAAGGTCACATAACCATATAGGGGTCAAAGGGGGTAAAAAATAGGCAAAACTGGGCAAAATAGGAAAACGGCCTCGGGTGACCACCCGGGGCTAGGCGGCTAGCCGCCCAAGCCCAGATGGCTAGCCGCCCAGGCCTAGGAGGTCACCTGAGCCCGAAGCAGAAATCCCACTTTGAATAGGAAACTTCCAATTCTGACGGGCTTTTTCCTATTTGAACACGGATTTGTGACCTTTTCTCTATAAAAACACATCCAAGAGGTTCCTAAACCTACTTGTATTCATTCATTAGAAATTATGGAGGCTCTAGACAAGTTTTTAGGAGGGTTTTTGAGAGTTATGAGTGCTGAAGCAAAATATGAGTTCAAGTGCTTTGGCTTGGATCCATTGCTTTCCTTGAGGCATGTGAGGCTTGAAACGAACCTCTTGACTGCTGCTATATATTTTTGGGATCCCCAAATTCATGTGTTCTGCTTCAACTATGAAGAACTGTGCCCAACCATGGAGGAATTCTGCGCGTTGTATGGAGTTTCACCGGTAGGTCCTTTCATTCTCCCTACTCCTCGCCCAAGCTTTCTTACTTCTTTCTCCAACTTACTTGGGATTCACCAACAATATGCCTCCACGTTTGTAAAGGACCATATGGTAGACTTGACGAAATTGACAACCTCCTTCTTGGCCTATGATAGTAAAGGTATTCTGAAATTTACCTTTCCTATTAAGCATGCACTTGCCTTTTGCCTTATTGGTCGTTTCCTTATTTCCACTGGTACTCCACATGTTCCCATACAAATCTGTGAGTTGATTCCTCTCCTTGCCAAAGGCCATAACCTGATTCCCATGGTATTAGCTGAAACCTTGAATTGCTTGGATAAAACTCATGAGGACCCAAAAGTTCCTTTAGGAGGTAGCCCCATTTTGCTACAAATGTGGTTGCTTGAAAGGCTGAATTTCTTATCACCCACTTTCATTACACCATACAAGCCCTAGCATTACTGCCTTCACTGCATTGAGTTGCCTGGAAAGTTCTCATTAAGGGGTTGGCTAGGTTACTTCCAAACCCTTTCCTGGAGGAATATCAAGTGGTTCGTCTTCATATGGGGCTGCAGTGAACGGGTGCTTCTGCGGACTTCTCGATGTGCCATGGTGAGACTCATAGAACTGAAGTCCACTTCCTTCTATTGGCCTTCAAGGGTTCTTCGTCAGATGGGTGCCATGCAAACCATACCCACTTCCTTGAAAGGTGACTATCCTGTGGTGCCTGCGAGTCTTTCTGTAGTGACTTGGGCGAAGGATCGTTGGCCTAGCAAGTTGACACTAACTCAAGTGACGAATACTGATGGTCCATATATGATGAGCCTCGAGTATAAGGAATGGTTGAAAAGCAATTTAGGTGAGAGAGAGACTACTCGAAGAGAAAGGATTTTTGGACTTATCAAGAATGATGGACTTGGACCTTGTAGAGAAGATATTATGGAAGCAGTGACAGCAGCTTACGAACACGACTTGAGGAAGAAAAGAAGACACGAAAGAGAGAAGAAGAAAACTGAAAAGTGAGCTGCAAAGAAGCCCAAGAAGGATTAAAGACTCAATAGAATAGGATATTTATGGCACTTTTATAGTTCTTTTACTTAATACCAATGAATTTCTATGTCAATCAATTTTAGTTTTGAATAAATTGCCAACAATAAATCAAATTTGGGATTTTGTTGTTTGATTTAGACCGCACCCAAGGTAACTTTATGGGTTGCCTACGTATCTCCATGATTTTTCTTTTTTGCGTTTGTGAACCCCGGAAATTGGGCCCACAAGGGATTGAAAGAAAATGGATTTGAAAAAGAAAAAGGAAAGGAGTCGCCACCTTATTTTTTAAAGGAAACAAGGAAAACCCTAAAAATAGTTTGTTTTAGGAAAACAATTTGAATGACTCCAAAAAAAAAGGAAAGGCAAAAACCAATCTTTTGAAAACCAAAGAAATCGGGGATTCGGAGGCTAAGTTATGACATGGGAAGGTTCTAGGCAAAGCCTATAGGCACCCATGTCACCCTTTCGGTCTCTCAGTTCATTTGGGCTAAATCAAGATCTTTCCATACAAAAATCAGCAAGTATATCATCACAAGAATTGCATGCATATCATATATTTCATTCATCCATCCATGCATAATAAGCACATAAAAACAGAAAAAGAAAAAGAAGAAAAGAAAACAAAAATGAACCTAGGATGCTTGGATCCTAGAACGGACTTGAGCCTCACGAAGAGCGCCTACATACCATGCAGTGAAATACATGGATCAAAGTCCACGTAGTTCGATTAGAATTAGGGTTGAATCCTAATATAAACCTATGGTTAAAACCCTAGGTTTCCTTATTTGATCAAAAGAGTTGAATATGATAGAAAGTTTGATTTTAGGAAAGAAATCCACAAAATGGAAACTTTAATAAAAACCAGAATTTTATTTACGAAGGAAACCTTTGATTAAACCATAGACTTGTATTAAAAATTAACCCTAGATAGGGAGAAGAGAAGGGATAAGGAAGAAAGGTGAATTGGGGCACCTTCACACCCACTTACCTGAGCGCAATTAGCTCCAAGCATTAGCTATTTCAGACCTGAGCAGCCTTATTTGCCATAGGACAAATACCACACCTATTTGCACCCTTACAAGTGCTCAAAACCATGCGAAAACACTAACATGCAAATCTGGACAGAATAGTATTGTGACCTAAAATCATCCACTAAGCATGCCAATAGCAAAAACAGCGAACAATAATAAGTCCTAACATATTCCTAGAACCATATCATGCATAAAAACCCTAAAACATACTAACATGCATGCAAAACTATCATGTTTACTCCATATGAAAAACATATACAGCAAACACGAAGAAAAACCAATAAAAAAGTCTACTTTATCATGCTATATGAAAACAAACACGAAACAATGAATCTAAAACCCTAAACTCACAAATATGCTTAAAAACTCACAAGACATACTTTAATCATGCTAAAACCAAACTAAACAGAAATTATATCATGCATATTAACTAACTAAAGCAATATAACATGATGAAAATCCTAACTCTAACATGCAATGACACTAATCCTAGCACAAGGACAAACAGGAGCACAAGAATCATAACTATGCATTAAAAACCTAAAGGACAGCCCTAAAGCATGCTAAACAGTAGATAAAAAATAGATATTCCATGTATATTAACTAGCTAGAGTGTTAATACATGATAAAAAGGCTACCTTTAACATGCAATAAGCCTAACCCATATGAAAACCTAGTTTAAGCTTGAATAGAGAAGGAGAATACCTTATTCTCTCTCAAACACTCAAGTATTAATGCATAAAGTGGCTCCCCTTGTGTTTGTAATTGTTCGTGGCTCCTCAGGTCTTTAGAGTGAATCAAACCAACACGAATCCTCCTCTTTGTCAAAGTGGTATCACAGCAAAGAGATCAAAACTCACTCAACTTTGAAAAGAAATAGAAAACAAAAAGAGAACAAGAGAAAAGAAAAGTGATTTTCGTCACTTTGCAGCAGCAGCAACTTCAATCGCGTTTTTGGGTATGAAAACGTTGGATTTGGACAAAGCTTGTGAAATACAAAGTTGTAGAGAATTGAATTATCTTTCTAACAAGACCAATTTCATCAAATTATGACTTCGGATGAAAAAGTTATGATTAAAATACGACTGCTGGTTTTTAGAAAATCTGCTGCTGAATTATGACGAATTTCACTCCCTCCAAACCCTCTTCTCCTCTCCCTTTGTTTAAAGACATTAAGAGAGTATTTATAGCTGAAATCTGGAGTTTCCTTTCCTTCCTGGACTAGGTTTCTTTGGAGAATAATCAAAAGGTATTTTATAATGATAAAAGACTTCTAATCTGAATAGGAAAAGGAAATTGTCTTTTATAAAAATTGGGAGACTGACCGCTAACACGCATGCACATGTATCGTATGTGCGTACACACACTCATCACATACGTACACGTGTTAGTGTCATGATAAAAATGGCTAATTTAATAAAATAATTTTCTTTTCATTTTAACCAAAAATCTCATGCTGTGATTCGCACTAATTCTTCAAGGATAATCCGTAAATAACCACACTAAACTCATCATCAGGCCATATCAAAATTGAACTTCATGAAACACTTTTGAGGGTAAAATGATGACTAATGAAAGTCAATTTGAAAAGATTTGGTTGGTAATTGTGAGTCAATTAGAGCTAACCCAAGGAAGGGTCAATTAACCAACTTGAACTACATCGAGCCATTTTAATCCCGAGCCATTGACTTACCAAATTGAACCTAGAAATACCTCTTATGCATCCATATGAACTCCAATTGACAATTTGGAGATCATTTCAAGGTCAAATGAAAAGTTTGGGACTTAAAAGACGATTATGCCCCTCAAGTCACAAAAGCTCTTATTATCCCTCAAGATCAACTTCAATTTGAACCAAAATTCATATCCATTGTCCTTGTGACTCTAGAAAACTAATGCAAGTGACTAGACTCAAAAACAAAACAAAAACATGCATGAAATGATGAGCCCTAGTAAGGTGGTGCAAAAATGGGGTGTGACAGCGTTTTTTTTTTTTTTTTTTTTTTGAATGGAGAATCAGGTCTTACGTAGTTCTCATGCCTTAACTTTTGCCTAGGCCGCCCTTATGGGTTTTCAACCTAGCAGGCCTCAAACATGATATTTTTTCAATTGATCCAAATTAGTTGGACGAGCAAACTCAATTCCATCTAAATCCATGAGGCGAACAGCCCCTGCTGGCAATATCTCTTTGATAATGTATGGTCCACCCCAACTTGGCTTGAATTTTCCCCGCGGATCGAACACTGGAGCTCTGATTTCTTTTAGCACTACATCCCCTTTCTTTAGACCTCGATCTTTGACATGCTTGTTGAATGCTCTGGCGACTCTCCGCTGATACCCCTGCACATGATACAGCGCCCTTAACCGCCTTTCATCAAGTAAAGCTAACTCATCATAACGGCTTTTAACCCAGTCCACTTCTGTTATCTGGCTCTCCACGGCAACCCTTAGTGAAGGAACCTCCAATTCAACTGGCAACACGGCCTCCATTCCATAAACTAGAGAGTAAGGGGTAGCCCCTGTTGACGACCTTATTGATGTTCTGTAACCCCATAGAGCCAATGGCAACTTCTCATGCCAGTCTATGTGTGAGTCCGCAGTCTTCTGTAGTATCTTCTTGATATTCTTGTTAGCTGCTTCCACTGCGCTATTAGTCTGAGGACGGTATGGTGACGACAGGTGATGAACTATGCCATACTTTTGCAAGAGCTCATAGGTTTCTTTCTGAAAGTGCTGGCCATTGTCTGAGATAACTTCATGCGGTACCCCATATCGATAGATGATGCTGTGCTGTATGAACTGTGCTACCTTCTTGGAATTCAAGGTCTTGAAGGACACTGCTTCCACCCACTTAGTGAAATAATCAATGGCAACCAGGATGTATTCATGCCCATTTGACGCCTTTAGCTTGATCTGTCCGATGATATCTACCCCCCATACTGCGAATGGCCATGGTGATGACATACTTGTTAAAGGCGTAGAAGGCAAATGTTGTCCATTAGAGAACAGTTGGCATTTGTGGCACTTCTTGACATGTGCGTGGCAATCTCTTTCCATGGTAGACCAATAATAGCCTAACCTCATGATTTTCTTAGCCAACATATAGCCATTCATATGCGGAGCCCCTGTCCCTTCATGGATTTCTTTGATCAGATGCTCGGCTTCCTCCTCGGTGACACACAATAGGTGGATCCCATCGTATGATCTCCGATATAGTTTTCCTCTATAAAGTACGTAGTGACTCGCCAAACGTCTTAAGGTTTTTCTGTCAATGCGAGATGCTCCTTCTGGGTACTCCCTTTCTTCAATAAACTTCTTTATGTCATGGAACCACGGGTGGCCATCATTCACCTCTCCTCCTCGGATTGCACAACAGTACACAGGCTTGTCTCGACATTCTATCACCAACGGCTTCACATTTCCCCCTTCAGGTATCTCCACCATGGACGCTAGGGTTGCCAAGGCATCGGCAAACTGGTTCTTGTTTCTTGACAGGTAGTTAAACTCTATTTCTGAGAACTCCTTGGTTAGAGCTTCCAGATAGGCATGGTATGGCAACAGCTTCTCATCTCGATTTTTCCATTCCCCTTCTATCTGACAAATGATTAGCGCTGAGTCCCCGAACACTTCCAATTCTTTGATCCCCAATTCGAGTGCCGCTTCCAATGCTAGGATACAGGCCTCATACTCAGCAATGTTGTTGGTAGCTTCAAACCCTAGCTTGACCGCCAACGGTGTAAATGCCTCTTCAGGTGAAACCAGTAGGACTCCTATCCCATAACCTTTCTTATTGGCTGCCCCATCGAAATAAACTCTCCAAGTCTTTCTACCAATCTCTAGCACGTCCTCATCTGGGAATTGATCGTTGAACGGAGCAGATGATGACACAGGACAGCTAGCTAGGTAGTCTGCGATGACGCTTCCCTTGATAGACTTTTGATTTACGTACTTGATGTCAAATTCATTGAGGAGAATTGACCATCGAGCAGTTCTAAATGACAATACCGGCCTTTCTACCAGGTAGTTCAACGGGTCCATACGACTTATCAAGAACACTTCGAAGGACATCATGTAGTGCCGGAGTTTCTACGTTGCCCATACTAGTGCCACACAAACCTTTTCAATGGCATTGTACTTCACTTCATAGTATGTCATTTTCTTGCTTAGGTAGTAGATGGCATTCTCCTTTGTAGACCCTTCGAGATATTAAGCTAACATAGCTCCCGTCGCGGTTTCGGTGACCGTTAAGTATAACAAGAGCGGTGCACCTTGCCGTGGGGGAACTAAGATTGGAGGATTGCTCAAGTATCTCTTAATGGTCTCAAAGGCCTCTTGGCATTCTTCGTTCCATACTTTTGGCACACCTTTCTTAAGCAATTTGAAGATTGGTTCGCAAACCATGGTCAAGTTGGCGATGAATCGGCTTATGTATTGAACCCTTCCCAAGAAACCCCGGATCTGCTTCTCAATGCTAGGCGGCTCCATCTCCACAATAGCTTTTATCTTTCCTGGGTCCACTTCGATGCCCCTCTGAGTGATCATGAATCCCAATAGCTTGCCTGCGGTGACACCAAAAGCACACTTTTGTGGGTTTAAACGGAGATTGTACTTCTTTGCTCGCTCTAGGAACTTTTCTAGTGCCTTGAAATGCCCTTCCCCATCCACGGACTTCACGATCATGTCATCGACATAAACCTCGACTTCCTTATGGATCATATCATGCAATAAGGTCGTTGCTGCTCTTTGGTAAGTAGCCCCAGCGTTTCATAAGCCAAAAGGCATTACTTTGTAACAGTACGTTCCCCATTGCGTGATAAAGGCTGTTTTCTCCATGTCTTGAGGTGCCATCTTTATCTGGTTATACCCGGAGAATCCGTCCATGAAGGAGAGGAGTGCATGTCCCACGGTGCTGTCCACCAACACATCGATATGGGGCAAAGGAAAGTCATCCTTAGGGCTCGCGGCGTTGAGATCTTGGAAATCGACACACATCCTCACTTTCCCATCTTTTTTAGGCATAGGCACCATATTCGACAACCACTCGGGGTACTCCACAACTTAGAGGAAACCCGCGTCTAGTTGTTTAGTTACCTCTTCTTTTACTTTTAGAGCCCATTCTGGTTTTAATCTTCTGAGTTTCTGCTTTACCGGCTTCTTTAGGGAATTAGTGGGGATATAGTGTTGCACAATATCGGGGTCAATGCCAGGCATATCTTCATAAGACCATGCAAAAGCCATAATGTTGGCTTTCAAGAGGGAGATCATCTTTTCTTTTTCAACGGGGAGAGGGTTTTCCCAATTTTAACTATTCTTGGCAATTCATTTGTCCCTAAGTTGATTGATTCCAATTCATCCATATTAGGTTCGGTGACGCCCCTTTTCCTTTGCTCAACGAGCTCCGGGGGGACATCGTTCCTAGGATCTATATCCATGCCATAAACATCCATAAAGGAGAGAAAAGAGACACTGCATATATAGAGGACAAAAGCACACTTTATTGACTAGGAATAGTAGGAATGACACAAAAGAAGAAAGAAAACAAACAAATCTGTACCAATCTATGACTCCACAAAGTGAGTTAAGTAGATACATCTTATTGAATTAGGGAAACATTACTAAACTAAGACACCTACAAGCTGCTATCAGGTAGGCCAAGGTCTTCTTCTTCAAGGATCTCCGCAATGACACCACATTCAAGGTACCAATTCAGGAGTGGCATGGTAGCATGGCTAATGGACGAACCCTGGAGTTCTTTAATGGTCGAGTCTTCCACGGTGAGGATCATATCTTGGAACATTTCAGCCATAGCCCCTGCATCAAGGTTCTCTGCCCTTCCAAATCTTCCAATGGATTCTTAGATTCTAGGTAGGGAGGCTTGAAATGGCGACCCCCTCTGGTTATATGGCCTAACTCATCATCACTAGCCCATATGTCATGGACTTCCTCGGAGTCATTCATTAAGTCATCCCATTCGATCATGTCAATGCTCTCCATTTCTGTTGGCAAGTCATCCCAACCTGTAGGGACTATCGGCTCATCTGATATTGGACTTGGGCTTAAGTACAGCATATAGTAATCAAATTTCCCCGATGATTCGCCTAATAGGCCAACTTGAGGATCCCCTACTTCATATCTTTCTTTCAGCTCTTGTTGGATAGATTTCTTTAGCAACAACAAAACTTTTTGGTCAATGAGGTCTTGAATGATCTTCTTTAGTATAGAACAAGCCTCGGTGTCATGGCCGGCTGCACGATGGTATTGGCAATATTGGTGAGGGGTTGATGGCCTTGGCTTTAATGGAAGTGGCATGATAAGGCTGTTATTGCGGCAAACGGTGAAAAAACGGGTTAAGGTCATAAGGAGTGGAGTATATTGTCTTATGGGACGGCGAGGGCGTGAGGATTCAACCCCAATGGCATTTATGGTGTTAGGTGAGGATGTGTTATTGTGAGATGGGAGAGGATTACAGGTGACATTTGGATGGGTTGGTGGTGAGATGACTTGTTTGTCAATGAGGTCTTGGACTTGATGGCGAAGGCGAACACAACGATTGGTGGCATGGCCTTTGGATTGGTGGTACTTGCAGTACTCATTCTCGTTGTAGTTCTTGGGTAAGGGATTTGGTGGGGGTCTTGGGTCGAGTGGCTTCAATAGGTCACGGCTTATGAGCTTTTCAAGGACTCTTTCGAGTGGCATGAATAGGTCGGTGAAATGGCGAGGTGGGTTGACATCATTGAGAGAGAAGGGTTGGATGGGTTGAGTTATGGTGTTGACCTCGGCATTGTTCTTCCCAGTAAAGTTTGTCTTGCGACTCCTCACTTCCTCAGTTTTGATTGTCCCATCGTTGATAGCATCTTCAACCTGCGTGCCAGCCCCAATGAGAGCTTTGAAATTTGGGAAATAGTGGGCAAATAAGTGCTTGTGATACACGGGCAGCAAGTTCTTAACCACCAGCTGAATTTGGTCCTCCTCATTTGGCCTATCCGTTATTCTCGACGCCTTTTGTCTCCACCTTGTAATGTAAGCGGAGAAGGTTTCATGAGCCCCTTGTTTGGTAGTTTCCAGGTCCCTTCGAGTAACATCCACCTCTGTGTTGTACTTGTAGTGCTCCGAGAACTCATTGCATATGTCTTCCCAAGTCCGGGTTCTATTCTCGTCCAAGGACAAGAACCATTTCAAAGTGGAAGTGGCCAAGGTTTCATGGAACATTTGAGCTAAAAGCTCGTCGGTGGCTCCTCGAGGGTGCATAGCTCGCACATACATCTTCAAATGGGTCTTAGGGCAACCCGTCCCATCAAACTTTTCTAACTCCGGCATTTTGAATTGCAATGGAATACGAGCCGTCGGAAACAGAGATAAAGTCCGCACATCGACCATGTTATCAGCCCTACGAATCCCTTTTATAGTTTTCTCCAAAGCTTCTACCTTGCTAGCTAGCACGGAATCACTGCTAGAACCTTTCCCTTTGGTTTCCCCTTCTAGGTTGGTGACCACTGGTTTCGAGCTACTTTCCCCTCTTGTCTTGGTGTTCTCATTGGATTGAGGTCCCTCTTCGGTGCCAGCCCCATGAGGTATACCTGAGGAATGGGCCTTAGAGCCATTTTGTTCAAGATCCACCATCTTCTATTGGTTCTCTTGAGCCATTTTCAATGCGGTATCGGATGTCTCGGCGGTATGATCAAGCTTGGTCATGATGGCTTTTAGGGAAGCCTCAATGTCAAAGTGCCCCTCACTAGTTCTTTCGTCGGCCATGTCCGTATGATGGGTAGACTCAACACTCACTAGATGCCCTTGCAGATTGCGGATCCAAGCCAGCACATCTATGGATAGAAAAGTTTTAACCTTTAGCCTAAGGACTTGTCCTAAACCTCCATATTTTCCTTAATGAACTCGGTCTCTACACCATGTTCAATTAATTCATTCCTTTTATCCAATTACCTTTACAAGGGTCATGGATTAAGGGTATGTTTAAAAGAATAAGGTATAGAGTCCTTCAATTAGGTTTAATTAATCCCCTAGGACTAGCACATCACAAACATAGCTTTACATCCTATTTCCTTAACTTATTCCTCCTAACCCATAACCTTAACGAAGGTTAGGGTTTAAAGGTCTATGTTAAGGGCATAAGATATAAAGCCCCACACTACAAACACGGCATAGCATCATTACAAACAATTATGGGTGCATAATGGTGAGACCATAGTGTCCTACAAGGCCCACTACATGAACTAAAAGAGGGTAGGCTAGGGTCCTTCACTTGCTTGAGCAATCCTTATACCTAACCACATGTGGCATCAGGAACGCCGCGTGGGTCCAGCAGTACGTGATTAACTCATTTAATATACCCAAGGCAAGCCCAAGGGTACTAGGCAAGAGAGGTTGATAGCTTTCGCCCCAACACTTGGAATCAGGAAAACCAAGGTTGAAACTAGGCCCATCGTTGGCAAGGATACATTGAGGGACATCGATCCTAGCATGCAAGAGTTTGCGCACACAATGCAATAAATGAAAGCACACAATCAAGCGGATGCAATGTGATTGATTTTAATTAAATATAAGAAATTAACCTAGCCCAATTAAACTTTATGGAGTCTAGCCCACAAGTCCCCAGTGGAGTCGCCAAACTGTGAACCCCGGAAATTGGGCCCACGAGGGATTGAAAAGAAAATGGGTTTTGAAAACAAAAAAAGGGAGTCGCCACTTTATTTTTTAAAGGAAACAAGGAAAACCCTAAAAATCAATTTGTTTTAAGAAAACAATTTGAATGACTCCATGTTTAAAAAAGGAAAGGCAAAACAATCTTTTGGAAACCAAAGCAATCGGGGATTCGGAGGCTAAGTTATGACATGGGAAGGTTCTAGGCAAAGCCTATAGGCACCCATGTCACCCTTTCGGTCTCTCAGTTCATTTAGCTAAATTAAGATCTTTCCATACAAAAATCAGCAAGTATATCATCACAAGATAGCATGCATATCATATATTTCATTCATCCATCCATGCATAATAGGCACATAAAAACAGAAAATAAAGAAAAAGAAAACAAAACAAAAAGAAGCCTAGGATGCTTGGATCCTAAAACGGACTTGAGCCTCACAAAGAGCGCCTACGTACCATGCAGTGAAATACATGGATCAAAGTCCACGTAGTTCGATTAGAACGAGGGTTAAGTCCTAATATAAACCAATGGTAAAAACCCTAGGTTTCTTTATTTGATCAAAAGACTTGAATAAACAAAGTTTGAAATTAAGAAAATTCCACAAAATGGAAACCTTGATAAAAAATAGAATTTTATTGGTTAAGGAAACCCTTGATCAAAACCATTGATTTGTATTAAGAATTAACCCTAAAGAGGGAGAAGAGAAAGAGTTAGGAAGAGAGCTGAATTGGGGCACCTTCACACCCACTTACCTGAGCGCAATAGCTCCAAACATTAGCCATTTCAAGCATTGACAGCCCTATTTGCCATAGGACAAATACCACACCTATTTGCACCCTTACAAGTGCTCAAAACCATGCAAAAATACTAACATACAAATCTGGACAGAATAGTACTATGGCCTAAAATCATCCACTAAGCATGCTAATAGCAAAAGCAGCAAACTTTCATAAGCCCTAACATATTCCTAGAACCATATTATGCATAAAACCCTAGAAATAAACTAATCATGCATGCAAAAATATCATATTTACTCCATATGAAAAACATATACAGCAAACACGAAGAAAAACCAATGAAAAGACCTACTTTATCATGCTGTATGAAAACTAAAACAAAACAAGGACACTAACAACCCTAAACTCACAAATATGCTTAAAAACTTACGAAACAAACTTCACACATACTAAAATAAACCTAAACAGAACGTAAATCATGCATATTAACTAACTAAAACAATAAAACATGATAAGAAACCCTAAGACTAACATGCAATAACACTAATCCTAGCACAAGGACAATAGGAGCACAAGAAACACACCTATGCTAAAAAACCTAAAGGACAGCCCTAAAGCATGCTAAAATTATGATAAACAGTAGATATTCCATGTATATTAACTAGCTAGAGTGTTAATACATGATAAAAAAGCTACCTTTAACATACAATAGGCCTATCCTATATGAAAACCCATATTCAGCATAAGAAGGAGTAAGGCATACCCTAGGAAGAGGCTTCCTTGCTGCTGTAGAGACTCTCTCTTCCTCTTATGGATGTCTTCAATCAATATTCTCCAAGGCTACAGCAAGAACTCCAGCTCTCCTTCAAGTCTCTCTCTCTTATTCCCTCTCTAACACTTAGGTTTTTAGGCATAAAGTGGTTCCCCTTGTGCTGAAGCATAGGGGGGTATTTATAGAGTTTCATTAGGATTAATCAATGGCTAGCATTAAAACCCTAAAAATTAATCCAAGGGCTATTAGAGACCCCCTTGGGGCTTAAGTAACTCAGAAGTTACCAAAAAATAGAAAGGAAACCCGTCCAAAAGAGCCCAAATACGTCAAAATAGGCAAGAGTCCGCTTCAGCAAGGAATCATAGAGCAATTAGGAAAGTGCTCTCGGGTGACCACCAGGTCCTGGGCGGCTAGCCACCTGGGCCTAGGCGGCTAGCCGCTCGAGGCTGGGTGGTCACCCGAGCCCACTTCGGATTTTTCTCCTATTTTGACTCTCAATGCTTCTAGAAGTGTTTCAAGGGGCAAATTAACTCCGATTTTGATGAAACAAAAGCCAAAACGACCGTGTTTCGATGAGGAATATGTTTTTGAACATTTTAGGGTGAAAACCACTAACCATGGGGGCATGGTTAGGTTTGAACAAGGTGGTTAACCACTATGCTCTACCTTTGCTAAGCATAGGCATGCACATAGGGTCAAACCAAACACTTTCCATATCAAAATTGAACTTCATAAAACACTTTTGGGGGTAAAATGATGACTAATGAAAGTCAATTTGAAAAGATTTGGTTGGTAATTGTGAGTCAATTAGAGCTAACCCAAAGAAGGGTCAATTAACCAACTTGAACTGTATTGAGCCATTTTAATCCCGAGCTATTGATTCATCAAATTGAACCTAGAAATACCTCTTATGCATCCATATGAACTCCAATTGACAATTTGGAGATCATTTCAAGGTCAAAAGAAAAGTTTGTGACTTAAAAGACGATTATGCCCCTCAAGTCACAGAAGCTCTTATTATCCCTCAAGATCAACTCTGAATTGAACCAAAATTCATATCCATTGTCCTTGTGACTCTAAAAAACTAATGCAAGTGACTAGACTCAAAAACAAAACAAAAACATGCATGAAATGATGAGCCCTAGTAAGGTGGTACAAAAATGGGGTGTGACAAGGGTAAACCTTATTTGTAATATTTCATCTCACAATAGCCAAAATAACCACCCCACATTGGTGGGGTAGTTGCACCTGTTGTACCTGTCAAGCACCTGCAATTTGCATGCAAAACATACCAAAATACCAACCAACCAAGCTAGGTTCCAATCAAGCAATTATCATACTAAAACATAGGCTAACACATGCTCAAAATATCATATCAAGGACAAATAACAGATCTGGACAGAATTGAAATAGAGCTTAAAATCAACCACAAGTCATGCAAACAACATGAATCATAAGCTAACTAAACCCTAATTCAACCCTATATGCAATGACATGCAAAAAAAACCCTAAAAACAACTACCAAAGATGCAAAAATGTCATATTTATCTAATATGCAACACATATGCAGCAACTATGAAGAAAAGCAAACAAAAATCCTAAGCTACATGCAACTTTCCTAACACAAGGATGATAAAAACCCTAGAATCGCACTAGTGCATAAAATCCCATGAAATAACCCTAAATCATGCAAAACAGAATATGAACAGCATTCTAACCATGCATATTAATCAATAAAATGATCCACACATGATAAAGACATAGACTTTCACATGAAATAAAGCTATTCTAAGCATAAACTCAACTTCAGCACTAAGGAAACCCTAGAATCCCAAACATGCAGTAAATCACATGGAATAGCATCCTAACATACTAAACAGCCCATGAATATCATCCTAAACATGCATACTAGCTAATAGAAACAACAAGACATGATAAAGACGTAAACTTGAACATGAAATAATGACTATTTAATGTAAAAACCTAGAAAAGACCCTAAAAACCCTAAAAACACAAACACTCATAAAACCACATAGAATGACATTATATCATGCAAAACCAGCCATAAACAATACCCTAATCATGCATTCTAAGCATTAGAAGCATCAACACATGATAAAAATACAAACTTGCACATGAAATAATGCTATCCTATGTAGAAAACCCTAATTTGAATGAAAGAGAGAAAGGGGGAGAGGTATACCTATGGTGAAGTATCCTCTTGCTGCTGTAGAGAGTCCTCCTTCCTCTTATGCACTACTGGGAATTCCTTCCTTCAAGCCCTCAAGCCAAACTCCAGCCCTCCTTCAAGCTTTCTCTCACACTCTCTCACTCAAAGTTTAGGTTAAACTACCCTAAGGATGGCTGCCATAGCCTCCAATATGCCTCTCACTTCAGAAATTGCCTCCCCTATTGCTGAAGTATAAGGGGGTATTTATAGGGATTGAGGGGAAACCCTCAATGGTTGGGATTAAAACCCTAGGGATTGATCCAAGGGCTCTTAGAGGTTCCCTTGGGGCTCAAGTAGGTCAAATAGGGCTGAAATTAGGGTTAAATGGCGGCTGGAGGCGAGCAAATCCGAGAAAATAGGGAGGGAGCCGCGTCAAGGCTCAAAAAAGGAAAGAGGCTCCGGTGACCATTTGGGGCTGGGCGGCTAGCCACCTGAGCCCAGGCGGCTAGCCGCCCAGGCCTGGGTGGTCACCCGAGGCTCTGTCAGCTTATGCCCTATTTTGACTCCTTCGACTTCCAAATGTGTTTCAGGGCTCAAATCAACTTCGATTTTGACGAAACGAAAGCCAAAACGACCATGTTTCGAAGGGGAATGTAATTTGAGTCACTTGAGGGCAAGAAACCCTAGCCATGGCTGCATGGTTGGGTCCTACAAAGGTGGTTAATCGCTATGCCTCACCATTGCTTAGCTTAGGTATGCACATAGGGTCGCACCAAATGCTTTCTAATTCGAAATTCAACCTCCCTAAACACATTTGGGGATGAAATTAAGACTAATCAAGGTCAAATGAGTGGTCATAGAGTGAAAATCATGAGCCAATTCGAGCTAACCCGAAGTAGGTCTTTTAACCAACCTGAGCCTTGTTGAGCTATTCTAATCCCGAACCATCAATTCATCGAATTGAACCCACAAATACCTCAAATGTATTCATATGAACTCCAATTGACAACTTGGAGATCATTTCAAGGTCGAATGGAAAGTTTGTGACCTAAAAGACGATTATGCCCCTCAAGTCACAAAAGTTCTTATTAGCCCTCAAGATCAACTCCAAATCGAACCAAAATTCATACACACCATCCTTAGGACCCTAGAAACTCAATGCAAAAGACTAGACTCGAAAAGGAAACAAAAAGACACATGCAATGACAAACCCTAGCTAAGGTGGCAAAAATGGGGTGTGACAGACTGTTACTCTAAAAAGGTGACTTTCCGCTCTCCTAAAGGAGTTTCATTTTTTTTTTCTACGGGGCTAAATATATTGCCTTACCAGATGTTGTGTTGGACTTACCTATTCCTCGTATTAAGTTTGAAGGATATGTAAGTTTTCTTGCAAGCATTCGTGGTGACGGACAGAATAAGGTGCATCCGACCTTCATTCTAGTAGTATAAGAGTTTCTAGATGTTTTTCCGGATGACCTACTTGATTTGCCTCCAAAGAGAGAGGGCGAGTTTGCTATTAAGGTGTATCCTGGCACATCTCCTATCTCTATTACTCCCTATCAGATGGCACCAGCGGAATTGAGGGAGTTGAAGACCCAATTAAATGAACTTAAGAGCAAGGGGTTCATTCGGCCTAGTGTCTCCCCGTGGGGAGCATCCGTTTTATTTGTGAAGAAGAAAGATGGTTCTTTAAGGTTGTGCGTGGATTATCGATGGTTAAATTGGGTAATTATTAAGAACAAGTATCTTCTACCTCGCATTGATGATCTATTTGATCAACTTAGAGGGTCTTGTGTTTTCTCTAAGATCGATCTACGATCTAGTTATCATCAATCGTTGATCAGGGATAAGGATGTTAAGAAGACGAAATTCAACACTAGCTATGGACACTACGAGCTCACAGTTGTCGCTACCCCAAAAGAGGATGGGATGTTTCCCTTCCTAAGTTGGGACGACCCCAGGGCATCCGTTTCTGGTGGGTGGTGTTGAATAAGATGGATTTAGTTCAAAGGCACCTTGACTGTCTTAGGTATGCAAGCATATCTAAAATTATCAAGGCTATGAAGTTGCCACTAATCAGGGGTTTGAGGATGTGACTGGGCATCCTATGGTTAATTAGAAAGTGGGGTCATCCGAGACCCCATAATAAGTCTATCTGAGGGCTTATCAACAAATGGGTCCATTTGAGGTCCATTTGAAAAATTGGTTGATTCCTAATGGTATGCGAGACTAAAGATTGAGGGTAAGGGGGTTTGGTTACGAGTGGGGAAGGTGTGAGGCACCCCACATCGCCCGTTGGAATCCAACGGTTCCCGATTTTGATGATGTTTCTGTTTAAATCCCTATTTTGATATCATTGATTTCCTATATGAGCAATTTGACATAGAATACCCTCTTTGAAGAATAACGAAGTTTGCTATTTTTGAAAAGAGATTCCCAAAGGCCTTCGAACAAGGTTTTAAAAGTATTGATGTTTTAAAACATGCCTCAGGGTTTCGTGAATGAGAATTATTTGAGAAAACCACAAATTCGCCTTCCTTTTCATGGGCATCTTAGGTCAAATTGATCGACTCCTAACAGAAGTATCTCTATCTTGCAGTGGTAAAATCAATCCTTTCACGAAAGGACAGAAATGGAAATGATGTGATTCCATTTTTAACGAATTAATAGCAAGTGCGAATCTATTTTGGATCTTTAGAGAACTCGAGACTTTTGAAGTCAATGGGATGGATAAGAAAAAGGATGCTTTTTGGAAAGGAGTATGTTCTCTTTTGAAGAGAAGAAAAGGTCTTTTGAAGACAGGGGTTCCTTTTGAAGGAAGAGAAATGAGTTTTAGTTTAAAAAGATGCATTTTTGAAGTGTAAAGGAATTCTGTTTATGTAAATCGAAAGTGGAACTTTATGATTCTTAATCCCAATTGAAAAGAGATCCTGCATGGAATGATGGTTCTGGAAAATTGACTTCATGTGATAGAATGATGTTTTTGGAAAGAGAACACGTCCCCTTTTAATGAAAAGAATTTATTCGAGTCATTTTTGGAATGAACTCATCAATTGAAAATGATGCACGCATTATCAATTTGCTTTATGACAAGAAACTCTTTTTTTTTTTTAATCGAAATCTTTATTCGATAAAGACGGTTGTGAACCACGAGTTTTGATCGGGGGGAAGGAAACCCTTCTTTTAAAAAGATTTGTAGAAATTTAAATTAATAAAAATCTGGTTTTTAAAAGGTTCACAAAAACAATCAAACAAGGAGTCGTCACCTCATTTTTTAAGGAGAAAAGGAAAACCATGAAAATAGTTTTAAAAAGAAACCTTTGAAAAACTAAACACATGACTCCGATCAAGGGAAAGCAAGTCTTATAAAACAAGAGAGGATTCGGAGACTAAGTTACGATGTGAGAAGGTTCTAGGAAACATCCTATAGGCACCCACATCGTCCCAAAATGGTTTTCTGAATTTATATGGGCTATTTCAATCACTTCCTAATTAGTCACCATGCATATACAAAGAATTATCCATAAACCATCCATTCATCCATAAACATCCATAAAGCATGTAAACATCCACAAAGCATGTAGACATCCATGAACAAATAAGAGAGATATGGAAAGCAGTAGAGAGATAGAGAATAAGAAATAGATCCTTCCTACTCCTCTATCAAATATGTGATGGATAAATGAATAAGCATGGGTCCATCCTACTTCTCTAGCAAATATGTGATGGACAAATGGATAAAAAGAAAAAGAAAACCTAGGATACTTAGTATCCTAGGGCGGGCTTAAACATCAAATGAGCGCCTACGTACCTTACATACAAAGATGTAAAGATCAAAGTCCACGTAGTTCAATTGAGAAAGGGTTACTCCCTTTACAATGAACTATAAACCCTAAGTTTCCAACTTAAGAAAGGTTTTAAAAACTTAGGAGTTTCCAAAAATAGTTTGAGAAAAAATAGGTATTTGAGAAAGAATAGAATTCTAACTCAAATAGACTTCGAAAGTGATTTGAATTCAAAAGAGAATAGAACTCCAAGTAAAACAGAATTTTAAGAAAGTTGGAAACTTAGGACTTCTAATCCTAAGTAAAAACAATAACCCCAGGGGGGAAGAGAACAATGCATAACAAAACTTACCATGAACCACTTACCATATGCAAATTATCCCGAAATATCGAGAAAACACCAATTAATCACCCCATGTATTCTATAGGGCAATTATTAAGCTCAAATAAACCATATTCATGCTCAAATCATCATTAGAAGACCTAATTAAAATTTGGACAGAATACTAAACATGCATATAATGGCCTAATACTCATGCAAAGAACAAAAATCAAAAGAAGGACAACACCCTAATATGCTCCTATATGCCCTAAACACCCTAAAATGCATAAAACTATCAAAAACATGCTAAATATGCATTATCATGATGAAAATATCATATGACAATCCAAAACATGAAAAGCAAACCTAACATGATGCCTTAGGTAAGTATTTTATGTAAGAATGTGAAATAATCATCCTTATGGCGAGTTTTCTTAAGTAAAACTATCCAGAGATAATTTTATGTAGAAATCACTCTGCATGAATGGTTTCTTTACATATCCTACGCAAAATATATACCTAAAAATGCAAAGAAACTCATAGCGCATTTAAACACACTCCAGAAAGCACCTATGCACAACCTCACTCTCTCAGGACAATAATTATCCTAAAAAAGGAATAATCATCCATACATCTATGAAGATGAGGCTTACATAGCAAATGTCCTATACAAAAGATGCTTAAAATCATGCATATAATTGAACCATGAAGAAAAAACGGCCTAAACACATCAACTGATTTTCTATACAAAACGTACCTCTATCCTTAAGAGAACAACAATCGTAATAGCAAGCAATTTGCAATCCTATTCCACTAGCATGCTTTCACATCATATTTGAATCATATACACTCTAAAATATAGAGTATATATGATTCCTAAATCAATTCTAAGCTATAACTATGCAAAGAATGGAGTAGAAGAAGAAGGAATCGTAAAAGGATGCAAAGGAGACTTACAACAAAGCACAGGTCTTCGCTGTGTTCTTCCTTCTTTTTGGCTTGGTTCCCTTCTAGTTCTCCTTTGAAATTGTAGTAGAAAGCCTTCTCTAAGTGATATGGGTGAGTGCCAACTCGTTCTCCCTCTCTCTCTAATGAATATGAAGTGTTAAATGATCCAAAAGTCCCTTATGCTGATGAATGAGCCTCTATTTATAACCAACCAACCATGTGAACCAATGGTTGAGATTAATTCACCATAAAACCAATCTAGGGCTGTAATTAAATCCCATGAATGTTAAACAACTCAAAACCACTTCCCAATAGGTTTAGAAGTCCTTTGGAAGGCAAAAATTCGAAGTAAAGAGTCCAGAATGTGTCACAACACGAAATTGGGCAAACAAAGCAGAGTGCCTCGGGTGACCGGTTGGGTGAACCGGTCACCCGAGAGGAATCCAAGAATTTTGAAATTTTAGCTTAATTCGGACTCCAAACTTCAAATGGACATAAATTGGTCAATTTAACTCCGATTTGAGTGATTCGAAAGCCAAAATTTCAAAGATTCAATGTAGAATAAGCCTAGAATATTCTTGAATCAAAAATCTCTAACCACGGTCAAGTGGCTGGGTTTTCATAAGACGGTTAACCGAAAAAGGGTCAATTAGCCCTAGGATAATATGATGAACCAATCCAAAACCTATCAATAAATTAAATTGGCTCTTAAATTAGACTCATTTCATCATTGTAAGATCAATGGAACACTTCGGAATGAATTTGGAGGTCAATTGGAAAATATACGAAGTAAAAGACGAAATTGCCCTTCAAGTCGCAAAAGTTCTAATTAACTATCCAAACCTATCTGGAATTGAACCAAATTTGACACACATACTCAAAATGATCCTAGAAACTAAATGCAAGTGATGGGACTCAACAAAAAGACAAAAATATGCATGCAGTGATGACCTATTCTCCTAAGGCTTAAAAGAGCAAAAGTGTCCTTTTAGGCTTAGGGACTCCTAGATGCTTCTAAACCTAACCAAATGCTATCATGAACTCATGGGGGTGAAAATAGGGTGTCTATAGATGCCCCTCATTAGTGGAGTTTGATTCGCAAATGACACCAATGTTAGAAAAGGCAGCCCATTTTCACAAGAAAAGGGCAAAGAACCAAAGCTTGAACTTCAACAGTAACTACTGGGGATGTTCATGACTGCTATAATGTACACTTATACAAAATAGGGGGTTGTGTGTGACTACAAAAGTCATTTAAACACACGGTACTCTCATATGCCTATTCTTTCTAATAGGGAAACATACGCTTCTATAATGTACGCTTATTCTTTATAATAAGAACACGCACAAGATAGGGGGCGTGTGTGACCACAAGGGTCATTTAAACACACTATACTCTCATATGCCTATTCTTTCTAATAGGGAAACATATGCTTCTATAATGTACGCTCATTCTTTATAATGAGGACACGCATAAGATAGGGGTGTGTGTGACCACAAGGGTCATTTAAACACACTATACTCTCATATGCCTATTCTTTCTAATAGGGAAACATATGCTTCTATAATGTACGCTCATTCTTTATAATGAGGACACGCACAAGATAGGGGGCGTGTGTGGCCACAAGGGTCATTTAAACACACTATACTCATCAAACAATATCATGAAGCTTTAATTTTAACAACTTGGTTAAAATTAAGCGAGGGTATCCAATCCACTATGCTATAATTTCCTCGAGAAATAAATAGCAATGCAAAACAAATCATGTAGGTGACTCAAAGAGTCATTTAAACATACTATCACAACCAATTCTATTCACGCAGTCATAAGCTTTATTTTAACAACTTTGTTAAAATTAAGTGGAGCAAACATTCCAATTGTGCTATAATTTCTTCAAGAAATTAATAGCAATTCACCAACTCACGTATGTGACTCAAAGAGTCATTTAAACATACTTCCAAAACCAATTCCAATCAAGCATTCATAAGCTTTATTTTAACAACTTTGTTAAAATTAAGCAAGGCAAACCATCCAATTATGCTATAATTTCCTCAAGAAATTAATAGCAATGCAAATCCACCATAGAGAATCAAGAAATAACAATTTCATGATCCTTGCAAAGCATCACAAGCACTCAACAAATCATCATCCAATCAACAAAGCTTTAATTTAACCTGAGGGTTAAAAATAAGCAAGAACACCCAATCAAATTCAACTGTGCTATAATTTCCTCAAGAAATAAATAGCAATAACAATCCAATCACAAGAAATCAAGGAATATAAAATTCCATGGTTCCAAACAAGTATTATAAGCATCATCCTTCCATCATCCAAAGATACACTCCTTTAATAAGGCAATTATTAAAGTAACCTTGCAAATAACACATGAGTCAACTAATAATTCAATTAGTGACCAATCACTCATCATTTCACGCATTTCAAATTATTCATATCAGGTTTTAGACTTTTTAAGATGAATTTCATCAAAAAAAGCAAGCAAAAAGGGGCCCGATTAAGCGAAATTGTGCAAAAATTGCACAAAACGAGAATGGGCTTGGAAGACCGGTTGGACCGGGTTGGGGCCAACAGGTCACCCGAGAGTGTGTTTTTTTGCACTTTTTTGTGGTGTTTTGGCTATAAAGCCTTGCACCTTCCCTCTTTTGTTCATCCTTTTTTTGCTTGTTTTTGAGAACTTCTCTCTCTAGAAACCCAACATCCAACATTCCCAACATTCAAAATACCAAAACTTTGGCATTAAACTTGATTCATTGTGGTGAATTAACACCAACAACATCATTTTCAAGGAATCAAAACAACCTCTGATTCATCAATCATCCTTCCCAACTTACTTTTTCAAATCAAACCCATTCTTTCCAAGAACACCCAACATGAGTAATTCTTCAACAAACAAGTATTCAAATGCTAAGTACCCACATCATTTCCTCAAGAAGACATACAAAGCTCCTCAATATGAAGATCAACCGGATAGTTTGCTCTCGAAACCCAACAATCATCTTTCCTACATCTACTCCATGAATGAGGTAAGACAATTCCTAACTTCTTCAAGTTCATCTTACTCTTTCATTTCATTGTTTCATTTCAAATATTTGCTATTCTTATGAATGCAATGCATTGAGTTCTTGCTATTTTGACAACTTTTGGGAGTTTTCCATGTACAAAGACCTTATTTTCCAATATAGATATAACTATGCCAACCAAGTGTTTGACAAAATTCCCAAAAGAATATATATATATATTTTTTTGCTTTCAAATAGTCAAGTTAATCAAAAGTGAACTCAAGAGTGTAATACCCGTAATTTTTAAATAGGGTATTAAGGGTTAATCTATGGTTAACGTAGTTAATCCCTTGATTTTTTTTGAATGATTTCATGCATGGGTAATGCATGTGTATGATATTATGACGTTGGATGTGTTTTGATGCTTGTGTTGGTGCATTAAGTATCTTTCGGGAGCGTTTAGCCTTATTTGCAACTTAAGGGTTTAAGTTGCTGAAATTTGGCTAAGTGTTGGGAAAAAATGGATTTTCGTAAATCTTCGTTTTAAAGGATAATTTTTGGCGGTAATGGGAGTTTATAATATTATAAGACATTGGTGATTTTATGGGAATTTATTAGCATGTTTGGATTGGGTTCCACGTATGTTTGTTTTAGGAAAATCTGTCGGGCGACGGATTTTGTACTAAAACTTGGAAATGAGATTTTAATATATTGGGTATTTGATTTTTTTGATATTTTATTTGGATTCAAATGGGGGGTTATTTGCTTATTTTCATTAAATAACTTAAAGTAAACTTAAATGTTTTTAATGAAAATAAGGCAGGGATGTGTACTGTGTGGGTTTATACACAATTGCCTGAGTTACTGGGCATTTTCAGCAAGTGACGATCGATCCTAGCTTTGGGACGATTGATCGTCAGTGCCCCAGAAATTGCATTTTCACTTCTGTTTTTCACGATCGATCGTGCCCTCAAACCACAATCGATCGTGCATCGCGGTTTTTGCAAATTTTTTTTGCGTAAAATGACGCAAATGCCCCTCACCCCTTATAAATGTTAGGATTATGCCCTAGAGCCAATCATGGAGATGATTGTTTAGGGATTAGGAACAATCATTTGATTTCATTTATATATGTCACATTTATTATTGATTTAATAAAAGGGCTTATTCTATTATGTTTATATGCATCATTTATATTTACATAATATGTCCATGGAATTAGAGTTGAGAATATGGAATTACAAAGAGTTGTAATTTTGAGACTATAGATATATCTCTGTACTAAACTCCTAAAGCATTCCTAGTTGAAGGTTCACTATGATGGACAGTAATGAACCATAGGACTAGCACTTGTTAGGTTGACTCTATAGGAGGATAGCTAGTCTCAAGCTATTTGTGTGGAGACACTACAACCAACAAGTGGGTGCCTATTACGAGAATAGGTACACTGAATGTGACCAAAGATATGAGATAAACTGAATGGAGTTTTATCCTGCCTGTCAATCAGTTTCTCATTGTTATAGTGGTACAAGTAATCCTTAGACTTGAAACACCATAGTTGCCTTATGCATGTAGCTTTAGAAGTTTGATAACACTAAGTGCAGATCTTATTCAGGGGTCTGCAAAGGTGTTCATTAGCCCTACTGCTATGTGTATGAAGGCATGTGAGTGATCAACAAGGGATCCATCACTCTCAGGAAAAAGAGAGAGAATGTCTCATATAGCATTCATAATATAACTCATTAAATCCATGGCCATGGTAGGATGAATATGAAAAGAGTTTCATGAGTTCATCAATGAGTTGATATCTATGAATGAGTATAAAGTAATTGAACTAGGGACTTGACAGACTTCCATGTCCTATTAGTTCAATTGGAGACATTGTGTTGAAGGAAGGATGCAATTGTAACCTATAAACTATAACAGAAGGGTTCTTTGTAAATGACTATTCACCTCATTAAGGACCACACCATGAGCCATATGCTAGGTGTTACTCATGGTTAGTAGAAGCCCTAATTGATATAAGTGAGTTATAATCAATTAGGGAATTAGAAGGAGTTCCAATTAGACCCTAAATGGAAAGAGTTCTATTGTGCACACCTCGTGCTATTCCTACTACTTAATGATGTGAACCCAATGGGTCACACACTGATCATGCAAGAAGGGCTTTAAAGTCTATGAGAGAAAGGGTTTTAGTGAATAAAGAATAGTTCTTTATAGGCCTATTTGTATTTGATACAAATAATAGGGGTTAATGTGCAATTAAGTGTAATTACACATAACCCTATTAGGGTTTCTTCCCCATGGCCAGCCCCCTTTAGTGGGCTGCCTATATAAGTCACACTTATGTGTGACATGGCATAATAGGCTTGCACAATAAACCCTAGCCGTCCAGCCCCTTGGAGGCTCTCTTCTCTCTCTTTCTTCTCCACCTCTAGCAACAACAAGGAAAAGGAGGAAAGGACTTGAAGCTCTAGCTAGGTGTGGATACCGTTGGAGGCAGCACACTTGGGCTGCTCATTCACCGCTGTCCGGAGTCGAAGCTTGGAGCAAAACGGAGAAGACAAAAATTCTGTAAGTGTTCTAACCCTCTTCGTAGTTAGGGTTTGATTTTGTGTTATGCATAGTTAGATTCATGGGCTGTGGAATCGTAGGAAAAATTTTTATATTCCGCACTTCTATTTTTCCCTCTTGTTCGATTCCCAACAATAAAAACCCATCCCCACGATTTTTAGACCAAATCTGATATTTTTGGTCATGGAGAGAGAGAGAGAGAGGGAGAGAAGGAGAAAATGGGGTAGAGGCTCGACGGTGTCTCGCCGGAGCACGGCGACCTCGATCCTGACGTTGGCAAACTCAGGATCTAGCGTATTTTAGCCCGATCTACGCGTGTATGGTGGTGGATTTGGGTTTTTCTCTCTCTTTGAGCCTTGGGAATGCATTGTAATGGTTGGATTCATATTCTCCAACCTCTTGGTGGAGCTTGGAGCTTGTTCACGGTGATTTGAGCTAGGATTTCGTGGGTGTTGGCATGGATTGTCATCCTCACCAACGCTTTTGCATTCTAGAGGTATTTTCTCACATTTTGGAGTTAGGGTTTGTAATTTATTTTGGGTTATCGTCTCATTCTTACATTTTTTGGGTTATTCATGCATATTGGGGAGCTTTGGTGGTGATTTGGAGTTGGGACCTCCATTATTTTCATCAACCAAGTCATTTGGGAGCTAGGGCTTGGATTGGGAGCGTGCATTTGCATCCTAGGGCTTGGAGTTCATACCCACAACATCAAAGGTTACATTTTTCCACGTATCCGGTTGAGGTAGGTGCAATTTACATAGGTTTAAACTATTGACATGATAATATGGTATATATTATCATATTAATTGGTATTCATGGGCTTAGAATACGTATATAAATGATTTATGGAATAAATCTTGAAAGAGAACTTTGGGTATTTGACAACATAAATTGGAATTATGTTTATCAATAATTTTGGTTAATTGTATACATCCTATGGAATATAGATGTAGGGATTTTACGGGTACTTTCCCTGGTTATCCGATGTTTTTGATCATGATTTTAAGGTTATAATCATAATGAGAAATTATGTTGTTTATTACAATTTTGGGTATAATTATGATGTTATTTGATTATAGCATATTTTGGAAGTGATTTTGGTTAAAAATCATTTTATGGTTTATCACATTGCATGTTGGGCATAATCATGCATTGAATGGACTTAATGAATACTGGGTAAAAGTATTGCATTAAAAAGGGGTCATTGGAATTGGACTACTTGCAGTCAATGGGACTTTGCGGTGTTTTCCATTCCTTTGGTCCTGGGGTACTTTCCGGTTCCAAGTAGGAACCCTTGTGTTCCCGAATCAAAGGCTACTTTCCGGTTCCAGGTAGGAACCCTTGTGTTGTCCTCTTGGAGGTTGGGTTTAAAATCCTCCGTTTCCGCGCGAAGACTCCTGCGGAAGTGGTTGGTAATAAATGGATTTAATGTAAATTGGACATGAGTCACATGCATTGGGCATTATGCATTATTTATTTTAAGTTATGGGTTATAACTTATTTTAGGATTTGTAATATACTTGGTTAGTATATTTTGCTTTAAATGATATAATGGATTTTATTTATATCATTACTTTAGTTTACTATGTCAAATTGTATCTACTGAGTCGTCGGACTCACGCCTATTATTTTTTAAATGTTTTTCAAATAATCCAGGGATTGGTTTGGCTATCTTGGGCGGAAGATGTTTTTAATGGAATTTCATTATGTTAATTACCAATGTAATTGAATCAGAAGTGTAAATGTAAATTTAATCGGGGTTGTAATTGTAATTATTTAATGTTGTATATACGTGGAATGCGATGCATGGGATGATACCACTTCCATGGATGACAGGAAATTTTTATGTATGGATTTTTATAACAGGTTTTCACGATGGTATGTCCTATCTACGGATGGGTCATGCCGAAAATTTTTAAAATGATTGAGGTTTTAACACGTGTCATCCATGTTTTATCAAATGATTTATTAAAGAAAAAGCTTGTTTTATTATTATTGATCACGGCTTAATTAATTTGGGTCGTGACAATTCTTTTTGGTATCAGAGCTTGCTAGTAGATCCACATTGGGTGATATGTGGGGGAATAGCATATACGTAGATATATACATACTGGGGTTGAAACCTATACAGTGTAGAACATAGAAACATGTTAGGTACACATGTTGATAACTTTGATTTTGGGTATAATTGAAAATTTATAATTTTATTGATAGAATACCAACACTCCTTGAGAACATAGAAACATGTTAGGCACACATGTTCTTAGCTGTAGCCGATTCATGCTAGAGGCATTTGGGCATATGCAAAATTCATGAGGAATTGTTTTCATACGCATTTAGGATGGGAAATCCTAATGAGAATGTGGGCATATACATTTGTAGGCACACATATGCATTTTGGGTTGTTACCCATGGTTTGAGGAGTTGAGTGCATAGCATGTGCATTAGTTGTGGCCTAGGAGTTGGGCTCATGTGAGAGTTAGAATGTCCAATGGCTTAGGACATCCTTTATTATGGTTTTGGAGACCGAGTCTCTGGGGTCGGGGCTAAATATGCGTATTCCATTGGTGTTATGGATCATTTGTATTCTATAGTACATTTTGATCTTGATGATTTGAGATTATCGGGTTTGATAATCTTTGTATTGATATGTAGGATTGCTATGTGCAATATTTGTTTGAATTGGGTGGATTCTTGTGGTCCATATTCCATGGATCCACATTCTCCTGATTTGTGGGCGGTTAGCCTTATGCTTTGTTGGATGTTATATGTATATATATATTGGTTATATATATAAATTGGATGCTTTGAAATATTTTGGGGCTAGTAGACATGACGCTAGGTGTGCGATGTCGTGATGTGTGTGAAGTATAGGTGTAGTGCTTTTTATGGTTGTACTTGTATAAGTACAAACCTCTTTTAGCATTGAGATGCTTGAATCTCAGGGTTTATATTGTGAATGAATGGTTCTGTGATGATTGTATTTTGGGTTGTGGAATATACCTATGTATATCTCTATGGTGAGATATATGTATGTATATATATGTATTGGTTTACACCTATGGGATTGTGATAGGTGTGATTTTGTTGTAATTGTGATATGTGATATGTATGTGTTATGACTTGACGGTTTGCAAGTAAAATGTGTTTGTTGGATGTGTTATAGTGATGGATTGCATCCACATAGTTCAGGAATGTGGGTGTAGGTTCTTGTGAGAGCCTTAATTCTTGTTGCTTGAGTTCTTGGAAAGAACTCATGAATTTGTTTGATTTGCTATTCCTGATGTGGGCTATGTGTTTATTTGTTTAGTATATGTTTGGGTTTGGCTTTAAGCAATGTGTATTCATTGCTTGTTATTACTTTAGTTAAATCCCGTGGTAGTGGGATGGTTGTGGTAAGGTCACATGCGTGGTAGTTTGTGACTATTTATGTAATATTGGATGTTTTGAATGTATTGAGGACTTGGAAATTGTTTGTCCTTTGTTTGATGTGATGTTAGTTGAAGATTGGTGAGTAACACCAATTTGTTGTGATTCTGTGTTGAACCTAGAAGACTGTATGGTCTTTTATGTTTGAAATGCTTGTTGAGATTGGTGAGTGCTACCAATAATATTGTGATTTTGTATTGAGAATTGGTTGTTTGTGAGCTAACTATGATGGTTAGTTTCATTATGTTTGTGTTGGTGGGTAATCTACATTTGTTGTTTTCTTGTACAATGAGTTATCATTGATTTGATGTGTTTGAGACTTGTGAGCTAACCATGGTGGTTAACTCCAATATGTTTGTATTTGACGGGTATCTCATTATTCTTTTATTTCCCCTCATGATGGAATGTCATTAAATTTGGTTTGGCGAAATTTGGGGACGAATTTCCTATTAGTTCGGGAGAATTGTAATACCTGTAATTTTTAAATAGGGTATTAAGGGTTAATCTATGGTTAACGTAGTTAATCCCTTGATTTTTTTTGAATGATTTCATGCATGGGTAATGAATGTGTATGATATTATGACGTTGGATGTGTTTTGATGCTTTTGTTGGTGCATTAAGTATCTTTCGGGAGCGTTTAGCCTTATTTGCAACTTAAGGGTTTAAGTTGCTGAAATTTGGCTAAGTGTTGGGAAAAAATGGATTTTCGTAAATCTTCGTTTTAAAGGATAATTTTTGGCGGTAATGGGAGTTTATAATATTATAAGACATTGGTGATTTTATGGGAATTTATTAGCATGTTTGGATTGGGTTCCACGCATGTTTGTTTTAGGAAAATCTGTCGGGCGACGGATTTTGTACTAAAACTTGGAAATGAGATTTTGATATATTGGGTATTTGATTTTTTTGATATTTTATTTGGATTCAAATGGGGGGTTATTTGCTTATTTTCATTAAATAACTTAAAGTAAACTTAAATGTTTTTAATGAAAATAAGGCAGGGATGTGTACTGTGTGGGTTTATACACAATTGCCTGAGTTAGTGGGCATTTTCAGCAAGTGACGATCGATCCTGACTTTGGGACGATCGATCGTCAGTGCCCCAGAAATTGCATTTTCACTTCTGTTTTTCACGATCGATCGTGCCCTCAGACCACGATCGATCGTGCATCGCGGTTTTTGCAAATTTTTTTGCGTAAAATGACGCAAATGCCCCTCACCCCTTATAAAAACCCATCCCCACGATTTTACGGGTACTTTCCCTGGTTATCCGATGTTTTCGATCATGATTTTAAGGTTATAATCATAATGAGAAATTATGTTGTTTATTACAATTTTGGGTATAATTATGATGTTATTTGATTATAGCATATTTTGGAAGTGATTTTGGTTAAAAATCATTTTATGGTTTATTGCATTGCATGTTGGGCATAATCATGCATTGAATGGACTTAATGAATACTGGGTAAAAGTATTGCATTAAAAAGGGGTCATTGGAATTGGACTACTTGCAGTCAATGGGACTTTACGGTGTTTTCCATTCCTTTGGTCCTGGGGTACTTTCCGGTTCCAGGTAGGAACCCTTGTGTTGTCCTCTTGGAGGTTGGGTTTAAAATCCTCCGTTTCCGCGCGAAGACTCCTACGGGAGTGGTTGGTAATAAATGGATTTAATGTAAATTGGACATGAGTCACATGCATTGGGCATTATGCATTATTTATTTTAAGTTATGGGTTATAACTTATTTTGGGATTTGTAATATACTTGGTTAGTATATTTTGCTTTAAATGATATAATGGATTTTATTTATATCATTGCTTTAGTTTACTATGTCAAATTGTATCTACTGAGTCGTCGGACTCACGCCTATTATTTTTTAAATGTTTTTCAGATAATCCAGGGATTGGTTTGGCTATCTTGGGCGGAAGATGTTTTTAAATGGAATTTCATTATGTTAATTGCCAATGTAATTGAATCAGAAGTGTAAATGTAAATTTAATCAGGGTTGTAATTGTAATTATTTAATGTTGTATATACGTGGAATGCGATGCATGGGATGATACCACTTCCATGGATGACAGGAAATTTTTATGTATGGATTTTTATAATAGGTTTTCACGATGGTATGTCCTATCTACGGATGGGTCATGCCGAAAATTTTTAAAATGATTGAGGTTTTAACACGTGTCATCCATGTTTTATCAAAGGATTTATTAAAGAAAAAGCTTGTTTTATTATTATTGATCACGGCTTAATTAATTTGGGTCGTGACAAAGAGCATTCCCTAGAATGCTAACCCAGGAATTTTGAAGTTCTTTTCTTTACAAAAAACCTTGTAGGCATAACCATGCCCACCAAGTGTTTGATCAAATTCCCAAGAGAATAAAATCTTTCTTTTTGCTTTCAAATGGTCAAAGTTCTTGAACAAACTATCAAAGGCATTCTCCAAGAGGTTTACCAATGAGTTTTAAAACACTTTCCTTTACAAAAACCATGCAAATATAGCTATGCCCACCAAGTGTTTGATAAAATTCCCAAGAGAATAAAATCATTCTTTTTTTTTCTTTCAAATGCTCAAAGTACTCCAACAAAACATCAAAGGTATTCTCTAAGAGGTTTACCCATGAGTTTTTTTAAAAAACTTTCCTTTACAAAAATTATGTAGGCATAACCATGCCCACCAAGTGTTTGATAAAATTCCCAAGAGAATAAAATCATTCTTTTTTTCTTTCAAATGCTCAAAGTACTCCAATAAAACATCAAAGGTATTCTCCAAGAGGTTTACCCATGAGTTTTAAAAAACTTTCCTTTACAAAAATCATGTAGGCATAACCATGTCTATAAAATGTTTGGTAAAATTCTAAAAGGAATAAAAACCATTCTTTTGCTTTCAAATACCTTAGAAAATCAAAGGGAAACTCCAAGGCTTTCTCTAGAATGTTAACCCATGATTCTTGGAGCACTTTTCTTTATAAAAACTTTGTAGTCATAACAATGCCTACCAAATAAAACCATTTTTGCTTTCAAATACTTTGAAAAATCAAATAAAAACTTAAGGGCATTCCCTAGAATGTTAACCTATGATTTTTGAAATACTTTCCTTTATAAAACTTTGTAGTCATAACAATGCCTACCAAGTGCTTGATAAAATTCTCGAGAGAATAAAATCATTCTTTTTTATTTTCAAATGCTTTAGCTAATTAAAGGAAAACTCATGGGTATTGTGAACCTATGAAAAAGCGCAGCGCCCACAAAGGTGTTTGGCAAAAAGATACAGGGGGTTTTAAAAGACAACAAACGAAAAGGAGTCGCCACCTCATTTTTTAAGGAAAAGAGGAAAACCACAAAAATGTTTTATTTTCAAAATCACATGACTCCATTAAAGGAAAAGCAAAGTCTTTAAAACCAGAAAATTGGATTCGGGGGCTAAGTTACGACGTGGGAAGGTTCTGGGCAAAGCCCATAGGCACCCACATCGCCCGAGTTGGTCTCTTAATTTAATTAGGCTAACTTAAGATCTTTTTCACTCAAATATCAACATATATCATCACAAGGCAGCATGCATATCATATATTCCATCCATCCATCTCATCCATGCATAATCAAACAAATAAAACAAAATAGAAAAAAGAAAAGCCTAGGATACTTGGATCCTAGGACGGACTTGAGCCTCACAAGGAGCACCTACGTACCATGTAGCGAAATACATGGATCAAAGTCCACGTAGTTCGAAAAGAATAGGGTTACAACCTAATGCAAACCTATGGTAAAAACCCTAGGTTTCCTTATTTGAAAATGTATTGAATTAATCCAAAATTGAAAACTCCCACAAGAAGAAAACTTTGATAGAAAACCATAATTTTATTAATGAAGGAAACCCTTGATAATTACCATGTGTTCGTATTAAGAAATAACCCTAGGAGGGAGAAGAGAAAAGAAAGTAAGGAAAAGTGAATTAGGGCACTTCATACCCTACTTACCTGAGCGCAAAAGCTCCAAAGCATTAGCAATTTCAAGCAATAGCGGCTCTATTTGCAATAGGACAAGCTTTGTACCTGTTTGCGCCCTTACAAGTGCACAAAACCATGCAAAGAGAGCAATATACTAATCTGGATAGAACCATGACAAGGCCTAAAATTATCCATTTATTATGCAAACAACAAGAATAATGAATAACTAAGGACCCCAACTCAATCCTACATGCAATGACCTGACTAATATGCATAATAAAACCTACCAAAGACACTCTAACAATCATGAGAGACTCCAATAATATCAATAAACATGATAGCTAAGTCCATTCTAACAAAAAAGATGATATTTTATGTAAAATATGAAAATAGGCCTTCCTACGGAGAGATTTCTTAAGCAAAACTATCCTAAGACAATTTCACGTAAAAAAGTCGCTATGGGGAGGTGCAATCATCATATCCTACGTAAAATATATATACTAGAACACAATAGAAGTGATTTCATGCTTAAACACATCACAGAAAGCTCTCATGCAAAACCCTACTCAACGAAAAGGATAATTATCCTTATAAAAGGATAATACCTCCAAAAACCCTATAAAATCTACTATATGAATGCAAACCTAGCATGATTCAACTATATGCAGCATATATAGAATGACTATGATGAGAAACTACTCATAGAGTTAAGCTAAGCATGCTGTATGAAACTTGTGTGATTTTAGGGTTATCGAAACCCTAATCTCACAACTATGCACAAAAACTTATGAAAAGACTCTAACACATGCTCAAATCATCATGAATATCATTCATATCATATATATTAACTAACAGGAGCATCAACTCATGACAATTATCACAGCAACCTAAACATGTGAATTATGCATGATTTAAGAGGATAAGAAGAATAATGCTATCCAATCCTTAGTAAACCAGGGATTATCAAGCATATAAAGCCATAAAGCATCTCAAAATCATTCATAATACATCCTAAAAACATTGGACTATCCTAACAAGGGGAGTTATATCATGCACTAGAACTATCATAGAAGAAGAAGGAGAAGGAGAAGGAGAAGGAGAAGGAGAAAGCCCATGTTCAGCATTCAAGAAGAGTGCTTACCTCTTGTAGAATCTTCCTTGTCTTCAAACTCTTTGTTTCCTTACTTGCTTAGGGTTGAAGAGCCTCCTCTTGATGTCCTTCTAGCTCTCCAAACTCATAGCTCCCTCTCTCTCTAAGTGTAAAGTGCAATTAACCTCCCTTTATGTGCTGAATATCATGCCCTTTATATAGAAAACTGACCCCCTAAACCAATGGCTAAGATTAATTCATTAAATAATGATCCTAGGGCTATTAGAGACTCTCTTGGTGCTCAAACAACTCAAACTTACACAATTTTAAGAGAAAACAAGTTGTCATGGCAGAGGAAACCGTCAAAAGAGGGAGAGAAGAGTCGGAATTTGAGTTGAGGACGGAGTCTCTCGGGTGACCATCTAGGCCTGGACGGTTAGCCGTCTAGGCTTGGACGGCTGACCGTCCAGGCCCGGACGGTTACCTGAGGGCTCTCCTTACTTCACTCCGGTTTTGACTCCTTACTTTAGAAGTCCTAAAATGTTCAAATTAAGTCCGATTTTGACAAAATAAAAGCCAAAACGACCGTGTTTCGAAGGGGAACACATTTTCAAGCATTTTAGGACAAAAATCCTTAACCATGGGTGCATGGTTAGGTTTTACAAAGGTGGTTAACTATGGTGCCTCACCGTCGCTAAGCTGGGTTTGTACACAAGGTCGAACCAAATGCTTTCCCAATCGAAATTCGATCTTTCTAAACATACCTAGGATGTAAATAAAGCCCAATTGAAGTTAAATGAGAGAAAATTGGTTGGGTCTTATGAGTCAATTTGAGCAAACCAAGAAAGGGTCTTTTAGCCAACCCGAACCATTATGAGCCGAATTGATCTTAAACCATCAGTTCATGAATTTGAACCTATATATAGACTCTATGTACTCATATGAACTCAAAGGAATGACTCGAGTTTCATTTCAAGGTCAAATGGAAAATATACGGCTTAAAAGATGATTATGCCCTTGAAGTCACAAAAGTTCTTATTGACTATTGAAATGAACTCCAAATCGCTTCAAAATTCATACACATGATATTCAAAGCCATAGAAACTCAATGCAAAAGACTAGACTCGAAAAGGACTCAAAATCCTACATGAAATGATATGTCCTAGCTAAGGTGACAAAAATGGGGTGTGACAAGTATTCTCTTGAATGTTAACCTTTGATTTTTGAAATACTTTTCTTTGCAAAGAACTTTCCTTTCACATGTGTAAACTTTCGAAAACTTAGAAAAAAACCATGAATTTAAGCATTCTTGAGTTATTTACTAAGCATAGAAAATATTTAAAATAACAATTTCCATGATTTCCTTCATTCTTTGTAGCCAAATTTTTAGGATAGAACGAGGCACGCTCTTGGAGGAGTCATTGAATGGTGGCGCAAGATGGTCACATGGCAACTCAAAACCCAAAAGATTATAATTAATGCGGGTTTTGGAGACTTCTTGAATGCTTTGTGGGTGGAGCAAAGGGACCGACAAGCATTGCTAGCCCTTACTGAGTTGTGGTGGGACACAACTAACGTTTTTCATTTTAGCTTTGGGGAAATGACTCAAACCCTAACAGATTTCATCATCATTATAGGACTTCGCCTGGTTGGGCGAAAGTTATCATATTATGAGAATGCTCACGGGGATCCCCATTACCTCCTGGAACAACTTGGGACCATGGTACCAGTTCAAAGGGGTGGGGTACTCAGAACTTTGTTGAAAAATAATTTATGTGATCAAAGAGAAGAGGATAAGGCGGATCCCCCATGTCTTGCCCAAGCTTTCATGCTATACATGTTATCTAGTATATTCTTTGCTAGTTCTAGGCGATGTTGCTCCTCTAAGGCACTTTGCTTAAATGGAAGATGTCTAGGAGAATGGTGAGTACAACTGGGGTAGTGCTGTACTTGCTGTATTATATAGGTTCATGAGTGACAGATCACGTGGAATAAACACAAACCACTGTGGGATGTCATTCATTTGGGAGGTAAATCAACCTACAAGCTTTCTTTTAAAAATATTTGCAATGAATACTTATCATCATTTTCTTTTGAAATTCATTTCTTGAAAACAGATTTGATACTATGAATACTTGGGGTTTGAACGTCCCGCCCTCATCGACAATGATCCCTCATGGCCTGTTATGTCCAATTATCAAATCAACAATAAGTGCGATTTTGTGGACAATAAATATGACTATGCCCATGCTAGGGCATTCTTGGCTTGTATTACCGCTGACAAGGTAATCTCTAAAACTTTTATCCTTTGAATTCCATCTTTTTTCAATTCTTCCTCTTAACACCAATTCATGAATTAGGTGGACTGGGACCCATGGGCACAATGGAAATATGCCTTTGAAGAGCAATGCCACAGATGCGTTGATATGTCTGAAAAGAGGATCCTTCTAGAAGGTCCTATGGGTCGCTATTGGTACCTTAGGGAAAGAGTTTGGCGCCAAGTGAAAGGCACCATTAATACAGCTGTGGTTCCTATGGCACCACCTGGAGGCATGAGACATGCCAACTCCTTGCAGGGGCGTGAGTTGATCAAAGCTATAAGAAGTAGGGAAGCAAGTGACTTTATAGTCCTGAATGGGGACTACGAGAGCTTCTATAGGAGATATCTAATTCCTTCTAGGGTCATAGGAGTTCCACCTATAGGGGTAAGTACATACCTAACCTTGTACATGCTTTTCATGTGTTTCCTAGCTGACTATGTGCAACTCTTTTTAGGGACGGCGAGCTCGTGGTCACCATTCCACAGTGGGTTCAACCTCGGGCATGTCAGGGGTACATATGGATAGTGATGATGATGGCGCTGATAGGGATACACTTCCCCCTTTACCTCGACCTAGGTGGTCCATTGATTTGTGCTAAGGAGGTGACATTGTGTCTATGAACATAGCACCTCCTGTGACAGATGAGGTTCCACAGATAGATCCTCGATACGAGATTGTAAGTTTTAAGATTAACTTGATCATCTTAATCCTAAAATATTCATTAGACACTTATTACTCAATTTCTCTTCACAGACACCCGCCGGGTATACACAAGAATGGATTAATCTCAATGCTAGCTTGAGAAGGGACATGATGAGGATGAGCCTAAGCCTAGCAAGGCAAGAGGCGTATAGAGCGGGCGAACACTCACACCCAGTAAGAATAGCTCAAATCAAGACTTTTGAAAATCTTTGGGTTTTTCCTTAAAAAGTAGTACTCAAATCATTTATTTTCTTGGAAACTTGTAGATTAATTCCTTCCCTTAGTACAACCCGGCTGCAGTTCCACCACCTCCTCCACCAACAAAAGAAGTAGGGCCAAGCAAGAGAAGGAAACCACCAAGGAAGCGTTGAAGAAACTTACTTTAAGTTTTAGAAACTTAGTTTAAGCATCTAGAAACTCTTAACTTGTGAAAACCTTGTATTAAGCCTATATGGGCATTTATGTCAACCTTCAAGTTTTTGCTTTCAAAACCAAGTTCATGCATTCCCCATCTTTGAATTATGATATCTATCTCTTGTTGTTTGAATTCTATGTCTTTTGACACAAATTTGAGTCAATTTGAGCTCAAAATTGGCCTTCTGGAGTATACGAGGATCATTGGTGGTCAAAACAGGGAAATGAGGCGAACCGGCTTGGGTGACCGGTTGGGCCAAACCGGTTGGACCGGTTGGCACCAACCGGTCTCCTAAGCTATTTCGCTGTTACGCATTTTTGCGACTTTTTCTACCCTTTTTCGAATTCTAAGCATTCTAGGACTCAAATTTGAGCTTGAAAGCCTATAAAAACCTTCCCCATATGTTCATAAACCATTATTATTCATTCAACATCAAATCATGGAGACTTTTGATAGATTTTTGACACTTTGCTTCAGTAACATGAGTAAAGAAGACAAAAGGGTTTTCAAGAGTTATGGCTTGGACGCGCTTTATTCTCTCGCCAAAGTTAAGGTAAATTGGACCATGTTCTATGCTTCTATATACTTTTGGGATCCCAAACTTCATGTTTTCCATTTCCATCGCAATGAAATTTGCCCCACTCATGAAGAATTCTGCGCGTTGTTCAGAGTGCAATCATCAGGACCTTTCATCCTTCCATACCTTCGACAAGGTTATGTTTCTTCCTTTGCTTATCTTCTGGAAATCTCTACCCACGATGCTATGATCTTCATAAAAGATAACATGGTAGATTTAAACAAGCTAGCAAAGTCTTTTCTGCCCATTGGGAGGTCATGTGGGCTACCTTTGTCTCAACCGTGTTAGCATACCTTAGCTTTCTGCTTGATTGGGAGGTTCCTTATCACCAATGGTACGTTATTTGTCCCAATTGAAACTTGTGAGCATGTGATCCCTCTTTCCAAGTCCCAAAACATAATTCCAATGGTTCTAGCGGAAACTCTCAATGGACTAGATAAGGTACAGGATCGATTTGAAGCGAATTTTAAGGGCAACCCCCTCCTTCTTAATATGTGGTTGCTAGAGAGATTAAACCTCTTGCCATCTCCTAGTGTTGCAAATTATGGGCCTTAGCACTTTTGACTTCGTGTTCCTAAGTTCTCGCCAGATGCTTCTCCAGACGAATAGCTTAACATGCTGTACCATACCTCATGGCGATCTATTCACTGGCACATGCCTTATTGGAAATGCAATGAAAAGGTGCTCCTATGAACTGTGGGCTGTACACTTGTCAAGTTAATGGGCTTAAAGGCAACTTCTTTTTACTGGCCATCTCGGATCCTTTTGAAATTTGGTGTAGTTCAAACAATTCTAAACCATCAAGCGAGTACCACTTAAACAAATTCAACTCTCAGAAGGTAAGTTCACCTTGTTTAACCTGTTTCTCAGTCTCTGGTTAAATGCATGGAGGATAGATGGAATGATTGGAACTCTGCTACCCTAGTTCCAAACACTGATAGACCTTATGAGCTTAGCAAGGAATACAAGAAGTGGTTATTTGAAGACATTGGCCACAAAGAAACAACAATGAGAGCTCAAGTAGCTGAGTTGATTGGGATTCCTTCACTAGGGAATAAAAAGAGGTCAAGGAAGGATGACACCAAAGCAAACAAGAGTACTGGTGTCACACCCCATTTTTGCACCACCTTACTAGGGCTCATCATTTCATGCATGTTTTTGTTTTGTTTTTGAGTCTAGTCACTTGCATTAGTTTTCTAGAGTCACAAGGACAATGGATATGAATTTTGGTTCAATTCGGAGTTGATCTTAAGGGATAATAAGAGCTTTTGTGACTTGAGGGGCATAATCGTCTTTTAAGTCCCAAACTTTTCATTTGACCTGGAAATGATCTCCAAATTGTCAATTGGAGTTCATATGGATGCATATGAGCTATTTCTAGGTTCAATTTGATGAATCAATGGCTCGGAATTAAAATGGCTCGACGTAGTTCAAGTTGGTTAATTGACCCTCCTTTGGGTTAGCTCTAATTGACTCACAATTATCAATCAAATCTTTTCAAATTGACTTTAATCAGTCATCACTTTATCCCTAAAACTGTTTTAGAAAGTTTAATTTTGTTATGGAAAGCATTTGGTTTGATCCTATGTGCATACCTATGCTTAGCAAAGGTAGAGCATAGCGGTTAACCGCCTTTGTCAAACCTAACCATGCCCCCATGATTAGTGGTTTTTACCCCAAAATGTTCAAAAATGTATTCCTCATCGAAACACGGTCGTTTTGTCTTTTGTTTCATCAAAATCAGACTTCATTTGCCCTCTGAAACACTTCTAGAAGCATTAGGAGTAAAAAATAGGCAAAAATCCGGAGTGGGCTCGGGTGACCACCCAGCCCCAGGCAGCTAGCCGCCTGGCCCAGGTGGCTAGCCGCCCAGGCCTTGGTGGTCACCCGAGACCACTTTCCTATTTTCACTTTAACTCCTTACTGAAGCGAACTTTTGCCTATTTTGACGTATTTGGGCTCTTTTGGACGAGTTTCCTTCTAATTTTTGGTAACTTCTGAGTTACTTAAGCCCCAAGGGGGTCTCTAATAGCCCTTAGATTAATTATTAGGGTTTTAATTCCAGCCATTGGTTAATCCTAATTGAAGTCTATAAATACCCCCCTATGCTTCAGCACAAAAGGAGGCACTTTATGCATTAATAATTGAGTGTTTGAGAGAGAATAAGAGAGAGAGACTTAGAGGAGAGCTAGAGGACCTGCTGTAGCCTTGGAGAACATTAATACAAGTCATCTACAAGAGCAAGAGAGAGTCCATATAGCAGCAAGGAAGGCTTTCCTAAGGTATTCTTCTTCTCTATTCAAGCTTAAACTAGGGTATCATGTAGAATAGCTTTATTGCATGCAATGCTTATGATTTCTACCATGAATTGAGGTTTCTATTAGTTAATACATGTGATAATAATGGTGTTCTTGATGAGTTTTGCATGTTTTAGAGTTAGTTCATAGGTCTTAATGCATAGTTGTGATTCTTGTGCTTCTGTTGTCCTTGTTTTAGAATAGGGTCATTGCATGCTAGAGTTAGGGTTTTTTGTCATGTTCTCTTGCTTTAGTTAGTTAATATACATAATTTTGGTTCTGTTTAGTTTGGTTTTAGCATGTTTTAGATTTGGTTTTGTGTGTTTTTAAGCATATTTGTGAGTTTAGGGTTTTTAGTGTCTTTATTTTATGTTAGTTTTCATACAGCATGTTAAAGAAGGTCTTTTTCATTGATTTTTCTTCATGTTGCTGTATATGTTTTGCACATCGAGTAAATATGATATTTTTGCATGCATGTTAGTACATTCTAGGGTTTTTATGCATGATATGGTTTTAGGATTGTGTTAGGGCTTATGAAAGTTCGCTGTTTTTGCTGTGAGCACGTTTAGTGGATGATTTTAGGCCTTAGTACTATTATGTCCAAATTTGCATGTTAGTGTTTTTGCATGGTTTTGAGCACGTGTAAGGGTGCAAATAGGTGTTGTCACACCCCATTTTTGTCACCTTAGCTAGGGCATATCATTTCATGTAGGATTTTGAGTCCTTTTTTAGTCTAGTCTTTTGCATTGAGTTTCTATGGCATTGAATATCATGTGTATGAATTTTGAAGTGATTTGGAGTTCATCTCGATAGTCGATAAGAACTTTTGCGACTTGAAGGGTATAATCGTCTTTTAAGCCATATATTTTCCATTTGACTTTGGAATGAATCCCGAGTCATTCCCTCGAGTTCATATGGGTACATAGAGTCTATATATAGGTTCAATTTCATGAATTAATGGTTTAAGATCAATTCAGCTCATAATGGTTCGGGTTGGCTAAAAGACCCTTTCTTGGTTTGCTCAAATTGATTCATAAGACCCAATCAATTTTCTCTCATTTAACTTCAATTGGGCTTTATTTATGTTCTAAACATGTTTAGAAAGATCGATTTTCGATTGGGAAAGCATTCGATTCAACCTTGTGTACAAACCCAGCTTAGCGACGGTGAGGCACTATGGTTAACAACCTTTGTAAAACCTAACCATGCACCCATGGTTGAGGATTTTTATCCTAAAATGCCTTAAAAATGTGTTCCCCTTCGAAACACGGTCGTTTTGGCTTTTATTGCGTCAAAATCGGACTTAATTTGAAGATTTTAGGACTTCTACAGCAAGTGGGAGTCAAAAGCGGAGCAAAAATAGGGGACCCTCGGGTAACCGTCCGGGGCTGGACGGTCAGCCGTCCAAGCCCAGACGGCTAACCGTCCGGGGCAAGTTGGTCACCCGAGGAATCCTTCTTCAAGTCAACTTCTGACTCCTCTCTCCCTCTTTTGACGGTTTCCTCTGCCAAAATAACTTGTTTGCTCTTAGGAGTGTGTAAGTTTGAGTTGTTTGAGCACCAAGAGAGTCTCTAATAGCCCTAGAATCATTGTTTAATGAATTAATCTTAGCCATTGGTTTAGGAGGTCAGTTCTCTATATAAAGGACATGATATTCAGCACATAGAGGAGGTTAATTGCACTTTACACTTAAACAGAGAGGGAGCTACGAGTTTGGAGAGCTAGAAGGACATCAAGAGGAGGCTCTTCAACCCCAAGCAAGGAAGGAAACAAGGAGTTTGAAGACAAGGAAGAGTCTACAAGAGGTAAGCCTATCCCTTTAATGTTGAATATGAGTTTTCTACTTCTCCTCCTTCTCCTTCTTCTTCTTCTTCTAGGATAGTTATGGTGCATGAGATAGCTTTTCTTATGGGTTGAATTCAATGCTTATGTGATGTTATATGAATGATTTTAGGATAGTTTATGGCTTTATATGCTTGATAATCCCTGGTTTACTAAGGATTAGATAGCTTTACTTCTTTCTATCCTCTTGAATCATGCATAGTCCACATGTCTAGGTTGCTGTGATTATTATCATGTGTTGATGTTCCTGTTAGTTAATATGTGCTATATGAATGATATTCATGATGATTTGAGCATGTGTTAGAGTCAGTTAATAGGTTTTTATGCATAGTTGTGAGATTAGGGTTTTGATAACCTTAAAATCACATAGGTCTTATACAGCATGCTTAGCTTAGCTTTGTGAGTTGTTTCTCATCATAGTCATTCTATATATGCTGCATATAGTTGAATCATGCTAGGTTTGCATTCATGTAGTATGTTTTATAGGTTTTTTGGAGACATTCATGTAGGATAATTATGTCTAAGGATAATTATCCTTTCTGTTGAGTGAGGTTTTGCATGAGGGCCTTCTGTGATGTGTTTAAGCATGAAATCACTTCCATTGTGTTCTAATATATATATTTTACGTAGGATATGCTGATTGCACCTCCCCATAACGACGTTTTTACGTGAAATTATCTTAGGATAGTTTCGCTTAAGAAAGCTCACCGTAGGAAGGCCTATTTTCATATTTTACATAAAATATCATCTTTTTGGTTAGAATGTATTTAGTTATCATGTTTATTGATATTATTGGAGTCTCTTATGATCGTTAGTGTGTCTTGGGTAGGTTTTTTATGCATGTTAGTTAGGTCATTGCATGTAGGATTGAGTTAGAGTCCTTAGTTATTCATTATTCTTGTTGTTTGCATGATAAATGGATGATTTTAGGCCTTGTCATGGTTCTGTCCAGATTAGTATATTGCTTTCTTTGCATGATTTTGTGCACTTGTAAGGGTGCAAGCAGGTACAAAGCTTGTCCTATTGCAAATAGGGTTGCTATTGCTTGAAATTGCTAATGTTAGGAGCTTTTGCGCTCAGGTAAGTGGGTTTGAAGGTGCCCCAATTCACCTTTCTTCTTCTTTCTTTTCTCTTCTCCCTCCTAGGGTTACTTCTTAATACAAACATATGGTGTTTATCAAAGGTTTCCTTCAATAATAAATTCTGGTTTTTATCAAAGTTTTCCTCTTGTGGAAGTTTTCAGTTTTGGATTAAATCAATATATTTTCAAATAAGGAAACCTAGGGTTTTTACCATAGGTTTGTATTAGGTTGTAACCCTATTCTTTTTGAACTATGTGGACTTTGATCCATGTATTTCGCTGCATGGTACGTAGGCGCTCTTCGTGAGGCTCAAGTCCGTTCTATGATCCAAGTATCCTAGGCTTTTCTTTTCTTTTCTTTTTGTTTTGTTTTATTTGTTTGATTGTGCATGGATGTTTGGATGGAATATATGATATGCATGCTGCCTTGTGGTGATATATGTTGATATTTGAGTGAAAAAGATATTAAGTTAGCCCAATTAAATTAAGAAACCAACTCGGGTAATGTGGATGCCTATGGGCTTTTGCTCAGAACCTTCCCATGTCGTAACTTAGCCCCCAAATCCAATTTTCTGGTTTCAAAGACTTTGCTTTTCCTTTAATGGAGTCATGTGGTTTTGAAAATAAAATATTTTTGTGGTTTTCCTCTTTTCCCTAAAAAATGAGGTGGCGACTCCTTTTCGTTTGTTGTCTTTCACCCATTCCATATACTTCTTTCCGCCAAATCCTTGTGGGCCGTTTTCCAGGGTTCACAATTTGGCGACTCCACTGAGGATGTCGAGGGCTAGACTCATTTAATTTGATTGGGCTAAATTAATTTCTTATTGTTTAATAAAATCAATCACTTGCATCCGCTTGATTGTGCGCTTTCATTTATTGCATTGTGTGCGCTATTGTTGCATGATCACTCGATTGTCCCTTGATGTATCCTTACCAACTGATAGCCTAGTTCAACCTTGGTTTTCCTGATTCCATGTGTTGGGCGAAGCTATCAAACCTCTCTTGCCAAGTACCCTTGGGTATATCAAATGGATCAATCACGTACTGCTGGACCCACACGACATTCCTGATGTCACATGTGGTTAGGTATAAAGATTGGTACAAGCAAAGTTGAGGACCCTAGCCTACCCTCTTAAAAGAAAGAATTGCATGTAATAGACCTTCTAGGACACCGTCGAATCACCTATATGCACACACATTGTTGTGATGATATGCTGCCGTGTTTGTGATGTGTTGCCATGCTTTGTTGATTGAGTGGGTAATTAAAGGAAACCTTACATCCTACATCCTTAATACGTACCCTTCCCCATGACCCCCGCAAGGGTAATTGGTTAATAGAACTAATTAAGGGTGTACGTTGTAAAAATTTTGAGCTAATTATGGAAGCTTAGGATGGACCCTTAGGCTGAGAAATTGAGTGTTTGCCCTATGTTAGAGGGATAGACGTGCTAGCTTGGATTTGTAATCAACAAGGGCACCTAGTCAGTGCTGATTCTGTCACCGAGTTGGATATGGCCGAGGAAAGAACTAGCAATCGGGGTTTCAACCTTGAGGCCACTTTGAAAGCTATTATGGAAAAGCTTGATCACACTACCCAGGTATCCGAGACCGCACTCAAGTTAGCTCAAGACATTCAACAGAAGAACTCGGAACCTGAATCTAGGGCCCGTGCCACTAATAATAATCAAGGATCCAATGATTCCGAATCTGCTGAGGAACCATTAGGAGAGGGGGGAGAACTACCCAAGACCAAGGAAGGGGAAACCAAAGCCACATCAAGAGAGAACTCAACTGTCCTGGCAAATAAGGTCGAGGCCTTAGAACGAACTCTGAAGGGAATCCGTAGATCTGATGATATGGTGGACATCCGTACTTTGTCCTTGTTCCCAAAGGCTCGCATCCCGCTACAGTTTAAGATGCCGGAATTGGAGAACTTTGATGGGATAGGCTGTCCTAAGACCCACCTCAAGATGTATGTGCGAGCTATGCACCCTCGAGGGGCGAACGATGAGTTATTGGCTCAAATGTTTCACGAGTCATTAGCGAGTTCCGCCTTAAAATGGTTTTTGTCATTGGAGGAGAACAGAACCAAGACTTGGGAGGATGTATGCAATGCATTCACGGACCATTACAAGTATAACACTGAAGTGGATGTCACGCGAAGGGACTTGGAAACCACTAAGCAAGGGGTTAATGAGACTTTCTCCACATTTATCACTAGGTGGAGACAAAAGGCTTCCAAAATGACAGACAGACCGAATGAGGAAGACCAGATTCAGTTGGTGGTGAAGAACTTGCTGCCCGTATATCATAAGCACCTCTTTGCTCACTACTTTCCGAACTTCAAGGCTTTTGTTGGGGCTGGCACACAAGTTGAAGATGCAATCGCCGATGGAACAATCAAAATGGAGGAGGTCCAAAGGAGTCGAAGGACGAACTTCGGAGGAAAACCCAATGCTGAGGTCAATACCATTACCCAACCCGCTCGCCCTTTCTCCCTAAATGACTCCACCTCACCTTGCCAATTCACCGAGCTATACATGCCACTCGAAAGAGTCTTTGAAAAGCTCAGAAGCCGTGACCTCTTGAAACCCCTCGACCCAAGGCCTCCACCAAACCCATTGCCCAAAAGTTACAATGAAAATGAATATTACAAGTTCCACCAAGCCAAAGGCTATCCAACCAATCGTTGTTATCGCCTTCGCCATGAAATCCAAGATTTGCTTGACAAGCAGATCATTTCACCACCCACCGCACCAAATCGCCCAAATATCACTCGAAATCCCCTCCTTACCCACAATGTGCCTCCTCCCAACAACATGAATGCCATCGAGCTTGGCTCGTCCCAATCTCATCAACCCATAAGGCAATACACGCCACTTCCCATGACCTTGACTCAAGTTTTCCACCAATGTTGTGATAAAGGGCTCATATTGCCATGCCATTCAAAGCCGAGGCCTTCGACTCCTCACCAATTCTATTTGTACCATTAGGCGCCCGGGCACGATACGGAGAATTGTGTCATATTGAAAAAGGTAGTTCAAGACCTTATTGATCAAAAGGTTTTGGTATTGCCAAAGAAGTCCCTGTAGCGACAATTGAAAGAAAGGTTCGAAGCAGGAGATCCTAAAGTGGGTTTGTTGGGAGAGTCGTCCGGAAAGTTTAATTACTACGTACTCTACCCCGACCCCATCCCTGATGAGCCTATAATCCCCACAGGTTGGGATGAGTTACCAGTGTTAGGATTATGCCCTAGAGCCAATCATGGAGATGATTGTTTAGGGATTAGGAACAATCATTTGATTTCATTTATGTATGTCACATTTATTATTGATTTAATAAAAGGGCTTATTCTATTATGTTTATATGCATCATTTATATTTACATAATATGTCCATGGAGTTAGAGTTGAGAATATGGAATTATAAAGAGTTGTAATTTTGAGACTATAGATATATCTCTGTACTAAACTCCTAAAGCATTCCTAGTTGAAGGTTCACTATGATGGACAGTAATGAACCATAGGACTAGCACTTGTTAGGTTGACTCTATAGGAGGATAGCTAGTCTCAAGCTATTTGTGTGGAGACACTACAACCAACAAGTGGGTGCCTATTACGAGAATAGGTACACTGAATGTGACCAAAGATATGAGATAATGTGAACCCTGGAAATTGGGCCCACGAGGGATTGAAAAGAAAGTGGGTTTGAAAAAGAAAAAGGAAAGGAGTCGCCACCTTATTTTTTAAAGGAAACAAGGAAAACCCTAAAAATCAGGTTGTTTTAGGAAAACAATTTGAATGACTCCATAAAAAAAGGAAAGGCAAAAACCAATCTTTTGAAAACCAAAGAAATCGGGGATTCGGAGGCTAAGTTATGACATGGGAAGGTTCTAGGCAAAGCCTATAGGCACCCATGTCACCCTTTCGGTCTCTCAGTTCATTTGGGTTAAATTAAAGTCTTTCCATACAAAAATCAGCAAGTATATCATCACAAGAATTGCATGCATATCATATATTTCATTCATCCATCCATGCATAATAAGCAAATAAAAACAGAAAATAAAAAGAAGAAAAGAAAACATAAATAAACCTAGGATGCTTGGATCCTAGAACGGACTTGAGCCTCACGAAGAGCGCCTACGTACCATGCAACGAAATACATGGATCAAAGTCCACGTAGTTCGATTAGAACTAAAGTTAAATCCTAATACAAATCTATGGTTAAAACCCTAGGTTTCCTTATTTGATCAAAAGAGTTGAATATGATAGAAAGTTTGATTTTAGGAAAGAAATCCACAAAATGGAAACTTTAATAAAAACCAGAATTTTGTTGGTTAAGGAAACCTCTAATTAAACCATAGGATCATATTAAAAATTAACCCTAAATAGGGAGAAGAGAATGAGTTAAGAAGAAAGGTGAATTGGGGCACCTTCACACCCACTTACCTGAGCGCAATTAGCTCCAAGCATTTAGCCATTTTAGACATAAGCAGCCCTATTTGCCATGGGACAAATACCACACCTATTTGCACCCTTACAAGTGCTCAAAACCATGCAAAAACACTAACATGCAAATCTGGACAGAATAGTATTATGACCTAAAATCATCCACTAAGCATGCCAATAGCAAAAACAGCGAACAATAATAAGTCCTAACATATTCCTAGAACCATATCATGCATAAAAACCCTAAAACATACTAACATGCATGCAAAACTATCATGTTTACTCCATATGAAAAACATATACAGCAAACACGAAGAAAAACCAAATAAAAAAGTCTACTTTATCATACTATATGAAAACAAACACGAAACAATGACTCTAAAACCCTAAACTCACAAATATGCTTAAAAACATACAAAACATACTTTAATCATGCTAAAACCAAACTAAACAGAAATTAAATCATGCATATTAACTAACTAAAGCAATATAACATGATGAAAATCCTAACTCTAACATGCAATGACACTAATCCTAGCACAAGGACAAACAGGAGCACAAGAATCATAACTATGCATTAAACAATAGATATTCCATGTATATTAACTAGCTAGAGTGTTAATACATGATAAAAAAGTCACCTTTAACATGCAATAAGCCTAACCCATATGAGAACCTAGTTTAAGCTTGAATAGAGAAGGAGAATACCTTAGGAAGGGCCTTCCTTTGTGTTTGTAATTGTTCGTGGCTCCTCAGGTCTTTAGAGTGAATCAAACCAACACGAATCCTCCTCTTTGTCAAAGTGGTATCACAGCAAAGAGATCAAAACTCACTCAACTTTGAAAAGAAATAGAAAACAAAAAGAGAACAAGAGAAAAGAAAAGTGATTTTCGTCACTTTGCAGCAGCAGCAACTTCAATCGCGTTTTTGGGTATGAAAACGTTGGATTTGGACAAAGCTTGTGAAATACAAAGTTGTAGAGAATTGACTTATCTTTCTAACAAGACCAATTTCATCAAATTCTGACTTCGGATGAAAAAGTTATGATTAAAATACGACTGCTGGTTTTCAGAAAATCTGCTGCTGAATTATGATGAATTTCACTCCCTCCAAACCCTCTTTTCCTCTCCCTTGTTTAAAGACATTAAGAGAGTATTTACAGCTGAAATCTGGAGTTTCCCTTTCCTTCCTGGACTAGGTTTCCTTGGAGAATAATCAAAAGGTATTTTATAATGATAAAAGACTTCTAATCTGAATAGGAAAAGGAAATTGTCTTTTATAAAAATTGGGAGACTGACCGCTAACACGCATGCACATGTATCGTATGTGCGTACACACACTCATCACATACGTACACGTGTTAGTGTCATGATAAAAATGGCTAATTTAATAAAATAATTTTCTTTTCATTTTAACCAAAAATCTCATGCTGTGATTCGCACTAATTCTTCAAGGATAATCCGTAAATAACCACACTAAACTTATCATCAGGCCATATCAAAATTGAACTTCATGAAACACTTTTGAGGGTAAAATGATGACTAATGAAAGTCAATTTGAAAAGATTTGGTTGGTAATTGTGAGTCAATTAGAGCTAACCCAAGGAAGGGTCAATTAACCAACTTGAACCACATCGAGCCATTTTAATCCCGAGCCATTGACTTACCAAATTGACACTAAAAATACCTCTTATGCATCCATATGAACTCCAATTGACAATTTGGAGATCATTCCAAGGTCAAATGAAAAGTTTGGGACTTAAAAGACGATTATGCCCCTCAAGTCACAAAAGCTCTTATTATCCCTCAAGATCAACTCCAATTTGAACCAAAATTCATATCCATTGTCCTTGTGACTCTAGAAAACTAATGCAAGTGACTAGACTCAAAAACAAAATAAAAACATGCATGAAATGATGAGCCCTAGTAAGGTGGTGCAAAAATGGGGTGTGACAGAAGCCCCTCATTGGTGAACAAGTTACACTTGTGAACCAATGATAAAGAACAACCCATTTTTGGCCAAAAAGCCCAGAGAAATCACACACTGATACCAACAATGATGGGAGGTTGAAAACCTAAGACTGAAATAAGGAAGTGTACTCAAGTCATGAGTATACTTAAACCACTAGGGGTTGATGATTGTCAAGAGAAGCATATTCAAGCCACTACGAATGAACATACTTTTGAAATGGAGAAATATATTCTAGTCACGAATATATTTAACCAAGTGATGAGAATGAGATCTGAAAAGTACGTTCAAGTGACGAACGTACCTTGGAAATGGAGAAGTATATTCAGGTCACGAATATATTTAACCAAGTGAGTGACAAAAAATCTGAGAAGTATACTCAAATGATGAGTATACCACTGAAATGGAGAAATATATTCAGGTCACGAATATATTTAACCAAGTAATCTGAGAATGAAATCTGAGAAGTATACTCAAGTGGTGAGCATACCATTGAAATGGAGAAATATATCCAAGCGATGGATATCTTTAAACAAGTAGGATAAGAATAATCTGAGAGGTGTATTCAAGTGATGAGTGTACTTTTGAAATGGAGAAATATATTCAGGTCACGAACATATTTAACCAAGTGATGAAAAAGATGCTGAGAAATATACTCAAGTGATGAGTATACTTAATGATTGAAAAAGACTGAGAAGTACGTTCAAGTGATGAACATACTTTTGAAATGGAGAAATGTATCCAAGTGATGGATATATTTAACCAAGTAAGCTGAGAAGTACACTCAAGTGATGAGCATACCATTGAAATGGAGAAATATATCCAAACGACGGATATATTTAACCAAGTAAGATAAGAATAATCTGAGAAGTGTACTCAAGTGATGAGTACACCATTGAAATGGAGAAATATATTCTAGTCACGAATATACTTAACCAAGTAAGTGACAAGTATGTTTGAGTGATAAACATACCATTGAAATAGAGAAATATATCCAAGTGATGGATATACTTAACCAAGTAAGTGACAAGTATGTTTAAGTGATAAACATACCATTGAAATAGAGAAATATATCCAAGCGATGGATATACTTAAGCAAGTAAGATAGAGAATAATCTGAGAAGTGTACTCAAGTGATGAGTACACCATTGAAATGGAGAAATATATTGTAGTCATGAATATATTTAACCAAGTAAGTGACAAATATTCTGAGAAGTATGTTCAATTGATGAACATACTATTGAAATGGAGAAATATACCCAAGCGATGGATATACTTAACCAAGTAAGTGGCAAAATATCTGAGAAGTATACTCAAGTGATGAGTATACTGTTAGGATTATGCCCTAGAGCCAATCATGGAGATGATTGTTTAGGGATTAGGAACAATCAATTGATTTCATTTATATATGTCACATTTATTATTGATTTAATAAAAGGGCTTATTCTATTATGTTTATATGCATCATTTATATTTACATAATATGTCCATGGAGTTAGAGTTGAGAATATGAAATTACAAAGGGTTGTAATTTTGAGACTGTAAATATATCTCTGTACTAAACTCCTAAATCATTCCTAGTTGAAGGTTCACTATGATGGACAGTAATGAACCATAGGACTAGCACTTGTTAGGTTGACTCTATAGGAGGATAGCTAGTCTCAAGCTATTTGTGTGGAGACACTACAACCAACAAGTGGGTGCCTATTATAAGAATAGGTACACTGAATGTGACCAAAGATATGAGATAAACTGAATGGATTTTTAACCTGCCTGTCAATCAGTTTCTCATTGTTATAGTGGTACAAGTAATCCTTAGACCTGAGACACCATGGTTGTCTTATACATGTAGCTTTAGAAGTTTGATAACACTAAGTGCAGATCCTATTCAGGGGTCTGTAAGGGTGTTCATTGGCCCTACTGCTATGTGTGTGAAGGCATGTGAGTGATCAACAAGGAATCCATCACTCTCAGGAAAAAGAGAGTGAATGTCTCATACAGCATTCATTGAATATAACTCATTAAATCCATGGGCCCATGGTAGAATGAATATGGAAAGGAGTTTCCATAAGTTCATCATTGAGTTGATATTAATGAATGAGTATAAAGTAATTGAACTAGGGACTTGACAGACTTCCATGTCCTATTAGTTCAATTGGAGACATTGTGTTGATGGAAGGATGGAATTGTAACCTGTAAACTATAACAGAAGGGTTCTTTGTAAATGACTATTCACCTCATTAAGGACCACACCATGAGCCATATGCTAGGTGTTACTCATGGTTAGTAGAAGCCCTAATTGATATAAATGAGTTATAATCAATTAGGGAATTGAAAGGAGTTTCAATTAGACCCTTAATGGAAAGTGTTCCATTGTGCACAACTTGTGCTGTTCCTACTACTTAATGATGTGAACCCAATGGGTCACACACTGATCATGCTAAGAGAGCTTGAAAGTCTATGAGAGAAAGGGCATAAGTGAATAAAAGAATTGTTCTTAAGGGGCAAATTTATATAGGATATAAATTAGTGGGGTTAAGTTGCAATTATGTATAATTACAACTTAACTCATATGAGGAATAGGATTCCTCACTAGGGCCGGCCCTATTAGTGGGCTATATATAGCCTCACATGTGATGTGATGACATCACTTGAAACATCACAATCACTCCTCCCCTAGGGCTGGCTGAAAATTACAGCTCTCCCTCTCTCTCTCTCTTTCTTCTCCACCTCTAGCAACAACAAGGAAGAAGAAGGAAAGGACTTCAAGCTCAAGCTAGGTGTGGATACTATTGGAGGCAGCACACTTGGGCTGCTCATTCACCGTTGTCCGGAGACAAAGCATGTAGCAAAAAGGAGAAGACAAAGCTTGGAGCATAAAGGAGAAGACATTAATCAACTGTAAGTAATCCCAACTGTCTAGGTAGTTAGGGTTTATGTTTTTGTATTATGCATAATCGGATTCATGGGTTTGGGAATCGTAGGAAAATTTTAAATTCCGCCTTTTGTAGTTTTCCTCTCTAGTTTGATTCCCAACATATACCATTGAAATGGAAAAAATATACCCAAGTGGTGGATATACTTAACCAAGTAAGTGACAAATGATCTGAGAAGTATGTTCAAGTGATGAACATACCATTGAAATGGAGAAGTGTACCCAAGCGATGGATATACTTAACCAAGTAAGTGACAAAATATCTGAGAAGTATGTTCAAGTGATGAACATACCATTGAAATGGAGAAATATATTCAAGTGATGAATATATTTAACCAAGTAAGTGATAATGAGGATCTGAAACTAGGAAGCATATTCAATGGGCGAACATGCTTTTGAAATGGAAGAATATATTCAAGTGATGAATATATTCAACCAAGTATGATAGAAAATGAGAATTTGAAACTGAGAAGCATATTCAAAGGGTGAATACACTTTTGAAATGGAAAAATATATTCAAGTGATGAATATATTCAACCAAGTGGGATGAAAAATCAAGATTTGAAATGAGGATATATGATCAATTTATCAAGATTGAACAGGCATGGTGCAAGAGGAAAGTGACTTAACACATTGTCACTTGAGTTGGCATGACACAGGGGAAATATATTCAACCCTTTTGAACATAAAATCAATTCAAGGAATTGATTTCAAGATGGAATTTGATTGATTTTAAGCTCAAAAAGTGTTGAATATCTCATTTGGAAAGAGGTTTGATCACGCGTTAAGGCGAGACAAAGCGAGGGAGAAAGCCAAAACAAGGTGGCTTGGGTGACCACCAGGCCTCAGGAGGCTAGCCGCCCAGGCCTGGGTGGTTACCCGAGCCCGAAGCGGAAATCCCACTTTGAATAGGAAACTTCCTATTCTGATGGCTTTTTTCCTATTAGAACTTGGATTTGTGACCTTTTCCCTATAAAAACACATCCAAGAGGTTCCTAAACCTACTTGTATTCATTCATTAGAAATTATGGAGGCTCTAGACAAATTTTTAGGAGGGTTTTTGAGAGTTATAAGTGCTGAAGCAAAATCTGAGTTCAAGTGCTTTGGCTTGGATCCATTGCTCTCCTTGAGGCATGTGAGGCTTGAAACGAACCTCTTGACTGCTGCTACATATTTTTGGGATCCTCAAGTTCATGTGTTCCGCTTCAACTATGAAGAACTGTGCCCAACCATGGAGGAATTCTGTGCATTGTATGGAGTTTCAACGGTAGGTCCTTTCATTCTCCCTACTCCTCGCCCAAGCTTTCTTACTTCTTTCTCCAATCTACTTGGGATTCACTCACAATATGCCTCTACGTTTGTAAAGGACCATATGGTAGACTTGATGAAATTGGCAACCTCTTTTTTAGCTTGTGATAGTAAAGGTATTCTGAATTTTACCTTTCCTATTAAGCATGCTCTTGCCTTTTGCCTCATTGGTCGTTTTCTTATTTCCACTGGTACTCCACATGTTCCCATTCAAATCTGTGATTTGATTCCTCTCCTTGCCAAGGGCCATAACTTGATTCCCATGGTGCTAGCTGAAACCCTGAATGGTTTGGATAAAACTCATGAGGACCCAAAGGTTCCTTTAGGAGGTAGCCCCATTCTACTGCAGATGTGGTTGCTTGAAAGACTGAATTTCTTGTCACCAGTTGCCATTACACCATACAAGCCCCAGCATTACTGCCTTCGCCGCATTGAACTACCTGGGCAATTTTTATTGAGAGATTGGCTAGGTTACTTCCAAACCCTTTCTTGGAGGAGTGTCAAGTGGTTTGTATTCATATGGGGCTGCAGTGACCAGGTGCTTCTGCGGACTCCTGGATGCGCCATGGTGAGACTCATAGGACTGAGGTCTACTTCTTTTTATTGGCCTTCAAGGGTTCTGCGTCAGATGGGCGCCATGCAAACCATACCCACTTCCTTGAAAGGTGACTATCCTGTGGTGCCCGCGGGTCTTTCTGTAGTGACTTGGGCGAAGGACCGATGGCCTAGCAAGTTGATACTAACCCAAGTTACGAATACTGATGGTCCGTATATGATGAGCCCCGAGTATAAGGAATGGTTGAAAAGCAATTTAGGTGAGAGAGAGACTACTCGAAGAGAAAGGATTTTTGGACTTATCAAGAACAACGAACTTGGATCTTGCAGAGAAGATATTATGGAAGCAGTGACAACAGCTTATGAACATGACTTGAGGAAGAAAAGAAGACATGAAAGAGAGAAGAAGAAAGCTATAGGCACCCATGTCACCCTTTCGGTCTCTCAGTTCATTTGGGCTAAATTAAGATCTTTCCATACAAAAATCAGCAAGTATATCATCACAAGAATTGCATGCATATCATATATTTCATTCATCCATCCATGCATAATAAGCACATAAAAACAGAAAAAGAAAAAGAAGAAAAGAAAACAAAAATAAACCTAGGATGCTTGGATCCTAGAACGGACTTGAGCCTCACGAAGAGCGCCTACGTACCATGCAACGAAATACATGGATCAAAGTCCACGTAGTTCGATTAGAATTAGGGTTGAATCCTAATATAAACCTATGGTAAAAACCCTAGGTTTCCTTATTTGAATCAAAAGAGTTGAATATGATAGAAAGTTTGATTTTAGGAAAGAAATCCACAAAATGGAAACTTTAATAAAAACCAGAATTTTATTTATGAAGGAAACCTTTGATTAAACCATAGGATCATATTAAAAATTAACCTTAGATAGGGAGAAGAGAAGGGATAAGGAAGAAAGGTGAATTGGGGCACCTTCACACCCACTTACCTGAGCGCAATTAGCTCCAAGCATTAGCTATTTCAGACCTGAGCAGCCCTATTTGCCATAGGACAAATACCACACCTATTTGCACCCTTACAAGTGCTCAAAACCATGCGAAAACACTAACATGCAAATCTGGACAGAATAGTATTGTGACCTAAAATCATCCACTAAGCATGCCAATAGCAAAAACAGCGAACAATAATAAGTCCTAACATATTCCTAGAACCATATCATGCATAAAAACCCTAAAACATACTAACATGCATGCAAAACTATCATGTTTACTCCATATGAAAAACATATACAGCAAACACGAAGAAAAACCAATAAAAAAGTCTACTTTATCATGCTATATGAAAACAAACATGAAACAATGACTCTAAAACCCTAAACTCACAAATATGCTTAAAAACATACAAAACATACTTTAATCATGCTAAAACCAAACTAAACAGAAATTAAATCATGCATATTAACTAACTAAAGCAATATAACATGATGAAAATCCTAACTCTAACATGCAATGACACTAATCCTAGCACAAGGACAAACAGGAGCACAAGAATCATAACTATGCATTAAAAACCTAAAGGACAGCCCTAAAGCATGCTAAACAGTAGATAAAAAATAGATATTCCATGTATATTAACTAGCTAGAGTGTTAATACATGATAAAAAGGCTACCTTTAACATGCAATAAGCCTAACCCATATTAAAACCTAGTTTAAGCTTGAATAGAGAAGGAGAATACCTTATTCTCTCTCAAACACTCAAGTATTAATGCATAAAGTGGCTCCCCTTGTGTTCGTAATTGTTCGTGGCTCCTCAGGTCTTTAGAGTGAATCAAACCAACACGAATCCTCCTCTTTGTCAAAGTGGTATCACAGCAAAGAGATCAAAACTCAACTCAACTTTGAAAAGAAATAGAAAACAAAAAGAGAACAAGAGAAAAGAAAAGTGATTTTCGTCACTTTGCAGCAGCAGCAACTTCAATCGCGTTTTTGGGTATGAAAACGTTGGATTTGGACAAAGCTTGTGAAATACAAACTTGTAGAGAATTGAATTATCTTTCTAACAAGACCAATTTCATCAAATTCTGACTTCGGATGAAAAAGTTATGATTAAAATACGACTGCTGGTTTTCAGAAAATCTGCTGCTGAATTATGACGAATTTCACTCCCTCCAAACCCTCTTCTCCTCTCCCTTGTTTAAAGACATTAAGAGAGTATTTATAGCTGAAATCTGGAGTTTCCCTTTCCTTCCTGGACTAGGTTTCCTTGGAGAATAATCAAAAGGTATTTTATAATGATAAAAGACTTCTAATCTGAATAGGAAAAGGAAATTGTCTTTTATAAAAATTGGGAGACTGACCGCTAACACGCATGCACATGTATCGTATGTGCATACACACACTCATCACATACGTACACGTGTTAGTGTCATGATAAAAATGGCTAATTTAATAAAATAATTTTCTTTTCATTTTAACCAAAAATCTCATGCTGTGATTCGCACTAATTCTTCAAGGATAATCCGTAAATAACCACACTAAACTCATCATCAGGCCATATCAAAATTGAACTTCATGAAACACTTTTGAGGGTAAAATGATGACTAATGAAAGTCAATTTGAAAAGATTTGGTTGGTAATTGTGAGTCAATTAGAGCTAACCCAAGGAAGGGTCAATTAACCAACTTGAACTACATCGAGCCATTTTAATCCCGAGCCATTGACTTACCAAATTGAACCTAGAAATACCTCTTATGCATCCATATGAACTCCAATTGACAATTTGGAGATCATTTCAAGGTCAAATGAAAAGTTTGGGACTTAAAAGACGATTATGCCCCTCAAGTCACAAAAGCTCTTATTATCCCTCAAGATCAACTCCAATTTGAACCAAAATTCATATCCATTGTCCTTGTGACTCTAGAAAACTAATGCAAGTGACTAGACTCAAAAAAAAAACAAAAACATGCATGAAATGATGAGCCCTAGTAAGGTGGTGCAAAAATGGGGTGTGACAGAAGCCCCTCATTGGCGAACAAGTTACACTTGTGAACCAATGATAAAGAACAACCCATTTTTGGCCAAAAAGCCCGGAGAAATCACACACTGATACCAACAATGATGGGAGGTTGAAAACCTGAGACTGAAATAAGGAAGTGTACTCAAGTCATGAGTATACTTAAACCACTGAGGGTTGAGAATTGATAAGAGAAGCATATTCAAGCCACTACGAATGAACATACTTTTGAAATGGAAAGATATATTCTAGTCACGAATATATTTGACCAAGTGATGAGAATGAAATCTGAGAAGTACGTTCAAGTGATGAACATACCTTTGAAATGGAGAAATATATCTAAGCGATGGATATACTTAACCAAGTAAGTGACAAAATATCTGAGAAGTATACTCAAGTGATGAGTATACCATGGAAATGGAGAAATATATTCAGGTCACGAATATATTTAACCAAGTAATCTAAGAATGAAATCTGAGAAGTATACTCAAGTGGTGAGGATACTTAATGATTGAGAAGGACTGAGAAGTACGTTCAAGTGATGAACATACTTTTGAAAAATGAGAAATATATTCAGGTCACGAATATATTTAACTAAGTAAGATAGAGAATGAACTGAGAAGTATACTCAAGTGATGAGTATACCATTGAAATGGAGAAATATATCCAAACGACGGATATATTTAACCAAGTAAGATAAGAATAATCTGAGAAGTGTACTCAAGTGATGAGTACACCATTGAAATGGAGAAATATATTCTAGTCACGAATATACTTAACCAAGTAAGTGACAAGTATGTTTAAGTGATAAACATACCATTGAAATAGAGAAATATATCCAAGTGATGGATATACTTAACCAAGTAAGTGACAAGTATGTTTAAGTGATAAACATACCATTGAAATAGAGAAATATATCCAAGCGATGGATATACTTAAGCAAGTAAGATAGAGAATAATCTGAGAAGTGTACTCAAGTGATGAGTACACCATTGAAATGGAGAAATATATTCTAGTCATGAATATATTTAACCAAGTAAGTGACAAATAATCTGAGAAGTATGTTCAAGTGATGAACATACCATTGAAATGGAGAAATATACCCAAGCGATGGATATACTTAACCAAGTAAATGGCAAAATATCTGAGAAGTATACTCAAGTGATGAGTATACCATTGAAATGGAAAAATATACCCAAGTGATGGATATACTTAACCAAGTAAGTGACAAATGATCTGAGAAGTATACTCGAGTGATTAGTATACCATTGAAATGGAGAAATATACCCAAGCGATGAATATATTTTACCAAGTAAGTGATAATGAGGATCTGAAACTAGGAAGCATATTCAATGGGTGAACACGCTTTTGAAATGGAAGAATATATTCAAGTGATGAATATATTCAACCAAGTATGATAGAGAATGAGAATTTGAAACTGAGAAGCATATTCAAGGGGTGAATACACTTTTGAAATGGAAGAACACATTCAAGCGATGAATATATTCAACCAAGTAGGATGAAAAATCAAGATTTGAAATGAGGATATATGATCAATTTATCAAGATTGAACAGGCATGGTGCAAGAGGAGAGTGACTTAACACATTGTCACTTGAGTTGGCATGACACAGGGGAAATATATTCAACCCTTTTGAACATAAAATCAATTCAAGGAATTGATTTCAAGATGGAATTTGATTGATTTTAAGCTCAAAAAGTGTTGAATATCTCATTTGGAAGGAGGTTTGATCACGCGTCAAGGCGAGACAAAGCGAGGGAGAAAGCCAAAACAAGGTGGCTTGGGTGACCACCAGGCCTCATGAGGCTAGCTGCACAGGCCTGGGTGGTTACCCGAGCCCGAAGCGGAAATCCCACTTTGAATAGGAAACTTCCTATTCTGATGGCTTTTTTCCTATTAGAACTTGGATTTGTGACCTTTTCCCTATAAAAACACATCCAAGAGGTTCCTAAACCTACTTGTATTCATTCATTAGAAATTATGGAGGCTCTAGACAAATTTTTAGGAGGGTTTTTGAGAGTTATAAGTGCTGAAGCAAAATCTGAGTTCAAGTGCTTTGGCTTGGATCCATTGCTCTCCTTGAGGCATGTGAGGCTTGAAACGAACCTCTTGACTGCTGCTACATATTTTTGGGATCCTCAAGTTCATGTGTTCCGCTTCAACTATGAAGAACTGTGCCCAACCATGGAGGAATTCTGTGCATTGTATGGAGTTTCAACGGTAGGTCCTTTCATTCTCCCTACTCCTCGCCCAAGCTTTCTTACTTCTTTCTCCAATCTACTTGGGATTCACTCACAATATGCCTCTACGTTTGTAAAGGACCATATGGTAGACTTGATGAAATTGGCAACCTCTTTTTTAGCTTGTGATAGTAAAGGTATTCTGAATTTTACCTTTCCTATTAAGCATGCTCTTGCCTTTTGCCTTATTGGTCGTTTTCTTATTTCCACTGGTACTCCACATGTTCCCATTCAAATCTGTGACTTGATTCCTCTCCTTGCCAAGGGCCATAACTTGATTCCCATGGTGCTAGCTGAAACCCTGAATGGTTTGGATAAAACTCATGAGGACCCAAAGGTTCCTTTAGGAGGTAGCCCCATTCTACTGCAGATGTGGTTGCTTGAAAGACTGAATTTCTTGTCACCAGTTGCCATTACACCATACAAGCCCCAGCATTATTGCCTTCGCCGCATTGAACTACCTGGGCAATTTTCATTGAGAGATTGGCTAGGTTACTTCCAAACCCTTTCTTGGCGGAGTGTCAAGTGGTTTGTATTCATATGGGGCTGCAGTGACCAGGTGCTTCTGCGGACTTCTGGATGCGCCATGGTGAGACTCATAGGACTGAGGTCTACTTCCTTCTATTGGCCTTCAAGGGTTCTGCGTCAGATGGGCGCCATGCAAACCATACCCACTTCCTTGAAAGGTGACTATCCTGTGGTGCCCGCGGGTCTTTCTGTAGTGACTTGGGCGAAGGACCGATGGCCTAGAAAGCTGACACTGACTCAAGTGACGAATACTGATGGTCCGTATATGATGAGCCCCGAGTATAAGGAATGGTTGAAAAGCAATTTAGGTGAGAGAGAGACTACTCGAAGAGAAAGGATTTTTGGACTTATCAAGAACAATGAACTTGGATCTTGCAGAGAAGATATTATGGAAGCAGTGACAGTAGCTTATGAACATGACTTGAGGAAGAAAAGAAGACATGAAAGAGAGAAGAAGAAAGCTGAGGAGCAAGCTGCAAAGAAGCCCAAGAAAAACTGAAGACTCAATAGAATAGGATATTTATGGCATATTTATAGTTCTTTTACTTAATACCAATGAATTGCTATGTCAATCAATTTTAGTTTTGAATAAATTGCCAATAATAAATCAAATTTGAGATTTTCTTGTTTGATTTAGACCGCACCCAAGGTAACTTTATGGGTTGCCTACGTGTCTCCATGGTTTTTTTTTTCCTTCTTTTTTTTTTTGTTTTTGTTTTTTTTTTTTTTTTGTTTTTTGTTTTTTGTTTTTGAATGGAGAATCAGGTCTTACGTAGTTCTTATGCCTTAACTTTTGCCTAGGCCGCCCTTACGGGTTTTCAACCTAGCAGGCTTCAAACATGATATTTCTTCAATTGATCCAAATTAGTTGGACGAGCGAACTCAATTCCATCTAAATCCATGAGGCGAACAGCCCCTGCTGGCAATATCTCTTTGATAATGTACGGTCCACCCCAACTTGGCTTAAATTTTCCTCGCGGATCGAACACTGGAGCTCTGATTTCTTTCAGCACTACATCCCCTTTCTTTAGACCTCGATCTTTGACATGTTTGTTGAATGCTCTGGCAACTCTCCGCTGATACCCCTGCACATGATACAGCGCCCTTAACCGCCTTTCATCGAGTAAAGCTAACTCGTCATAACGGCTCTTAACCCAATCCACTTCTGCTATCTGGCTCTCCACAGCAACCCTTAGTGAAGGAACTTCCAATTCCACTGGCAACACGGCCTCCATTCCATAAACTAGAGAATAAGGGGTAGCCCCTGTTGACGACCTTATTGATGTTCTGTAACCCCATAGAGCCAATGGCAACTTCTCATGCCAGTCTGTGTGTGAGTCCGCAGTCTTCTGTAGTATCTTCTTGATGTTCTTGTTAGCTGCTTCCACCGCTCCATTAGTCTGAGGATGGTATGGTGACGACAGATGGTGGGCTATGCCATACTTTTGCAAGAGCTCATGGGTTTCTTTCTGAAAGTGCTGGCCATTGTCTGAGATAACTTCATGCGGTACCCCATATCGATAGATGATGCTGTGCTGTATGAACTGTGCTACCTTCTTGGAATTCAAGGTCTTGAAGGACGCTGCTTCCACCCACTTAGTGAAGTAGTCGATGGCGACCAGGATGTATTCATGCCCATTTGATGCCTTTGGCTTGATCTGTCCGATGGTATCTATCCCCCATACCGCGAATGGCCAAGGTAATGACATACTCGTTAAAGGCATAGAAGGCAAATGTTGTCCACTGGCGAACAGTTGGCATTTGTGGCACTTCTTGACATGTGCGTGGCAGTCTCGACATGTGCGTGGCAGTCTCTTTCCATGGTGGACCAATAATAGCCTAACCTCATGATTTTCTTAGCTAACATATAACCATTCATATGCGGAGCCCCTGTCCCTTCATGGATTTCTTTAATCAGATGCTCGGCTTCCTCCTTGGTGACACACAGCAGGTGGATCCCGTCGTATGATCTCCGATATAGCTTTCCTCCACAAAGTACATAGTGACTTGCCAACCGCCTTAGGGTTTTTCTATCAATGCGAGATGCTCCTTCTGGGTATTCCCTTTCTTCAATGAACTTCTTTATGTCATGGAACCACGGACGGCCATCATTTACCTCTCCTCCTCGGATTGCACAACAGTACACAGGCTTGTCTCGGCATTCTATCACCAACGGCTTCACATTTCCCCCTTCAGGTATCTCCACCATGGATGCTAGGGTCGCCAAGGCATCGGCGAACTGGTTCTTGTTCCTTGAAAGGTAGTTAAATTCTATCTCTGAGAACTCCTTGGTTAGAGCTTCTAGGTAGGCATGGTAGGGTAGCAGCTTCTCATCTCGAGTTTTCCATTCCCCTTTTATCTGACAAATGATTAGCGCCGAGTCCCCGAACACTTCTAATTCTTTGATCCCCAATTCAAGTGCCGCTTCCAATGCTAGGATACAGGCCTCATACTCAGCAATGTTGTTGGTAGCTTCAAACCCCAACTTGACCGCCAACGGTGTAAATGCTTCTTCAGGTGAGACTAGCAGGACTCCTATCCCATAACCTTTCTTATTGGCTGCCCCATCGAAATAAACTTTCCAAGTCTTTTTACCAATTTCTAGCACGTCCTCGTCTGGGAATTGATCGTTAAACGGAGCAGATGATGACACCGGACAGCTAGCTAGGTAGTCTACGATGACGCTTCCCTTGATAGACTTCTGATTTACGTACTTGATGTCGAATTCATTGAGGAGAATTGACTATCGAGCAGTTCTGAATGACAATACTAGCCTTTCTACCAGGTACTTCAACGGGTCCATGCGACTTATCAAGAACACTTCGAAGGACATTATGTAGTGCCGGAGTTTCTGCGTTGCCCATACTAGTGCTACACAAGCTTTTTCAATTGCATTGTACTTCACTTCATAGTCTGTCATTTTCTTGCTTAGGTAGTAGATGGCATTCTCCTTTGTAGACCCTTCGAGATATTGAGCTAACAAAGCTCCCGTCGCGGTTTCGGTGACCGTTAAGTATAACAAAAGCGGCGCACCTTGCCGTGGGGGAACTAAGATTGGAGGATTGCTCAAGTATCTCTTAATGGTCTCAAAGGCCTCTTGGCATTCTTCGTTCCATACTTTTAGCACACCTTTCTTAAGCAATTTGAAGATTGGTTCGCAAACCATGGTCAAGTTGGCAATGAATCGGCTTATGTATTGAACTCTTCCCAGAAAACCCCGGATCTGCTTCTCAGTGCTAGGCGGCTCCATCTCCACAATAGCTTTTATCTTCCCTGGGTCCACTTCGATACCTCTTTGAGTGATCATAAACCCCAATAACTTGCCTGCAGTGACACCAAAAGCGCACTTCTGTGGGTTGAGACGGAGATTGTACTTTTTTGCTCGCTCTAGGAATTTCTCTAGTGCCTTGAAATGCCCTTCTCTATCCACGGACTTTACGATCATATCATCGATATAAACCTCGACTTCCTTATGGATCATATCATGCAATAAGGTCGTAGCTACTCTTTGGTAAGTAGCCCCAGCGTTTCTTAAGCCAAAAGGCATTACCTTGTAACAGTACGTTCCCCATTGCGTGATAAAGGCTGTTTTCTCCATGTCTTGAGGCGCCATCTTTATCTGGTTATACCCGGAGAATCCATCCATGAAGGAGAGGAGTGCATGTCCCACTGTACTATCCACCAACACGTCGATATGGGGTAAAGGAAAATCATCCTTAGGGCTTGCGGCGTTGAGATCTCGGAAATCGACACACATCCTCACTTTCCCATCTTTTTTAGGCACAGGCACTATATTCGACAACCATTCGGGGTACTCCACAACTTGGAGGAAACCCGCGTCTAGTTGTTTAGTTACCTCTTCTTTTACTTTTAGAGCCCATTCTGGTTTTAATCTTCTGAGTTTCTGCTTTACCGGCTTCTTTAGGGAATTAGTGGGGATATAGTGTTGCACAATATCGGGGTCGATGCCAGGCATGTCTTCATAAGACCATGCAAAAGCCATAATGTTGGCTTTCAAGAGGGAGATCATCTTTTCTTTTTCAACGGGGGAGAGGGTTTTCCCAATTTTAACTATTCTTGGCAATTCATTCGTTCCTAAGTTGATTGATTCCAATTCATCCATATTAGGTTCGGTGACGCCCCTTTTCCTTTGCTCAACGAGCTCCGGGGGGACATCGTTCCTAGGATCTATATCCATGCCATAAATATCCATAGAGAAGAGAAAAGAGACACTGCATATATAGAGAAAGAAAGCACACTTTATTGACTAGGAATAATGGGAATAACACACAAAAGAAAGAAGGAAAACAAACAAATCTGTATCAATACTATGACTCCACAAAGTGAGTAAAGTAGATACACCTTATTGAATTAGGGAAATATTACTAAACTAAGACACCTACAAGCTGCTATCAGGTAGGCCAAGGTCTTCTTCTTCATGGATCTCCGCAACGACACCACATTCAAGGTACCAATTCAGGAGTGGCAAGGTAGCATGGCTAATGGATGAACCCTGGAGTTCTTCAATGGTCGAGTCTTCCATGATGAGGATCATGTCTTGGAACATTTCAGTCATAGCCCCCGCATCAAGGTTCTCTGCCCAGTCTTCCTCTTTCAAGCTTCCATATAGATCTTGGATAGAGTGGTACCAACTTGTCAAACTTTGAGGATTCGGCCCTTCTGTGAAGTATCTATCACCAAAACTTTTATCTGCCACGGCTGGGTCGGAACTTAGATAAAAAGTATATGGGATGTACTGCTTTATAGAAGAGTAATGGCGTGATGATTCATTCAGCTCTTTCTCAATGCATTGGACATAATCAAACCCAGATAGCGGTATCGCTGCTGATTCAGGTTGTATCTCACATATAGGCACACCTGCGAGTTTCAATTCATAGTCCCCTTGAAGTGTTACTATGGCTCCTTCATAAGGAAACTTTACCTTTTGATGGAGTGAAGATGGCACAGCCCCAGCAGGATGGATCCAAGGTCGGCCCAACAACAAGTTGAAACATGACGGCACATCCAACACTTGGAATTCTACCCTAAATTCAGTGGGTCCCATGATAAGAGGCAAAGTAACTACCCCTATTACTTCTCGGCAGGTGTTGTCATAAGCTCTTACGGTCTGCCCAGATGGCGTGAAATCAGTGGGTCCCAAACCCAAAGCAGTGGCAGTTTGGAGAGGACATACATTCAGTGCGGACCCATTGTCGATAAGAACGGTGGGAACCCTCTTCCCCATAGTGTCAACGGTCACATAGAGAGCTTGAGAATGGCTCGGCCCGTGTTTAGGTAGGTCTACATCGGTGAACACGATGGTTGAGTTCTTGGGAGTTGGATTCACCAAATGTACCAATCCCTCGGGGGATGTGTCAACAGGCACTTGTATCTGATTCAACAGTTTCAACACGGTCTGTCTGTGCTTATGCGAGGCCATGAGCAAGCCCCAAATAGTAATGTTGGCATTGGTCTTCTTCAGCTGCCTAAGCACTTCATCCTCTTCTTCTTGCAAGCTAGGACGCCTCTGCCCTTCCAAATCTTCCAACGGATTTTCAGATTCTAGGTGGGGAGGCTTGAAATGGCGACCCCCTCTGGTTATATGGTCCAACTCATCATCGCTAGCCCATATGTCATGGACTTCCTCGGAGTCATTCATCAAGTCATCCCATTCTATCATGTCGATGCTCTCCATCTCTGTCGGCAAGTCATCCCAACCTGAAAGGACTATCGGCTCATCTGATATCGGACTTGGGCTTGAGTACAGCACATAGTAATCATATTTCCCCGACGCTTCACCTAATAGGCCAACCTGAGGATCCCCTGCTTCATATCTTTCTTTCAGCTCTTGTTGGATAGATTTCTTTGGCAACAACAAAACCTTTTGGTCAATGAGGTCTTGGATGATCTTCTTTAGTATAGAACAAGCCTCGGTGTCATGGCCGGGTGCACGATGGTATTGGCAATATTGGTGAGGGGTTGATGGTCTTGGCTTTGGTGGAAGTGGCATGATAAGGCTGTTATTGCGGCAAATGGTGAAGAGACGGGTTAAGGTCATGGGGAGCGGAGTGTATTGTCTTATGGGATGGCGAGGGCGAGAGGATTCAACCCCAATGGCATTTATGGTGTTAGGTGGGGGTGTGTTGTTGTGTGATGGGAGAGGATTACGGGTGACATTTGGACAGGTTGGTGGTGAAATGACTTGCTTGTCAATGAGGTCTTGGACTTGGTGGCGAAGGCAAATACATCGATTGGTGGCATGGCCTTTGGATTGGTGGTACTTGCAGTACTCATTCTCATTGTAGCTCTTGGGTAAGGGATTTGGTGGAGGTCTTGGGTCGAGTGGCTTCAATAGGTCACGACTTATGAGCTTTTCAAGGACTCTTTCGAGTGGCATGAATAGGTCAGTGAATTGGTGAGGTGGGTTGACATCATTGAGAGAAAAGGGTTGGATTGGTTGAGTTATGGTGTTGACCTCGGCATTGTTCTTCCCAGTAAAGTTTGTCTTGCGACTCCTCACTTCCTCAGTCTTGATTGTCCCATCATTGATAGCATCTTCAACCTGCGTGCCAGCCCCAATGAGAGCTTTGAAATTTGGGAAATAGTGGGCAAATAGGTGCTTGTGATACACGGGCAGCAGGTTCTTAACCACTAACTGAATTTGGTCCTCCTCATTCGGCCTATCCGTCATTCTCGACGCCTTTTGTCTCCACCTTGTAATGTAAGCGGAGAAAGTTTCATGAGCCCCTTGCTTGGTAGTTTCTAGGTCCCTTCGAGTAACGTCCACCTCTGTGTTATACTTGTAGTGCTCTGAAAACTCATTGCATATGTCTTCCCAAGTCCAGGTTCTATTCTCATCCAAGGATAAGAACCATTTCAAAGCAGAAGTGGCCAAGGTTTCATGGAACATTTGAGCTAAAAGCTCGTCAGTAGCCCCTCGAGGGTGCATAGCTCGCACGTACATCTTCAAATGAGTCTTAGGGCAACCCGTCCCATCGAACTTTTCTAACTCCGGCATCTTGAATTGTAGTGGAATACGAGCCGTTGGAAACAGGGATAGAGTCCGCACATCGACCATGTCATCAGCCCTGCGAATCCCTTTTATGGTTCTCTCCAAAGCTTCTACCTTGCTAGCTAACACGGAATCACTGCTAGTACCTTTCCCCTTGGCTTCCCCTTCTAGGTTGGTGACCTCAGGTTTCGAGCTACTTTCCCCCCTTGTCTTGGTGTTCTCATTGGATTGAGGTCCCTCTTCGGTGCCAGCCCCATGAGGTATACCCGAGGAATGGGCCTTAGAGCCATTTTGTTCAAGATCCGCCATCTTCTGTTGGTTCTCTTGACCCATTTTCAATGCGGTATCGGATGTCTCGGCGGTATGGTCAAGCTTGGCCATGATGGCTTTCAGGCAAGCCTCAAGGTCAAAGTGCCCCTCACTAGTTCTTTCGTCAGCTATGTCTGTCTGATGGGTAGACTCAACACTCACTAGACGCCCTTGTGGATTGCGGATCCAAGCCAGCACGTCTATGGATAGAAAAGTTTTAACCTTTAGCCTAAGGACTTGTCCTAAACCTCCATATTTTCCTTAATGAACTCGGTCTCTACACCATGTTCAATTAATTCATTCCTTTTATCCAATTATCTTTACAGGGGTCTTGGATTAAGGGTATGTTTTAAAGAATAGGGCATAGAGTCCTTCAATTAGGTTTAATTAATCCCCTAGGACTAGCACATCACAAACATAGCTTTACATCCTATTTCCTTAATTTATTCCTCCTAACCCATGGCCTTAACGAAGGCTAGGGTTTAAAGGTCTATATTAAGGGCATAAGATATAAAGCCTCACACCACAAACACGGCATAGCATCATTACAAACAATTGTGGGTGCATAAAGGTGAGATCGTAGTGTCCTACAAGTCTGTCTATATGGACTAATGATAAGGGTAGGCTAGGGTCCTTCACTTGCTTGAGCAATCCTTATACCTAACCACATGTGGCATCAAGAACACCGCGTGGGTCCAGTAGTACGTGATTAACTCATTTAATATACCCAAGGGCAAGCCCAAGGGTACTAGGCAAGAGAGGTTGATAGCTTTCGCCCCAACACATGGAGTCAGGAAAACCAAGGTTGAGACTAGGCCGATCGTTGGCAAGGATACATCGAGGGACATCGATCCTAACATGCAAGAGTTTGCGCACACAATGCAATAAATGAAAGCACACAATCAAGCGGATGCAATGTGATTGATTTTAATTAAACATAAGAAATTAACCTAGCCCATTTCAACTTTATAGAGTCTAGCCCACAAATCCCCAGTGGAGTCGCCAAACTGTGAACCCCGGAAATTGGGCCCACAAGGGATTGAAAGAAAATGGGTTTGAAAAAGAAAAAAAGGAAAGGAGTCGCCACCTTATTTTTTAAAGGAAACAAGGAAAACCCTAAAAATAGTTTGTTTTAGGAAAACAATTTGAATGACTCCATAAAAAAGGAAAGGCAAAAACCAATCTTTTGAAAACCAAAGAAATCGGGGATTCGGAGGCTAAGTTATGACATGGGAAGGTTCTAGGCAAAGCCTATAGGCACCCATGTCACCCTTTCGGTCTCTCAGTTCATTTGGGCTAAATTAAGATCTTTCCATACAAAAATCAGCAAGTATATCATCACAAGAATTGCATGCATATCATATATTTCATTCATCCATCCATGCATAATAAGCACATAAAAACAGAAAAAGAAAAAGAAGAAAAGAAAACAAAAATAAACCTAGGATGCTTGGATCCTAGAACGGACTTGAGCCTCACGAAGAGCGCCTACGTACCATGCAACGAAATACATGGATCAAAGTCCACGTAGTTCGATTAGAATTAGGGTTGAATCCTAATATAAACCTATGGTAAAAACCCTAGGTTTCCTTATTTGAATCAAAAGAGTTGAATATGATAGAAAGTTTGATTTTAGGAAAGAAATCCACAAAATGGAAACTTTAATAAAAACCAGAATTTTATTTATGAAGGAAACCTTTGATTAAACCATAGGATCATATTAAAAATTAACCTTAGATAGGGAGAAGAGAAGGGATAAGGAAGAAAGGTGAATTGGGGCACCTTCACACCCACTTACCTGAGCGCAATTAGCTCCAAGCATTAGCTATTTCAGACCTGAGCAGCCCTATTTGCCATAGGACAAATACCACACCTATTTGCACCCTTACAAGTGCTCAAAACCATGCGAAAACACTAACATGCAAATCTGGACAGAATAGTATTGTGACCTAAAATCATCCACTAAGCATGCCAATAGCAAAAACAGCGAACAATAATAAGTCCTAACATATTCCTAGAACCATATCATGCATAAAAACCCTAAAACATACTAACATGCATGCAAAACTATCATGTTTACTCCATATGAAAAACATATACAGCAAACACGAAGAAAAACCAATAAAAAAGTCTACTTTATCATGCTATATGAAAACAAACACGAAACAATGACTCTAAAACCCTAAACTCACAAATATGCTTAAAAACATACAAACATACTTTAATCATGCTAAAACCAAACTAAACAGAAATTAAATCATGCATATTAACTAACTAAAGCAATATAACATGATGAAAATCCTAACTCTAACATGCAATGACACTAATCCTAGCACAAGGACAAACAGGAGCACAAGAATCATAACTATGCATTAAAAACCTAAAGGACAGCCCTAAAGCATGCTAAACAGTAGATAAAAAATAGATATTCCATGTATATTAACTAGCTAGAGTGTTAATACATGATAAAAAGGCTACCTTTAACATGCAATAAGCCTAACCCATATTAAAACCTAGTTTAAGCTTGAATAGAGAAGGAGAATACCTTATTCTCTCTCAAACACTCAAGTATTAATGCATAAAGTGGCTCCCCTTGTGTTCGTAATTGTTCGTGGCTCCTCAGGTCTTTAGAGTGAATCAAACCAACACGAATCCTCCTCTTTGTCAAAGTGGTATCACAGCAAAGAGATCAAAACTCAACTCAACTTTGAAAAGAAATAGAAAACAAAAAGAGAACAAGAGAAAAGAAAAGTGATTTTCGTCACTTTGCAGCAGTAGCAACTTCAATCGCGTTTTTGGGTATGAAAACGTTGGATTTGGACAAAGCTTGTGAAATACAAACTTGTAGAGAATTGAATTATCTTTCTAACAAGACCAATTTCATCAAATTCTGATTTCGGATGAAAAATTTATGATTAAAATACGACTGCTGGTTTTCAGAAAATCTGCTGCTGAATTATGACGAATTTCACTCCCTCCAAACCCTCTTCTCCTCTCCCTTGTTTAAAGACATTAAGAGAGTATTTATAGCTGAAATCTGGAGTTTCCCTTTCCTTCCTGGACTAGGTTTCCTTGGAGAATAATCAAAAGGTATTTTATAATGATAAAAGACTTCTAATCTGAATAGGAAAAGGAAATTGTCTTTTATAAAAATTGGGAGACTGACCGCTAACACGCATGCACATGTATCGTATGTGCGTACACACACTCATCACATACGTACACGTGTTAGTGTCATGATAAAAATGGCTAATTTAATAAAATAATTTTCTTTTCATTTTAACCAAAAATCTCATGCTGTGATTCGCACTAATTCTTCAAGGATAATCCGTAAATAACCACACTAAACTCATCATCAGGCCATATCAAAATTGAACTTCATGAAACACTTTTGAGGGTAAAATGATGACTAATGAAAGTCAATTTGAAAAGATTTGGTTGGTAATTGTGAGTCAATTAGAGCTAACCCAAGGAAGGGTCAATTAACCAACTTGAACTACATCGAGCCATTTTAATCCCGAGCCATTGACTTACCAAATTGAACCTAGAAATACCTCTTATGCATCCATATGAACTCCAATTGACAATTTGGAGATCATTTCAAGGTCAAATGAAAAGTTTGGGACTTAAAAGACGATTATGCCCCTCAAGTCACAAAAGCTCTTATTATCCCTCAAGATCAACTCCAATTTGAACCAAAATTCATATCCATTGTCCTTGTGACTCTAGAAAACTAATGCAAGTGACTAGACTCAAAAACAAAACAAAAACATGCATGAAATGATGAGCCCTAGTAAGGTGGTGCAAAAATGGGGTGTGACACATACATACCAATGGAAGCAACAAGACATGATAAAAACACAAGCTTTGATATGAAATCATCTTATTCTATGCAAAACCCTAACTTTAAAAGAGAGAAGAGGATGAAGGGGGGTATACCTATGGTGAAGTATCCTCTTACTGCTGTAGAGAGTCCTCCTTCCTCTTGTGCACTACTGGGAATTCCTTCCTTCAAGCCTTCAAGCCAAACTCCAGCTCTCCTTCAAGCTTTCTCTCACACTCTCTCACACAAAGTTTAGGTTAAACTACCCTAAGGATGGCTGCCATAGCCTCCAATATGCCTCTCACTTCAGAAATTGCCTCTCCTATTGCTGAAGTATAAAGGGGGTATTTATAGGGATTTAGGGGAAACCCTCAATGGTTGGGATTAAAACCCTAGGGATTGATCCAAGGGCTCTTAGAGGTTCCCTTGTGGCTCAAGTAGGTCAAATAGGGCTGAAATTAGGGTTAAATGGCGGTTGGAGGCGAGCAAATCCGAGGAAATAGGGAGGGAGCCGCGTCAAAGCTCAAAAAAGGAAAGTGGCTCGGGTGACCACCTGGGGCTGGGCGGCTAGCCGCCTGGGCCCAGGCGGCTAGCCGCCCAGGCCTGGGTGGTCACCCGAGGCCATGTCATCCTCAGCCCAAATTTTGACCCTTTCGACTTCCAAATGTGTTTCAGGGCTCAAATCAACTCCGATTTTGATGAAACGAAAGCCAAAACGACCGTGTTTTGAAGGGGAATGTAATTTGAGTTATTTGAGGGCAAGAAACCCTAGCCATGGCTGCATGGTTGGGTCCTACAAAGGCGGTTAACCGCTATGCCTCACCATCGCTTAGCTTAGGTATACACATAGGGTCGCACCAAATGCTTTCCAATTCGAAATTCAACCTCCCCAAACATATTTGGGGATGAAATTAAGACTAATCAAGGTCAAATGAGTAGTCATAGAGTGAAAATCATGAGCCAATTCGGGCTAACCCGAAGTAGGTCTCTTAACCAACCTGAGCCTTGTTGAGCCATTCTAATCCCGAACCATCAATTCCTCGAATTGAACCCACAAATACCTCAAATACAACCATATGAACTCCAATTGGCAACTTGGAGATCATTTTAAGGTCAAATGAAAAGTTTGTGACCTAAAAGATGATTATGCCCCTCAAGTCACAAAAGTTCTTATTAACCCTCAAGATCAACTCCAAATCGAACCAAAATTCATACACATCATCCTTAGGACCCTAGAAACTCAATGCAAAAGACTAGACTCAAAAAAGAAACAAAAAGACACATGCAATGACAAACCCTAGCTAAGGTGGCAAAAATAGGGTGTGACAGTATGCGAGCCAATTTTCAAGCTACTTAAGAAGGGCGTTTGCAAGGAATGGAATGAGGATTGTCAAGAAACCTTTGAAACCATTAAAAGGTATCTGAGCAACCCCCCCATCTTGGTTCCCCTGCGGAAAGGTGAACCGTTATTGTTATATTTAACGGTTACTGAAACCGTGACGGGAGCTATGTTAGCTCAATACCTTGAAGGGTCGAAAAAGGAAAATGCCATCTACTACTTGAGTAAGAAAATGACAGATTATGAAGTAAAGTATAATGCGCTAGAAAAGGCTTGCGTAGCATTAGTGTGGGCCACCCAGAAACTCCGTCATTACATGATGTCTTTCGAAGTCCTGTTGATAAGTCAATTGGATCCTTTGAAGTATTTGCTAGAAAAACCAGTCCTATCGTACAGGACCGCTCGTTGGTCGCTTCTTCTCAATGAATTCGACATAAAGTACCTGGAGCAGAAGTCCGTTAAAGGAAGTGTCATTGCAGACCATTTGGCAAGTTGCCTTGTGTCATCATCAACCCAATTCAATGATCAGTTCCCCGACGAAGATATCCTGGAAATTAAGAAGAAGTTTTGGAGAGTCTACTTCGACGGAGCTGCAAACAGAAGGGGATATGGAATAGGAGTGCTACTAGTCTTGCCCGAAGAAGCCTTCACGCCTTTAGCAGTCAAATTGGGGTTCGAAGCCACCAACAACAAAGCGGAGTATAAGGCCTGCATCCTAGCATTGGAAGCTGCGTTAGAGTTGGGGATAAAAGAACTTGAGGTGTTTGGAGATTCAGCATTGATAATCTGTCAGATAAAATGGGAGTGGAAAACTCGCGACGAGAAGCTATTGCCCTATCATGCCTATTTGGAAGCACTGACTAAAGAGTTCACGGAGATCGAGTTCAATTACCTGTCAAGAAACAAGAATCAGTTTGCTGATGCCTTAGCAACTCTAGCTTCAATGGTGGAAATACCTGAAGGGGGAAGCGTGAAACCGCTCGTGATCGAATGTAGAGAGAAACCTGTTTATTGCTGTTCCATTCGAGAAGGGGAGGTAATAGATAACCACCCTTGGTTTTATGACATAATAAGACTCATTGAGGAAAGAGAATATCCAGAGGGAGCATCTCATGTGGATAGGCGAACCCTGAGGAGATTGGCAAGCCATTATGTGGTATGTGGAGGAAAACTGTATCGGAAGTCTTATGATGGAATTCACTTGTTGTGTGTCATGGAGGAAGAGGCTAGAAAACTCATTGAGGAAATTCATGAAGGAGTGGGGGCTCCGCATATTAATGGATACATGTTGGCTAAGAAGATCATGAGGCTGGGGTATTACTGGTCTATAATGGAAAGGGATTGCTATGCCCACGTTAAGAAATGCCATAAGTGTCAACTCTTTGCCAACGGACAACACTTGCCTTCCATGCCCTTAACAAGCATGTCAACTCCATGGCCGTTCGCAGTGTGGGGAATAGATATCATCGGGCAGATTAAGCCGAAGGCATCCAATGGTCATGAATACATCTTGGTAGCCATCGATTACTTTACCAAGTGGGTGGAAGCAGCTTCCTTCAAAGTTTTGAATGCCAAAAAGGTGGCGTAGTTCATACAGCTCAACATTATCTACTGATATGGGGTACCGCATTAGGTCATTTCAGATAACGGTCAGCATTTCCAGAAGGAAACTAAGGAACTCTTGCAGAAATACAAGATCGTTCATCACTTGTCATCCCCGTATCGCCCACAGAGAAACGGCGCAGTGGAAGCCGCCAACAAGAACATCAAGAAGATATTACAGAAAACGGCTGACACGTACACTGATTGGCATGAGAAGCTACCATTGGCATTGTGGGGGTACAGAACGTCAGTCAGATCGTCAACAGGGGCTACGCCGTATGCGTTAGTGTATGGGATGGAGGCCGTTCTACCAGTGGAATTAGAAGTTCCTTCGTTAAGGGTTGCTATGGAAAGTCAACTAGCAGAGGTGGACTGGATCAAAGGTCGTTATGATGAGTTGGCTTTGCTAGATGAAAGGTGATTGAGGGCTCTCTACCATGTGCAAGGGTATCAGAGAAGAGTTGCAAGGGCGTTCAACAAACATGTCAAAGATCGAGGCTTGAAGAAAGAAGATTTAGTATTGAAAGAGATCCGAGCTCCAATTTTCGATCCACGAGGAAAGTTCAAACCAAGCTGGGGTGGACCGTACATCATCAAGGAAATGTTGCCAGCAGGGGCTGTTCGACTTATGGATTTGGATGGGATCGAGTTCGCTCGTCCTACCAATTTGGATCAATTAAAGAAGTATTATGTATAAGGCCTGCTAGGTTAAAAACCTGTAAGGGCGGCCTAGGCAAAAGTTAAGGCATTTGAACTACGAGGACCTGATTCCCCAAAAGAAAAAAAAGAAAGAAAAAAGAGAAAAAAGAGAAAAAAAAAAAAGAAAAAAAAGAGAAAAAAGAAAAAAAAAGAAAAAGAAAACAGGGATACGTAGGCAGCCCATAAAGTTACATTGGGTGCGGTCCAAACAACACAATCACAGCAAAACCTCAAAAGTAAATTATCATTGGCAATTTATTTAAAACTAATTGTTTGACATAACAATTTATTGGTGTTAAGTAAAAGAACTATCGACCTGCCATAGATATTCTATGAAGTCCTCTTGGGTTTCTTCAGAGTCATTTTGTTTGTCTTCTGTCTTTCTCTATCAAGTCTTCTTTTCTTTCGCAAGTCATGGTCGTAGGATGCCTCTACTGCCTCAAGAATGTCTTCTCTATAAAACCCAAGTCTCGTGTCCTTGATAAGGTCATAAATTCTTTCTCGACGAGAAGTTTCCCTTTCGCCCAAATCATCCTTCAACCATTGCTTATATTCTTTACTCATCTCGAAAGGTCCGTCAGTGTTGGCAATTCGAGTCAATTTCAGGTTTGTAGGCCAGCGAGTCCTCGCCCACTTGATTATAGTAAGACCGATAGGTTCTATAGAGCAACAAGTGTTAGGATTATGCCCTAGAGCCAATCATGGAGATGATTGTTTAGGGATTAGGAACAATCAATTGATTTCATTTATATATGTCACATTTGTTATTGATTTAATAAAAGGGCTTATTCTATTATGTTTATATGCATCATTTATATTTACATAATATGTCCATGGAGTTAGAGTTGAGAATATGAAATTACAAAGGGTTGTAATTTTGAGACTGTAAATATATCTCTGTACTAAACTCCTAAATCATTCCTAGTTGAAGGTTCACTATGATGGACAGTAATGAACCATAGGACTAGCACTTGTTAGGTTGACTCTATAGGAGGATAGCTAGTCTCAAGCTATTTGTGTGGAGACACTACAACCAACAAGTGGGTGCCTATTATAAGAATAGGTACACTGAATGTGACCAAAGATATGAGATAAACTGAATGGAGTTTTAACCTGCCTGTCAATCAGTTTCTCATTGTTATAGTGGTACAAGTAATCCTTAGACCTGAGACACCATGGTTGTCTTATACATGTAGCTTTAGAAGTTTGATAACACTAAGTGCGGATCCTATTCAGGGGTCTGTAAGGGTGTTCATTGGCCCTACTGCTATGTGTGTGAAGGCATGTGAGTGATCAACAAGGAATCCATCACTCTCAGGAAAAAGAAAGTGAATGTCTCATACAGCATTCATTGAATATAACTCATTAAATCCATGGGCCCATGGTAGAATGAATATGGAAAGGAGTTTCCATAAGTTCATCATTGAGTTGATATTAATGAATGAGTATAAAGTAATTGAACTAGGGACTTGACAGACTTCCATGTCCTATTAGTTCAATTGGAGACATTGTGTTGATGGAAGGATGGAATTGTAACTTGTAAACTATAACAGAAGGGTTCTTTGTAAATGACCATTCACCTCATTAAGGACCACACCATGAGCCATATGCTAGGTGTTACTCATGGTTAGTAGAAGCCCTAATTGATATAAATGAGTTATAATCAATTAGGGAATTGAAAGGAGTTTCAATTAGACCCTTAATGGAAAGTGTTCCATTGTGCACAACTTGTGCTGTTCCTACTACTTAATGATGTGAACCCAATGGGTCACACACTGATCATGCTAAGAGAGCTTGATTGTATATGAGAGAAAGGGTATAAGTGATTAAAGAAAAGTTCTTTAAGGGGCTAATTTGTAATTGATGCAAACTAGTGGGCTACTTGTGTAATTAAGAGTAATTACACAAATTAGATTAGGGTTTGGAGACCCCCCTTGGCCGGCCCTAGTTGGAGGCTATTTAAAGCCTTTTATGATGTGATGACATCATCACTTGAAGCACTCTTGGAGGCTCCCAAGTGCTGGCCGAAAATTTCACCTCTCTCTCTCTCTCTCCTCTCTTCTCCTACTCTAGCATCAACAAGGGAAAGAAGGAAAGGACATAAAGCTCTAGCTAGGTGTGGATACTGTTGGAGGCAGCACACTTGGGCTGCTCATTCACCGCTGTCCGGAGACAAAGCTTGGAGCAAAAAGGAGAAGAAAAAGCTTGGAGCATAAAGGAGAAGACTTGAATCAACTGTAAGTAATTCTACCCTCTTCTAGTTAGGGTTTTTGTTTTGTATTAAGCATAATTAAGATTCATGGGTTTGGGAATCGTAGGAAAAATTTTAAATTCCGCCTTTGTATTTTTCCTCTCTAGTTTGTTCCCAACAACAAGGTCCTGTTAAGGACGGTATGGTTTGCATGGCGCCCATCTGGCAAAGAATTCTCGAAGTCTAATAGAAGGAAGTCGATCTCAGTCCTATGAGTTTGACAAAAGCACACCCCGAGGTTCGAAAAAGTACCTGCTCTTTACACTCCCATGTAAAGACGTACCATTTGATGTTTCGCCATGACAGCGTTTGGAAATAACCCAACCAATCTCTTAAAGAGAATAGCCTAGGGAGTTCAACTCGGCGCAGACAGAAGTGCTGGGGCTTGTATGGATTGATAGTGGTGGGAGATAGAAAATTCAAGCGCTCGAGCAGCTACATTTGCAATAAAAAGGGGCTACCTCCTAAAGGCGCTTTAGGGTTACCATGAACCTTATCTAAGCCACTCAAGGTTTAGCTACTACTAAGGGAATGATGTTATGTCAATTGAGAAGAGGGGCAATCAACTCACATATTTCAACAGGGGCTTGAAGAGTGCCGGTGGAGATGAGAAAGCGACTAATTAAACAGAAAGCGAGTGCACGCTGAATTTGAGGGGTGAAAGACAAAGTACCTTCGCTATCATGAGCCAAGAATGAGGATGCTAACTTCATTAAGTCCACCATATGATCCTTGACAAAGATCGTTACATCCCTCTGTGGAATACCAAGAAAATCCGAGGAGGAAGCAAAGTAATCCGAGCGAGGTGTAGGAAGGATGAATGGCCCTGCGGGTGAAACTCCAAATAAAGCACTGAATTCTTCCATGGTTGGGCATAATTCTTCATAATTGAATCGAAAGACATGGATTTGGGGATCCCAGAAATATGTAGCAGCAGTGAGAAAGGTCGTCTCGAGCTTCATGTGCCTTATGGAGAGCAACGGTTCCAAGCTGAAGCGCTTAAACTCAGTTTTGTCTTTGGCAGCCATGACTGCCAAAAACCCTCTTAAGAACCCATCCAAGGCTTCCATAATTATTGTCAATGAAAATAGGTGAGTTAGAAGGCTTCCCTCATGTGTTTTTATAGGGAAAGAGTCACAAATTCGAGTCCTAAAGGGAGTAGAACCGCCAAAATAGCGAAATTCCTGAAAAATCACGAAAAAGTGTGTCGACCTCGGGTAACCATCCAGGGCTGGACAGTCAGCCGTCTAGGCCCAGACGGCTAACCGTCCGGGGCCAGATGGTCACCCGAAGCCTCCACTTTGTTTTGCCTTGTTTCGCCTGGTTTTGCCTATTTCGCATTCGGATGGCCTTTTTAGGCCATTTTCACTCCTATGAACTCACATTGACTCAAATTTTCATGAGAAAGGCACCATAACATCATCATGATAGATTCAAACAAGCACAACAAGTATCCATAGCAAGGGATAAGAAAGTTGGTTTTAGGTGGCAAACACAAAACACAAGCATGAAATGCAAAAAGATAGCCATTGTCTCATTGTTTCTACAAGCCCAACAAGAAAGTAAATGAACTTAGCGGCTCCCAGAGCTTCTTTTGCGGCTCGGCCCAGCTCCGTCACGACCCCCACGAGGTGCTCTAGGAGGGCGCATTGCTGGTGGTGGCTGCATATATAGAATCCATTGCAAAGAGGCTAAGTATGAGAATAAGGTTGGTTGAAAACCACAAATGGGAACTTTAAAATGGGTTGAACACTTACCATGACATCCAAACGAGCTTCCGCCATGGATTTGGCTAGGCTCATCCTCACAAGGTCACGCCTCAAGCCCTCACTCAGGTCAATAAACTCTTGGGCATATGCCGCAGGTACCTAGGATAATCAATAAGGTTAAACTAATGGTAATGCTCAAAGAAAGAAAGAAATACCCATAAAGAGAACTCACCTGTTCTCGATTTGGGTCGATCCTGGGGGATTCATCGAATGCAGGATGAGTAATGGCGGTCTTGACAAAGTCCGACCCACACCACAGATCGATATACCAATATGGTTGAGGCAAGGGTAGTGACCTATCCCCCTCCATCTCATCATCTTCAGAGCCAGGAACCACTCCTGAGCCCACTGTTGAGCTATGCCCTCGTGCTCGTCGACCTTGCAAATGTTCACCTGTCAAATAAAGTCTCAATCAAAAAAGAAAAGGCTAGGAGAGCGTCAAAAGCTTACCCCCTGAGGAAGGAGGCCTGTCACCCTGGGCCTCATCAAATATTGGAGGCAGAAAGTGTCATATGCAATGTTAGGAGAAGTGAACTCCTCCGCATCCCAGCCTCTCAGAGCATCCCACAACTCCTCCCCCTCCATCAAGTTAGCATGCCTCATGTTAAGCGGTGGTGGCATGGGAGCCATGGCTGCATTCACATCACCCATGACTTGTCGTAAGACACGCTCCCCTAGGTACCAGTACCTACCCACGGGGCCTTCCAAGAGCACCCTCTTGCCAGTCAGCATCAAGCTAGGAATGCATCGCTTGGGTAGCATTGGTACCCATATCTTCCATGGATTCTATTCAATCTATTCAAAAATCCAAAATGAGAAATTGGGAGTAAAAAGAAAAGAAAAAGAATAGGGAAAGAATTTCACCATATCAGCAGTGAGGCTTGCTAGGTGAGCTCTAGCAAAGGCGTAATCACGACGATTCGCCGCCCGGATGAACACATAAATGGGGGAGTAATTCTTGAGGGTAGGCCATTCGATGGTTTCCTCAGCAAGGGATGGGCGACATAGGTTGAGGTACTCATAGCACCAAACCTGTCAAAAGTTGAGAAAAGAGTCAAAAAGAAAAGATAATATAAGAAAAAATAAAAAGAAATGAAAGGGAAGTAGCATTACCTCCCAAACAAAGGGCATCCCGCCGAAGTCCTTGGTCACACCGCGTGACATGTCATACATTGTGCGATACATGGTGGCTAGAGCAGCCCCTCCCTAGTTGAATTTCCTAATCTTGTCAACATCCTCCATGCTTGCAAGAAGACCCAAAGGGGCTAGGTCGCCCGTGCCGGCAAAGAATGTGCATGAGATCATGTACAGAAGGAATGCCCTTGTAATACAATCGGGGCTCGCACCCTCGCTCTCCCTTTGTTTGGCAAACTTGTTAAAAAGCCAAGTGCGGCGCACAGCTTTCTTGATTACCTCAACTTCCATCCCAAGGTAAGCTAAGAGATAATCTTCATCCGTGTGAGCCTCTTCATAGAACTCCAAGCTCTTGCCCTTAATGCTTAAGCCCGTGATCATGGTGAAATCCTTGGGGGTTAGTGTCATCTCCCCGAAGCCAAAATGGAATGTATTGGTGGTGTCCCACCATAGTTCAGACAAGGCTAGCAAAGCTTGCCTATCACATTGGTCATTCCACAAAGAGTCTAGAAATGGACCAAAACCGGCTTTTTCAACATAGGCCTTGGCAATAGGTTGGAAGTTTTCCATGTTCTGCCACCATTCAATGAGTCCTTTGATAGAGGAACGAGTGCGCATGTCCTGAAAGTTGGGCTATAGCCATTGAAAACACCTTGATGGTTAGTTGAAAGAACATAGAAACAATAAGCTTGCACTAGCAATTGGTTTCAAATTGTTTTCTAAAAGATGTCAAAAAGTTGTTTTTATTCATGAAATGAATTGCTAATGGATGTTTATGAGTTTACTTGTTCATATGCCTTAATTTGGCAAGGATTGAACACTTGTTTATCACTTGGGCATTTTATCGAACACTTGAGGGGTGATACTTCCCAAGCCTTGAAACAAAAGAATTTTGTATGATCAATCCTTGCTAAATCATAGCATATTACTCACTTGAGGGTTTACTTGTTGATATACATTGATTTGGTAAAGATTGAACATCTTTAGTTCACTTGAACATTTTATCGAACACTTGGCGGGTGCCATTTTTCAAGCTTTCAAATGAAAAGAATTTGTGTGTTCAATCCTTGCCAAATCAAGGGATATCACTCAACAACCCAAGGGGTATTCAATAGAAGTAGAAGGGAATGCAATTTCATCAAAAGAATCGAAAGATTTAAAAGAAAAGTGTTAAGTTGGGTAAACTTACTTCTTGTTGGGAATGGAGGAATGAGAGATGTTTGTCGGGTTCAAGCAACACCCTATCTTGTGGAGTATCATAGAGTGGTGCCTTGTACTTGCTTTTGACCCCATAGAATGGATACTTGGTTCTTGAGTCCTTGCTTGATGACATTCTTGATGATGGAGTTGGGCTTGTGAAAAATGGGTTTGATTTGGTTTGATTTCCAAAGATGATGTGAATTGGTTGTTTTGATTGTTAAATAGGCTTGATTTGTTGTTGTTTGATGTGCATTTGATGTTTGGATTGAATGTTTTTGAAGTGGGAATGAGAGAATGAGAGAAGGAGAAGATAGGATGTGAGTTTAGAGAGAGAAACTCTCTAATTTTTGAATGGGAGAATGTGGGAATGAGTGGGCAAGAGTTAGGTTTTATAAACCCAGATTTTTTTCCTTGGTGGGCTTGGGTAACCGTCCCCCCTTGGACGGTCAGCCGTCTTGCCCTAGACGGTTGACCATCTGAGGGCAGAAGGTCACCCTAGCCCGTTTTGCCCGTTTGCCCCGTCTCGCGCGCTTGCGACCTCTAAACTTCTCCAAATTGACTTTTTGTGCAATCCTTGAGTTATGGGATGAATATATCCCTCAAGTTTATCAAGTTTCAATGAAATTTTTGAATCTTGGGTGATTGTATTTGCCCGCATAACGAGGAATTGTAATAGCCATGATAAATGGCTTTCTCATGAATGAGCTTGGTGTTGAATAGATTGACTTTCAAGTCTTGGAATTCAATTCTCTAGGAGATGATAGTGATATCATATCATGTGATAAAGATAATTTCATATGAAATGACTTGCTAATCATATGATAAAGATAACTTCACATGAAATGATGATTCATGAGTTATGCTAGTTACGAAGTAACTTGCTATCTTTGTGAAGAGGGCATAAAATGCACCTTGTTTTCCAATCAATTGACTTTCAAAATCAATGTTGTATCATGTGATAAAGATAATTTCACATGAAATGACATGAAATAAGCTTGATTTTCAATCAATTAACTCTCAAGTCAATGTCATTTCATGTGATAAAGATAATTTCACATGAAAGGATAAGAAATGAACTTGATTTCGAGTTGAATGACTCTCAATACATTGTCATTTCATGTGATAAAGACAATTTCACATAAAATGAACTTGATTTTGAGTTGAATGACTCCCAGTACATTGTCATTTCATGTGATAAGGATAATTTCACATGAAATGATAAGAAATGAGCTTGATTTTAAATCAATTGACTTGCAATTGGATCTCATATCATGTGATAAAGACAATTTCACATGAAATGATGATTCAAGAGTTATGAAATAACTCACTAGCTTTGTTATTTCCACTGAAAGTGGCATGAAATCGTGTGATAATGATACTTTCACATGAAATGATGAGTCAGGAGTTATGAAATAACTCACCACCTTTGTTATCCCCAGTGAGACTGGCATGAAATGCCCTTGGTTTTGAATTGATGGACATTCAATTCAAATTCACATGAAATGATGACTTATGAGTTATGAAATAACTTGTTTTGAGAATTACCAATGAAATTGGTAGGATACCTTGTGATGCACTAGTGCAACTAGCTTTGCATCATGAGAAGACCATGTGGATATCACTAATGCAATTAGTGCATGGTAAAGGCATTTGCATGAGCGCACCAACGAAGTTGGCATGCATAGAAATGTATTCAATTCTTTGCTTCGATGAAATCGTCGCATGCTTGAATATGACGAAGTCTATCCTTATGGTTCCATTTGAGTTTGTTGGTATTAATGAGATTAATCCCTCAAACAAAAATGGGTTGTTATATCACTAATGCAATTAGTGCAGGGTAAAGGCATTTGCATGAGCGCACCAACGAATGTTGGCATGCATTGAAATGCAATCAATTCTTTGCTTCGATGAAATCGTCGCATGCTTGGATATGACGAAGTCTATCCTTATGGTTCCATTTGAGTTTGTTGGTATTAATGAGATTAATCCATCAAACAAAAATAGGTTGTTCTTTTATCATTGGCTCACAAGTGAAACTTGTTCACCAATGAGGGGCTTCTGTCACACCCCATTTTTGTCACTTTAGCTAGGGCATATCATTTCATGTAGGATTTTGAGTCCTTTTTGAGTCTAGTCTCTTGCATTGAGTTTCTATGCCATTAAATATCATGTGTATGAATTTTGAAGTGATTTTGAGTTCATCTCGATAGTCGATAAGAACTTTTGCAACTTGAAGGGCATAATCATCTTTTAAGCCGTATATTTTCCATTTGACTTTGGAATGAATCCCGAGTCATTTCCTCGAGTTCATATGGGTACATAGAGTCTATATATAGGTTCAATTTCATGAATTAATGGTTTAAGATAAATTCGGCTCATAATGGTTCGGGTTGGCTAAAAGACCCTTTCTTGGTTTGCTCAAATTGACTCATATGACCCAATCAATTTTCTCTCATTTAACTTCAATTGGGCTTTATTTATGTTCTAAACATGTTTAGAAAGATCGATTTTCGATTGGGAAAGCATTCGGTTCAACCTTGTGTACAAACCCAGCTTAGCGACGGTGAGGCACTATGGTTAACCACCTTTGTAAAACCTAACCATGCACCCATGGTTGAGGATTTTTATCCTAAAATGCTTAAAAATGTGTTCCCCTTCGAAACACGGTCGTTTTGGCTTTTATTTCGTCAAAATCGGACTTAGTTTGAAGATTTTAGGACTTCTACAGCAAGTGCGAGTCAAAAGCGGAGCAAAAATAGGGGACCCTCGGGTAACTGTCCGAGGCTGGACGGTCAGCCGTCCAAGCCCAAATGCCTAACCGTCCGGGGCAAGTTGGTCACCCGAGGAATCCTTCTTCAAGTAAACTTCTGACTCCTCTCTCCCTCTTTTGACGGTTTCCTCCGCCAAAACAACTTGTTTGCTCTTAGGAGTGTGTAAGTTTGAGTTGTTTGAGCACCAAGAGAGTCTCTAATAGCCCTAGGATAATTGTTTAATGAATTAATCTTAGCCATTGGTTTAGGAGGTCAGTTCTCTATATAAAGGACATAATATTCAGCACATAGAGGAGGTTAATTGCACTTTACACTTAGAGAAAGAGGGAGCTACGAGTTTGGAGAGCTAGAAGGACATCAAGAGGAGGCTCTTCAACCCCAAGCAAGGAAGGAAATAAGGAGTTTGAAGACAAGGAAGAGTCTACAAGAGGTAAGCCTGTCCCTTTAATGCTGAATATGAGTTTTCTGCTTCTCCTCTTTCTCCTCCTTCTTCTTCTTCTAGGATAGTTATGGTGCATGAGATAGCTTTTCTTATGGGTTAAATTCAATGCTTGTGTGATGTTATATGAATGATTTTAGGATAGTTTATGGCTTTATATGCTTGATAATCCCTGGTTTACTAAGGATTAGATAGCTTTACTTCTTTCTATCCTCTTGAATCATGCATAGTCCTCATGTCTAGGTTGCTGTGATTATTATCATGTGTTGATGTTCCTGTTAGTTAATATGTGCTATATGAATGATATTCATGATGATTTGAGCATGTGTTAGAGTCATTTAATAGGTTTTTATGCATAGTTGTGAGATTAGGGTTTCGATAACCCTAAAATCACATAGGTCTTATACAGCATGCTTAGCTTAGCTTTGTGAGTTGTTTCTCATCATAGTCATTCTATATATGCTGCATATGGTTGAATCATGCTAGGTTTGCATTCATGTAGCATGTTTTATAGGTTTTTTGGAGACATTATCCTTTTCTAAGGATAATTATCCTTTTCGTTGAGTGAGGTTTTGCGTGAGAGCCTTCTGTGATGTGTTTAAGCATGAAATCACTTCCATTGTGTTCTAATATATATATTTTACGTAGGATATGCTGATTGCACCTCCCCATAACGACTTTTTTACGTGAAATTATCTTAGGATAGTTTCGCTTAAGAAAGCTCGCCGTAGGAAGGCCTATTTTCATATTTTACATAAAATATCATCTTTTTGGTTAGAATGTGCTTAGTTATCATGTTTATTGATATTATTGGAGTCTCTTATGATCGTTAGTGTGTCTTGGGTAGGTTTTTTATGCATGTTAGTTAGGTCATTGTATGTAGGATTGAGTTAGAGTCCTTATTTATTCATTATTCTTGTTGTTTGCATGATAAATGGATGATTTTAGGCTTTGTCATGGTTCTGTCCAGATTAGTATATTGCTTTCTTTGCATGATTTTGTACACTTGTAAGGGTGCAAGCAGGTACAAAGCTTGTCCTATTGCAAATAGGGCTGCTATTGCTTGAAATTGCTAATGCTAGGAGCTTTTGCGCTCAGGTAAGTGGGTTTGAAGGTGCCCCAATTCACCTTTCTTCTTCTTTCTTTTCTCTTCTCCCTCCTAGGGTTACTTCTTAATACAAACATATGGTGTTTATCAAAGGTTTCCTTCAATAATAAATTCTGGTTTTTATCAAAGTTTTCCTCTTGTGGAAGTTTTCAGTTTTGGATTAAATCAATATATTTTCAAATAAGGAAACCTAGGGTTTTTACCATAGGTTTTTATTAGGTTGTAACCCTATTCTTTTCGAACTACGTGGACTTTGATCCATGTATTTCGCTGTATGGTACGTAGGCGTTCTTCGTGAGGCTCAAGTCCGTTCTAGGATCCAAGTATCCTAGGCTTTTCTTTTCTTTTCTTTTCTTTTTGTTTTATTTTATTTGTTTGATTGTGCATGGATGTTTGGATGGAATATATGATATGCATGCTGCCTTGTGGTGATATATGTTGATATTTGAGTGAAAAAGATATTAAATTAGCCCAATTAAATTAAGAGACCAACTCGGGCGATGTGGGTGCCTATGGGCTTTTGCCCAGAACCTTCCCACGTCGTAACTTAGCCCCCGAATCTAATTTTCTGGTTTCAAAGACTTTGCTTTTCCTTTAATGGAGTCATGTGGTTTTGAAAATAAAATATTTTTGTGGTTTTCCTCTTTTCCCTAAAAAATGAGGTAGCGACTCCTTTTCGTTTATTGTCTTTCACCCATTCCATATACTTCTTTCCGCCAAATCCTTGTGGGCCATTTTCCGGGGTTCACAGGTGTGGTAATTGTCCTATGGCAAATAGGGCTGCCAATGCTTGAAATGGCTTATGCTTGGAGTTATTGCGCTCAGGTAAGTGGGTGTGAAGGTGCCCCAATTCACCTCCCTTCTTAACTCTTTCTCTTCCCCCTCTCTAGGGTTAATTTTTAATATGATTCTATGGCTTTAATCAAAGGTTTCCTTCAATAATAAATTCTGTTTTTTTCTCAAGGTTTCCATTTTGTGGAAGTTTTCCTAAATTCCAACTTGGTTTATTAATTTTTCTTTCAAATAAGGAAACCTAGGGTTTTAACCATAGGTTTATATTAGGATTTAACCCTAATTCTAATCGAACTACGTGGACTTTGATCCATGTATTTCGTTGCATAGTACATAGGCGCTCTTCGTGAGGCTCAAGTCCATTCTAGGATCCAAGTATCCTAGATTTCTTTCTTTCTTTCTTTTCTTTTCTTTATTTTCTGTTTTTATGTACTTATTATGCATGGATGGTGTCACACCCCATTTTTGCACCACCTTACTAGGGCTCATCATTTCATGCATGTTTTTGTTTGGTTTTTGAGTCTAGTCACTTGCATTAGTTTTCTAGAGTCACAAGGACAATGGATATGAATTTTGGTTCAAATTGGAGTTGATCTTGAGGGATAATAAGAGCTTTTGTGACTTGAGGGGCATAATCGTCTTTTAAGTCCCAAACTTTTCATTTGACCTTGGAATGATCTCCAAATTGTTAATTGGAGTTCATATGGATGCATATAAGGTATTTCTAGGTTCAATTTTGTACCGGTTGTCATCTTAAGTCCCGTGGCCCTGATGATGAGTTTAGTGTGGTTATTTACGGATTATCCTTGAAGAATTAGTGCGAATCACAGCATGAGATTTTTGGTTAAAATGAAAAGAAAATTATTTTATTAAATTAGCCATTTTTATCATGACACTAACACGTGTACGTATGTGATGAGTGTGTGTACGCACATACGATACATGTGCATGCGTGTTAGCGGTCAGTCTCCCAATTTTTATAAAAGACAATTTCCTTTTCCTATTCAGATTAGAAGTCTTTTATCATTATAAAATACCTTTTGATTATTCTCCAAGGAAACCTAGTCCAGGAAGGAAAGGGAAACTCCAGATTTCAGCTATAAATACTCTCTTAATGTCTTTAAACAAGGAGGAGGAGAAGAGGGTTTGGAGGGAGTGAAATTTGTCATAATTCAGCAGCAGATTTTCTGAAAACCAGCAGTCGTATTTTAATCATAAATTTTTCATTCGAAGTCAGAATTTGATAATTCAATTCTCTACAACTTTGTATTTCACAAGCTTTGTCCAAATCCAACGTTTTCATACCCAAAAACGCGATTGAAGTTGCTGCTGCTGCAAAGTGACGAGAATCACTTTTTCTTTTCTCTTGTTCTCTTTTTGTTTTCTATTTCTTTTCAAAGTTGAGTGAGTTTTGATCTCTTTGCTATGATACCACTTTGACAAAGAGGAGGATTCGTGTTGGTTTGATTCACTCTAAAGACCTGAGGAGCCACGAACAATTACAAACACAAGGGGAGCCACTTCCTAAGGTATTCTCCTTCTCTATTCAAGCTTAAACTAGGTTCTCATATGGGTTAGGCTTATTGCATGTTAAAGGTGACTTTTTTATCATGTATTAACACTCTAGCTAGTTAATATACATGGAATATCTATTTTTTATCTACTGTTTAGCATGCTTTAGGGCTGTCCTTTAGGTTTTTAATGCATAGTTATGATTCTTGTGCTCCTGCTTGTCCTTGTGCTAGGATTAGTGTCATTGCATGTTAGAGTTAGGATTTTCATCATGTTATATTGCTTTAGTTAGTTAATATGCATGATTTAATTTCTGTTTAGTTTGGTTTTAGCATGATTAAAGTATGTTTTGTATGTTTTTAAGCATATTTGTGAGTTTAGGGTTTTAGAGTCATTGTTTCGTGTTTGTTTTCATATAGCATGATAAAGTAGACTTTTTTATTTGGTTTTTCTTCGTGTTTGCTGTATATGTTTTTCATATGGAGTAAACATGATAGTTTTGCATGCATGTTAGTATGTTTTAGGGTTTTTATGCATGATATGGTTCTAGGAATATGTTAGGACTTATTATTGTTCGCTGTGTTGCTGTTAGCATGCTTAGTGGATGATTTTTAGGCCATAATACTATTCTGTCCAGATTTGCATGTTAGTGTTTTTGCATGGTTTTGAGCACTTGTAAGGGTGCAAATAGGTGTGGTATTTGTCCTATGGCAAATAGGGCTGCTTATGTCTGAAATGGCTAAATGCTTGGAGCTAATTGCGCTCAGGTAAGTGGGTGTGAAGGTGCCCCAATTCACCTTTCTTCTTAACTCATTCTCTTCTCCCTATCTAGGGTTAATTTTTAATACAAGTCCTATGGTTTAATTAGAGGTTTCCTTAACCAACAAAATTCTGGTTTTTATTAAAGTTTCCATTTTGTGGATTTCTTTCCTAAAATCAAACTTTCTATCAAATTCAACTCTTTTGATCAAATAAGGAAACCTAGGGTTTTTACCATAGGTTTGTATTAGGATTTAACCTTAGTTCTAATCGAACTACGTGGACTTTGATCCATGTATTTCGTTGCATGGTACGTAGGCGCTCTTCGTGAGGCTCAAGTCCGTTCTAGGATCCAAGCATCCTAGGTTTATTTTTGTTTTGTTTTCTTCTTTTTCTTTTTCTGTTTTTATGTGCTTATTATGCATGGATGGATGAATGAAATATATGATATGCATGCAATTCTTGTGATGATATACTTGCTGATTTTTGTATGGAAAAGACTTTAATTTAGCCCAAATGAACTGAGAGACCGAAAGGGTGACATGGGTGCCTATAGGCTTTGCCTAGAACCTTCCCATGTCATAACTTAGCCTCCGAATCCCCGATTTCTTTGGTTTTCAAAAGATTGGTTTTTGCCTTTCCTTTTTATGGAGTCATTCAAATTGTTTTCCTAAAACAACCTGATTTTTAGGGTTTTCCTTGTTTCCTTTAAAAAATAAGGTGGCGACTCCTTTCCTTTTTCTTTTTCAAACCCATTTTCTTTCAATCCCTTGTGGGCCCAATTTCCGGGGTTCACAGATGGATGAATGAAATATATGATATGCATGCAATTCTTGTGATGATATACTTGCTGATTTTTGTATGAAAAGATTTTAATTTAGCCCAAATAAACTGAGAGACCGAAAGGGTGACATGGGTGCCTATAGGCTTTGCCTAGAACCTTCCTACGTCATAACTTAGCCTCCGAATCCCTGATTTCTTTGGTTTCCAAAAGACTTGTTTTTGCCTTTCCTTTTTAAATATGGAGTCATTCAAATTGTTTTCTTAAAACAAACTATTTTTAGGGTTTTCCTTGTTTCCTTTAAAAAATAAGGTGGCGACTCCTTTTCTTTTGTTTAACCCCAATCCCAATTCTTTCCTTTCTCGTCAACCCTTGTGGGCCCAATTTCGGGGCTTCACAGTTTGGTGACTCCACGGGGGATTTGTGGGCTAGACTCTATAAAGTTTAATTGGGCGAAGTTAATTTCTTATGTTTAATTAAAATCAATCACATGCATCCGCTTGATTATGTGCTTTCATTTATTGTATTGTGTGCGCAAATTGTTGCATGATAGGTTCAATTGTCCCTCGATGTATCCTTGCCAACGATGGGCCTAGTTTCAACCTTGGTTTTCCTAATTCCAAGTGTTGGGGCGAAAGCTATCAACCTCTCTTGCCTAGTACCCTTGGGCTTGCCCTTGGGTATATTAAATGAGTTAATCACGTACTGTTAGACCCCCGTGGCGTTCCTGATGCCACATGTGGTTAGGTATAAAGATTGCTCAAGCAAGTGAAGGACCCTAGCCTACCCTCTCTTAGTTCATGTAGTGGGCCTTGTAGGACACTATGGTCTCACCATTATGCACCCACAATTGTTTGTAATGATGCTATGCCGTGTTTGTGGTGTGAGGCTTTATATCTTATGCCCTTAACTTAGACCTTTAAACCCTAACCTTCGTTAAAGCCATGGGTTAGGAGGAATAAGTTAAGGAAATAGGATGTAAAGCTATGTTTGTGATGCGCTAATCCATGGGAATTAAACCTAATTGACGGACTCTATACCCTATTCTCTTAAATATACCCTTAATCCATGACCCTTGTAAAGGTAATTGGATAAAAGGAATGAATTAATTGAATATGGTGTAAAGACCGGATTCATTAAGGAAAATATGGAGGTTTAGGACAAGTCCTTAGGCTAAAGGTTAAAACTTTTCTATCCATAGACGTGCTGGCTTGGATTCGCAATCCGCAAGGGCGTCTAGTGAGTGTTGAATCTACCCATCAGACAGACATGGCTGACGAAAGAACTAGTGAGGGGCACTTTGACCTTGAGGCTTGTCTGAAAGCCATCATGACCAAGCTTGATCATATTGCCGAGACCTTCGATACAGCAATGAAAATGGCTCAAGAGAACCAACAGAAGATGGCGGATCTCAAACAGAATGGTTCAAAGGCCCATTCCTCGGGTATACCTCATGGGGCTGGCACCGAAGAAGGACCTCAATCCAATGAGAACACCAAGACAAGGAGGGAAAGTAGCTCGAAACCTCTGGTCACCAACCTAGAAGGGGAAGCCAAGGGAAAGGGCACTGGCAGTGATTCCGTATTAGCTAGCAAGGTGGAAGCATTGGAAAGAACTATAAAAGGGATTCGTAGAGCTGATGACATGGTTGATGTGCGGACTCTATCTCTGTTTCCAACGGCTCGTATTCCATTACAATTTAAGATGCCAAAGTTGGAGAAGTTCGATGGGACGGGTTGCCCTAAGACTCATTTGAAGATGTATGTGCGAGCTATGCACCCTCGAGGAGCCACTGACGAGCTTTTAACTCAAATGTTCCATGAAACCTTGGCCACTTCTGCTTTGAAATGGTTTTTATCCTTGGATGAGAATAGGACTCGAACTTGGGAAGACATATGCAATGAGTTCTCGGAGCACTACAAGTACAACGCAGAGGTGGACGTTACTCGGAGGGACCTGGAAACCACCAAGCAAGGGGCTCATGAAACTTTCTCCGCTTACATTACAAGGTGGAGACAAAAGGCGTCGAGAATGACGGATAGGCCAAATGAGGAAGACCAAATTCAGTTGGTGGTTAAGAACTTGCTGCCTGTATATCACAAGCACTTATTTGCCCACTATTTTCTGAATTTCAAAGCTCTTATTGGGGCTGGCACGCAGGTTGAGGATGCTATCAATGATGGGACAATCAAAACTGAGGAAGTGAGGAGTCGCAAGACAAACTTTACTGGGAAGAACAATGCCGAGGTTAACACCTTAACTCAACCCATTTAACCCTTCTCTCTCAATGATGTCAACCCACCTTGCCAATTCACTGATCTGTTTATGCCACTCGAAAGAGTCCTTAAAAAGCTTGTAAGCCATGACCTATTGAAGCCACTCGACCCAAGACCCCCACCAAATCCCTTACCCAAGAACTACAACGAGAATGAATACTGCAAGTACCACCAATCCAAAGGCCATGCCACCAATCGTTGTATTCGCCTTCGCCACCAAGTCCAAGACCTCATTGACAAGAAAGTCATCTCACCACCAACCCGTCCAAATGTCACCCGTAACCCTCTCCCGTCTCACAACAACACACCCCCACCTAACACCATAAATGCCATTGGGATTGAATCATCTCGCCCTCGCCGGCCCATAAGACAATACACTCCACTCCCCATGACCTTAACCCGTCTTTTCACCATTTGCCGCAATAAAAGCCTTATCATGCCACTCCCACCAAAGCCAAGGCCATCAACCCCTCACCAATATTGCCAATACCATCGTGCACCTGGCCATAACACCAAGGCTTGTTCTATACTAAAGAAGATCATTCTGGACCTCATTGACCAAAAAGTTTTGTTGTTGCCCAGAAAATCTATTCAACAAGAGCTGAAAGAAAGATATAAAGCAGGGGATCCTCAGGTTGGCCTATTGGGTGAATCGTCGGGGAAATTTGATTACTATGTGCTATACTAGAGTCCAAGTCCAATATCAGATGAGCCGATAGTCCCTTCAGGTTGGGATGATTTGCCAATGAAAATGGAGAGCATTGACATGATAGAATGGGATGACTTAATGAATGACTCCGAGGAAGTCCATGACATATGGGCTAGCGATGATGAGTTGGACCATATAACCAGAGGGGGTCGTCATTTCAAGCTTCCCCACCTAGAATCTCAGAATCCATTGGAAGATTTGGAAGGGCAGAAGCGTCCTAGCTTGCAAGAAGAAGAGGATGAAGTGCTTAGGTAGCTGAAGAAGACCAATGCCAACATCACTATTTAGGGCTTACTCATGGCCTCGCATAAGCACAGATAGACCAGTACTGAAACTGCTGAATCAGATACAAGTGCCCGTTGACACATCCCCCGAGGGATTGGTATATTTGGTGAATCCCACTCTTAAAAACGCAACCATTGTGTTCACAGATGTGGACCTACCTAAAAGTGGGCCAAGCCATTCCCAAGCTCTCTATGTGACCGTAGACACTATGGGGAAGAGGGTTCCTACCGTTCTTATTGACAATAGGTTCGCACTGAATGTATGTCCTCTCCGAACTGCTACTGTATTGGGTTTGGGACCCACCGATTTCACACCATCTGGGCATATCGTAAAAGCTTATGACAACACCTGCCGAGAAGTAATAGGGGTGGTTACCTTGCCTCTTATCATGGGACCCACTGAATTTAGGGTGGAATTCCAAGTGTTGGATGTGCCGTCATGTTTCAACTTGCTGTTGGGCTGACCTTGGATACATCCTGCTGAGGCTGTGCCATCCTTCACTCCATCAAAAGGTAAAGTTTCCTTATGAAGGAGCCATAGTAACACTCCAAGGGGACTATGAATTGAAACTCGCAGGTGTGAACCCCGGAAATTGGGCCCATGAGGATTGACGAAAAAGATTAGTTTGTTTGAAAAAGAAAAAGGAAAGGAGTCGCCACCTCATTTTTTAAAGGAAACAAGGAAAACCCTAAAAACAGTTTGTTTTAGGAAAACAATTTGAATGACTCCATAAAAAAGGAAAGGCAAAAACCAATCTTTTGGAAACCAAAGAAATCGGGGATTCGAAGGCTAAGTTATGACATGGGAAGGTTCTAGGCAAAGCCTATAGGCACCCATGTCACCTTTTCGGTCTCTCAGTTCATTTGGGCTAAATTAAGATCTTTCCATATAAAAATCAGCAAGTATATCATCACAAGAATTGCATGCATATCATATATTCCATTTATCCATCCATGCATAATAAGCACATAAAAACAGAAAATAAAGAAAAAAAGAAAACAACAAAAAGAAACCTAGGATGCTTGGATCCTAGAACGGACTTGAGCCTCACGAAGAGCGCCTACGTACCATGCAACGAAATACATGGATCAAAGTCCACGTATTTCGAATAGAACTAGGGTTAAATCCTAATATAAATCTATGGTTAAAACCCTAGGTTTCCTTATTTGAAAAAGAGTTGAATATGGTAGATAAACCAAGTTTGAAATTAAGAAAATTCCACAAAATGGAAACCCTTGATTATACCATAAACTTGTATTAAAAACTAACCCTAGAGAGGGAGAAGAGAAAAAGTTAAGGAGAGAGGTGAATTGGGGCACCTTCATACCCGCTTACCTGAGCACAATAGCTCCAAGCATTAGCCATTTCAAGCATTGGCAGCCCTATTTGCCATAGGATAAATACCACACCTATTTGCACCCTTACACGTGCTCAAAACCATGCAAAAACACTAACATGCAAATCTGGACAGAATAGTATTATGGCCTAAAATCATCCACTAAGCATGCCAACAGCAAAAACAACAAACTTTCATAAGCCCTAACACAATCCTAGAACCATATCATGCATAAAAAACCCTAGAATGATCTAAGATGCATGCAAAAATATCATATTTACTCCATATGAAAAACATATACAGCAAACATGAAGAAAAACCAATGAAAAGACCTACTTTATCATGCTGTATAAAAACTAACACAAAACAAGGACTCTAAAACCCTAAACTCACAAATATGCTTAAAAACATACAAAACCAACTCTAAACATGCTAAAATAAAACTAAACAGAACCTAAACTATGCATATTAATTAACTAAAGCAATAAAACATGACAAGAAACCTAACTCTAACCAAGGACTTTAATATCGATATCGATGGATATATCGAGGGTCCAAAAATGTGGATATATCGGATATATCGTTGGATATATCGACAATATCGATATCGTTTTAAAGATATAGTGGATATTATGAGTTAAACATGGATATTTTTATTGAAACTCTGGGAAACAATGATTTAAACTCTAATACACAATCTAGCATCAAAATATTGCAATTTAAATATGTATAATACAAGTATGTGTTGCGTAGGGTATAAATAATATATCGCGCTAACTAAATAAATAATAGAAAATTTTGCAAATTCAACATTTAAATGTTATATAACATTGAAATAGATTTTTGTAACATTTAAATATAGAGTGCTATTAGACCAAAGGCCATTGGTTTGAAATAATATTTTAAATTATGTGAAATACTAAGCATAGTAAAATGTACATATATATGTGAATCCTAACCTATTCTAATATGTAAAAATTTCACTAGAAATCAGCAAAAGGGCATTTAAACATGGCAGTGTCGATATCTTGAACGATATCAGCGATATATCTTCGATATCAGCGATATATCTTCGATATTTTCGATATATCTTCGATATCAGCGATATATCTTGATATCGTTCGATATTTTGTTTTTTGAAAATTCTTCAATTTCGCAACAATATATCGTATCGTTACCCTCCGATATGGCGATATATCCCCTGACTCTAACATGCTATATCACTATCCTAGAACAAGGACAACAGAAGCACAAGAATCATAACTATGCATTGGAACCTATGAACTAACTCTAAAGCATGCAAAACTCATCATGAACATCATCAATATCACATGTATTAACTAATAGAAATTTCAATTCATGGTAGAAATCACAAGCATTACATGCAATAAAGCTATCCTCACTACAACAAAAACACTCTATTGCAACGAAAGTTATTGCAACAACGCAGGATATAGTGGTAATATCCTGTGTATTGCAACAATAAAATTTTTGTCGTTGCAATAAACACTTAAAAGAGGCCACATTCTCCCGCCAAATGGGAGGAGGTTGGCGCCATATGCTATTGCATCAATAGGTATTGTTGCAATAACATATTGCATCGAGTACGTTTGTTGCAATAACATATTGCATCGAGTTCTTTTGTTGCAATAAAGCATGACTGTATTGCATCAATAATTATTGTTGCAATAGGGTCCTTGCATCGAGTATGTTTGTTGCAATAGGCTATTGCATCAAAAAATATTGTTGCAATAGGGTCCCAGGTGTAGGTGTACTCACAACATGTGCTATTGCATCAAAAACCGGTGTTGCAATAACATATTGCATCGAACAAGTTTGTTGCAATAACTTATTGCATCAACTACTGTTATTGCAATAGAGCTTGACACTACAACATCAATAATGGATGTTGCAATATGATATTGCATCGGCAATTCTCATTACAATAAACACTTAAATTATTCCACCTTCTCCCGCGAAAGTGAACGGTTGGCGCCATGTGCTATTGCATCAATAATTATTGTTGCAATAACATATTGCATTGTGTAGGTTTGTTGCAATAGCCTATTACATCGACTAATTTGGTGGCAATAGAGTACAACTATATGCAATACAATATTGCATCGGGAATGGTTATTGCAATAGGTTATTGCATCGGTACTATTGTTGCAATAGAGTGGACCTTTATTCCACAAGTAATTTGTTGCAATAGCATCTTTTTATTTTTATTTAAAAAATCCGTACATGGCGATGGCAATTTTAGCCTAACTCATCGGGGCCCGCACGGCGTTGGCCCTATAGGTGTGGTTTGTAGCTTAATTGAACGAGGATGGTGCAAATTTAGTATTTAATTTTAAAAACTGAAACGGTTTTGTTGTAGTACTGGTTTGATCTTTCCCCGCCCCACTTAGCTAATATGATATAAATATCTTTAATCTATTATATTTATAATAGCCCTAACCTATCTTTTAAAGTAATATATATTTCCTAGTCAGCAAAGCATATACAAATAAATCATTAAAGTATACAATCATTTTTGGTTTACTGAAATAAGAAATAATAAAAAAACGAGACGCCCACTCCCCCAGTGAAAGGGAAGTGGTGCCATTAGCTATTGCATCAATAATTGTTGTTGCAATAGGAGATTGCATCGAATACTTTTGTTGCAATAGGTTATAGCATCAAAAATAATTGTTGCAATAGGGTATTACATCGGTTACTATTGTTGTAATAAACAAATACTTTGTTGCAATAGCATATATATATATATATATACTAATAGAGAATGCACACGCATGGCACGTGCCCAGTATTTTTTTAAGTGGGTGCTTTTGATGTGATTTATTGGTATTTTATCACACATTACATAAAAGGAATGAGGTTTCAAAGAAGATAAAAAGTATTTTGAGAGCTGAACCAAAAAAACAAAATGATTAAATGCAAAACCACGAAAAATTGAATATATATGAAGTTCAAATTCAACACAAATAATGATCTAATCAGATTAAGAAAAGCTTGAGGAAATTATTAATCATTATACAGGAATAACATGAATAACCAAAAGCTGTAACATGCCTTAAAATCATGTCTAAATTTCATTGTTCTATAATTGTAAATAACAAACCCAAAAGAGAAAATTTATAAACCACTACAAAATAGACATAAAGATCAAAAACTGCAGGCTAAAGAAGACAGATTTCCGGTTGCCTAGTCAATCACCTAACTAAGTGTGACTTATAATATTCCTCAAGTGGTTTTGGATTAAAAAACATTAAGCAAGACAAGACACATTAGAAATTCTTTGATAATTGAAAATAAGATGCCAAACTTAGAGAGCGAGAGAGAGAGAGAGAGAGAGAGAGAGAGAGAGAGAGAGAGAGAGATGAGATTTCTTAGTACGATTCCCCTTCATAGAATTGAATGATTTTGATACAAGACTTGTTGAAGTAATAAAATTTATGAATGTAGTGAAACATGAGAATATAAGAGGCAATATCCTCAAAGACCTACTTTAGTGCTAAAGTAGAGGTCGTGTTGGAATAGCATTAATTCCAATGATAAACCAAAAGAGAGAGAAATTAACGCCACTACAAAAGTCTCAAAAAATGCATATTGTATTTGCTGCAAAAAGCTATCCAAGAATTCTACAAGTTCTCTGAGCTGTAATAACAAATGGACAAGAGATTCTTCCAGTGTTTAGCCTTCGCAGCAGAAGCCACAGAACCTGGAAGTTCAATGCAAGAAGTTTTAATTTTCATTTTAAAAATTAAAGGGAAAACATACCTTAGAGACAAAATGTGAAAAAAAGTTAAAAAATGAACTTACTGTGGTCAATTCTTCGAACATTGTCTAGGCCAAAGGGTGGCCGATGTTAAAGACCACCATATGGACCCCTTCCGGGACCTCCTTGGTTATTATCATCCCATTTCTTGGTGGATCCTGATTCACCTATATATCTCATTTTCTCGAACCACTTGCATCCTTATAGAGCTATTAATTTGTACAAATCATGGATCAGCCTAATACATTCACTACTCTGTCCTGCCAAAACTTAAAGAAAAATAAAAATCTATTACTCATTTGATGAAGAGTGAACAAAAAAAATAAAACGTTTGAAATTCCAAACAAAGGAATTTTTGTTTCTATTTCATTTGAATAACAAGAATTAATAGGATGAATGGGCATTTAATAAAACAAAACTGTACCTGAAGTCAGTTCATGGATTAGGACCTTGTCACCCCATATCTTTCCATTTGGTCAAAGATCAAGCCCTTAAGAGCAATATTTGGAAAGGCAGCATGCCATAATGCTTGTCGAGGTTCCTGTCAATAGGATAATTAATAGAATCATTCAATTTATCTGACATCAAACATGAAACAAAAAAAGTTTTAAGAAAAAAGAAATGCAGAAAACTATAACCAAGCACCTGCATTGAACATACCACAAAAGATTTTACAAATGATTTAACATGTAAAAGAGGCATATGATTTTTGAATTTACATTTACATTTTCACAGTGATTAAAAGCCTAAGTAGATAATAATCAAATGATCCTTGCTCTAGATATTAGTATTATAAACCAAAACGAGAGAGAGAGAGAGACGTTGAAAATTTTTTGCAACATTCAAGCGTCTTGTTAATAATCTCCATTTTTGTTAGAACACAAAACCAACCCCTCCATTTAAATGCACAGCTTTCATCTTCATGCACACCATCTTCACTTCTTTTTTTCTTTTCTTTTTTTTATAGGAAAGCCATCTTCATTTGTTGAAACCTATAATAGAGACTCATAAAAGAGCACCCCCTTCAAAGCCATAATGGTGACTCATTTCTAAAAAAATTGAACCATCCTATGTTGTCTTCTCTCGAAATACCATCATTAAACGGAAGAGAAAAGTATAGTGACAAAAACATTATATATATATATATATATATATATATATTGCAACAGCAACATATTTGAAATTGTGAATTTTGTCTTCTTCATTTTTTTTTTTTCCTATGCATTCGGTGTGCACGTTTTTGAGGATTTTAATATTTGAATTTGGAAATGAGTAGTATGATTAGGGATTTATTAGCTTCCAGATGAGTTATTGTATGCTTTTATAGTTTAATTGATGTATTTCTGCATTTTCCCCATTAGTGGTCTTTGGATTTTTTTCTTCTTCACAAAGGCCTATCCCAAATCCTATTCACAAAGGCCTTTCCCAAATCCTATCCCCTAATCTTCCTTATCATGTCTACGCTTTTTTAGATTTTCAATGCCTTTATACAACATCTACATGAGTATAACCCAAGAAAAATAAATAACTTTTGTCAAATAGAATATGATTTATGAAACAAAGTCAGAGTTTTAACATTTGAAAACTACTTATAGGTTTGCTAACAACCCCCATCGCTGTGTTTATATAATCTCCTAGAAGATTAAGTAATAAGTAATACACCTGAAGCTAAAAAAAAAGAGTTTTAATCATGTATATAACCCAATTCAAGTAATTTGCGCCACTTTGCAAGGCGAAGGCATTGTACCTAGATCCCATATGTATCGATGAAAGCTTATAATAATAAACACTTTAACACAAAACCTAATTGACAAAAAAAAAAAAAGAAAAAAAAAAAGCCATGTCCATAAAGGACAATAGACTGTTTCTACACAATCTGTTAACCTGGTGCAACAAACCTCTGTTCACCATGTCTTAAAACCCTAATTATCATGCATGCAAAGCAAACAAACAAATGAAAAAAAATACACAAGACATGCAAATTTTCAACCCTCCTTTCACTGTGCATGGGACAGTTTTGTGTAAAAAATAAAAATGCTAAACAAAACTCTAAAAATAACTTTAGAACCCATGATCACAAATTAGGATCCTAACAAAAGCAATAGATAATCCATTAACAATTAAATGTAGAAAACACAGAGAACCCACAAAACTTTGAAGAAAAATCTTGAAAAATTTCATAGTAACATCATCAGTTACTCCATTTCACTTCTTAGGTTCCCATTGTTCACCCCCAAAAGAAAAAAAATATTAGAGCAAAACACAGAGATCCGAAGAAATAATGCAAAACTACCTACATAAATGAAAGAATAAAATATGAAAAACACTTTAAAGATACGGGTCTTCTGGGTAAGATCCTCGTCATCCCATGAATGGTCTGACAAATAAAAACATGTAGTCGATCAGATTATTATCAATTAAAATAAAAAAGTGAACACCACATTGATAAAGGTACAAGGACATTTAACACAATGAAATGTGTAAAAGTACTAAAACAGAGAAGAGGTCTTAACATAAAAATAACACATAGATTGCATGATGTGAAAAAAAATATATTATTTTCATGCACTTCAATCTAAAGCCACAAATTGAAGTAGACTTAAGTGCATATAGAAATCTTATTTCTCATTGAGCATAATCACACCCCCTTTGTCTCCTATGGGTATATGCACAGGAAGGAAAAGGAGATAGAGATTGGCCAATCACTGTGGTAAGGATGGGCTATAAACTATAAAGTCAAAAGCCACATACTCAAAACAACAACCTCCATTTTGTTAAAACACAAAACCAACCGCATCATTAAAATGCATCACCATCTTGAACCATGTCTAGTGGCTCTGTCTTGCCCACATTTTTTGAGGTTCGATCCATCTTTACCTCGTCAAACCCATAATAGAAACCCATAACATAGCACTGTGTTCACGCAATCCATCTGACATGTAGCCTCTAACAAAACGTGAACTGCAAGCTTTGGGGATGTGTATACAATTCACGAAATATATTTGTACACATAAGTACCAACTTTGTTTAATGTTCCATAACCTCTAACTCCAAGCATCCTAACCCTTACTAAGGGGAGGTTAGTGACTGTCTGTCCGACAATAGCAAACAAAACTCAAACCACAAATAATGGATTAGAACTGCCCACATAATGGGTTCCACAAAATACGCTCAGTAGATAGACACCATCTAATGTATCAAATTCTTTGAACAATCTCAAAACAAGTAGACATTGAGAAAACTCTTCACAAGCAGATTGGTGCAAGTATCAATGACTATATATTCCTAAACAAGGACACCACCTATCAATTTGAGAATTGACCACTCTCAATTCTCAAATTGGAACATTGGAATCATATCTTTCTCCAATCATATCACCCATAAAGCTGGGAGTGCAGACCCAATGCACTCGTTGCATTTATAAAGGCAATGAACCATAGGGTCAACTTATTCTTCCTATAAGAGAGCAGAATGGAAAAATAATTGTGGATCAATGGTCAAGTTCTGAACTTGGGAATGTAGTAAGGAAGGCAAATCGTACAATTCGCATACATAGGTCCAGTAAATGCTTGCCGAGTTTAGCCTGCTCAAAACAAAGATCAAAGTAAAATAATAAGAAAGGGAAAATAATCACAAATAAGTACAGCCCAAACCCAAAAAAGAAGGGAGGGGGACACCAAACAAAACAAAACGTACAAATGAGCGCGGATTAGATGCAAATTCATGTTTTCTTTGAACTAATAACTCATAATTGGAAAACTGAGCATGCTAAGAATGAAATGAAACTCATAATTTTGTAATTAGGCAAGCTAATATTCAAAATTACATTGTATTCTTTGATAGGGAAGGAAATATGTTAGTTTTCAAGGGTGTATATTTACTAATGAAAAAAATTACCTACTTACAAAGAAAAGAAAATGTCATCCAGCTATATAGTTTAGGCTGAACATCAATTTGGGCCTGTTTGGACGTCCCATGGAAGTTTAATTCTCTTTGGTTTTTGGATATCATTTAAAGCTACAAATCCCTCATAGAAAATGGGGCTATCAAAGAAAATTGGAACTATCATCACATATGATGATTTAAGATCAGTTTTTAGGTGTTCTTCAAATGCCAGCATTTCAATTTGGGTATACAGTACACGCCCCACGTGGCGGTCTTTGTACAAACTGTCCTTTCATAATCCCACTGGTAATTGGGAAGTAAGAAGAATATGAAGAGGAAAACAAGAGAAAGTGAAAAAGAAACAGGAATGGTCTTCTTACCAAAACCAAGACCTTTGTAAACCCCATGACCTTTTTGGAGCGGGACATGCCATTAGGCCCAAGGGCTGTTGGCTTAAACATCATTTATTAAGTGACACATTGTTCTTCCTGTTAAGTGAGATGTAGAAATTTATTTGTCTAATTTATTTAAATCACATAAAATTTGCTTGGAATCCAAACCTAAGTATTAATGCTAAAATATAAATGCTTTTCTGAGGATTTAGCATTGCTTACCTTCATAAATAGCTCTGCAATTAAATGTTAGTGGTCTGCATGAACCCAACCTTGAGAATAGTTGAGATAATGATGTTAAACTGCATTGAATTTAAAGACATATATAAATAAATAAACTCTCAAAGCCAACCTTGTGCTAATCTGTGCTACCCCATTGTGATAGGTATCTATCACACAGGCCCTGATTTTGTGTGCCTTTTTGCGTGTTCTGCTTTTGCTCCCAGATTGTGCTCCTTCCTCTTCACATTTAATCCTGTTCAAACATTTGAAGTTAGCTTTGGATTGCTAAGATTTTAAAAGTTTCGACCCACACTCATCTACAACCAACTAATTGGTGTCAAGAACAGAATTTCAAGCAATTCAACCAACGAAATTAACAAACAAGTTATTGTTGACCCAAAACTGAACCTTGTTGAGGCCAGATTTGGTAGCTATTAACAGAATGCTTAGCTCTTGTAACTGAAACAAATGGGTACTGGTAATAAATCAAACTTCATTTTTTAGATTAAACCCTCCATTATCATACACTAAAAAAACCCCAAAATGACCAATTGGTAAATTAACGAAATGATGCAATCAAATGAGAAATGAAAATGAAACCCCAAAATGCCCGTGCACTGCAGTCCATGTGTAGCTTTCATGTGTACAGATATATTTGACAAATAATCATTCAACTTATACTAAAGAAGGGCAGAAGTAAAAGCCTTGTCAAGTTAAAAAAAATGTTAGAATACATTATCACTTTGAATAATAATGCAGGAACAAGGGCGGGTAGAAATAAGAAACAGTTAGGGATGCAGCATTGAAAAAAGGTAGGTAATTGCCCCAATTTTTTTCAAAACGTCAAACACGCATTAAAAAGATTATCAAGGCCAACACAAAGATTTTAAAAAACAGACGAAATAAATTTGAAGTAAAAGTATTTATACCTCCAGGAACTCCATTTTCTTCATGTTTGACATTAAGCTTATCTTCTTGATCTGTAACCATTTCTCTATTAGTGTGAACCTCTTCATGCTGCTTTTCACACTCCTTATCCTTTTCTGTTCTCTCTCTTTTTCAACTTGGGTCTTCACTTGAGCAGGTACTCGGTCATCAAATTCCTTCTCTGTTTCTTGTCCCTCCTCGAGATCATCTTAGAGGATCAACAAACTCTCTAGAGTTAGGGTAAATCACCTGGGCATGTAGAACAATACACAAAACAATAAATGTAATTGGTTAGGAAAACAAATGACGTTTCCAGCAAAGACAACCGTGCTTAAACTTTTGATCTATTGATACGGATTCGTATTTAAAGACATAAAATATAATATCCAAATTTAACATAGATATCAAATACATGAAGCATTATTATGGTTAGAGTTACACTAAGCTTCTGGCCTAGGCAAGCACAACCTGATCCTAACTCTAAGTTTAAGTTTGGACTTAAACTTTGACCAAGCTTAAGGAAATTTAAATTCAAATTAAGCTCATATCTACGACCACAAAGAAGGATATTGGGATAGCTCAGCCGAAATTCACAATTTGTCAAAAACAATTACTTCTTCTATTCCTTGTACTATCAAGGTAAAAACAAAACTGGCAGAATACTATGTAAAGGGGTACTTGCCTGTTATAGAAACCATTTTAGTAGAATCCTCCTTATTGTAGTCTTCCCTTATCTCTACGTATATCTTAATTACAACTTAAATCACTACATTCATGCATTATATAATCAGCTAAATTCAAAAAATAAAAAAATAAAATAAAATGTAACATAAATAGATATGAAATTGAGAACATATACGATTCCTTTGGTCCCGTTTGGTTCATCCACAAAGGACAAACCATTTCGTCCAGTTTTTTGGTCGGCAGATGGACAAAATAGAGCACTCCAGAACAAAATATCCTCACAGCCCTAGAAAAATATCCTCACATTCCTCTCAAAAGCCCTCTCTCTATTTGCTGGCATACTCTCTATCGTGCCATCATAGTCTCTTTTGCTCTCTTTGTTTTGCTGTTCGCTTTTTGCTTCGGAACGATTGTAAGCACAGATAAGTCTCCATTCTCTATCTGTCCCTTTTTTTTTTTTCTTTTTTTTTCCTTTGGGTCCTGTCCAGATCCATATCGTACTCATTAGTATGCTTCCCCGTCCAATGCAAGTACTCCAAAATGGGGACCTTTGTTTTTCGTGGCAATGTTAGGTTGGTTGAGGCGAACAGGGGGCTCTAGGTGACCAGAAATTAGAATGCTTTTGCTGAACTTCTCTTTGACCAATCTGGCCTACCTCTTTGCATGCTTATTCCATACCTTGAACATAAAATCAAATTATGTTTAGTTGTTAAAAATAATGAGTTAGATTATGCTGTGCAAGTCAAGAACCAATACGACAATAACTTTAGTTGGTTTTGGTTCTGTTTGTAATTTGGCTTGGCTACGGGTTAAGAAATGAGAAATCCTGATTGGCTTGGTTATGCCAACCTCAACTGAGTTGTAACTTGTAACCATTGCCAAGTGGTGTTCATGCATACTTCTTATCTCTTTCAAAGTCCAAATCAGAGTTTTTGCGTGATTCTTTTGGAAAGCAATTAGTTTCTAGGTGATTCTGTTGTAAAGGAATCAGTTTGGCCAAAAGATTATTTTGGTATTCACATTGAAAGTATAAAGTAAATCAGATTTATGAGTGATACTGGACCAAGACATGAGACACATGTATTAGAATATCATCTTAGCTTCATGCCCAGGAAATTGACCACTGTCATTTTCTTACCTAAAAAGAAACTTTTACCCAAAAAGAAAAGAGAAAAAAATATATGGAAGGGGTAATAGAGAAGGAAAATTTTATAATATCCCATAGTTTCTTAGTAATGAAAATATTCGAACTTGAAAGTCAGAGAATTTCTATTAATCCCTATTCACTGTCAGTTAGGTGAAGGCAATGATGCCTACAAGCACCAAAATTTTGTCAACAGTCAACCATGGTATAGTCTTACCCCCACACTTAATGACTTGTTAAGCACGAGTGGTTTTGTGGGCTGTTGCACTTGCACCCATCTTCTTCAACCCAATCTTCATATCCATTATAGTGGAATCTACCTTTTTTTTATTTCTAAGTCATTACTTTATCAGATGGAAGATGGAATGGATAACACATTTTGTTTTTTGGTTACTTTTGCTTACTAAAGTTAGGGTTCTGGTTTTTGGTTTCAGTTTGTTATATATGACTTTTTTATCCAGCAATTTTTATCTTCAAGTGTAATTAAATGGTTTCATATATTGCTCTAATGTGATGGCTTGGTCGTGCAATGATGCTTTGATCTGCAATTATTAGGGGAAATTATATTTTTATCCTCCTTATGATTAGCTCTTAGTCTATGGTGACCTAAGTTTGACCATTACTTGAACATACCTTTGGACAAAATAATAAGCACTGAAACTTGATGAGAATTATTACTGAAATTTTAATATTTAAGAATAGAAAGTTGGGTACATTGTTCATCCTTTCGTGTGCTTGCATCATTTATCTGTATACTTATTTTAATGATTTTCATATCTTACTTCTTTTTTTTCTGTTGGTATTCTCGAAATTTAATGTTTTAAATCATCCGACCTTCACACAAAAATTTCCAGTCAATTGCATAGGTATTTGAGAATCACATAGGACTCCAAAAATGCTCCAACATCATGTATCATGCTCTAACTCTATGTTCAAGTTGTTTTTATTATTTACCATTCTCCTTTTGGATGATTGACCAAGATAAGGAAAATGGCCTATGTGTACGTGCATCCCCTTGCCATAAATCTTGATTATTCCCCAGTTTTGATTCCATGGTTTACTATTATATCCCACAAACCAAAGGGACCCTTTGTCCCGTATTCTTTTTTACCTTGATAATCATTGCCATTATTCTGATAGCCCTCGAATTGGGCTGAAGGATAAGCTTGTCTCATTGGCGGAGCATATGGAGTCTTTTGGCGGCTTGAAAAGGTGTCAGTTTTGGTTTTAAGCCTAACTCTCCTAAATATAGTTTGGAAGGAGACTCTTTGATGATTGTTCATATCATCATTTTGAGACTTATCTTCCAAGCATTTGAGTAGATTCTATATATGCATGCACTTACAGGGTTTTTATTTAGTTATTCTTCAATATATGAGATTTGTATATCTTAGCCTTGCGATCCTGTACATAATTAATTTTTTATTGCGACCATCTATCATATATTTTAAACACTTTTGTGTTGTTCTGCTAAACTTCCCATAATTGCATTTTTTTTTATAGTAAATAATACTGATCAAGGAAAAAATGCCAGCAGCAATGACTAAGTTGCATGGTTTCCTCCTATAGTTGCAAGTCAGGTCAGGCCGAGCTGAGCCTAAGTTAAACTACCCCAATAAAGCTCAGCTTCTGCGGAAGAAGTTGAGTTCTGCCCATTGCAAACCCAATGCCTTGAACCCAAATTCAGTCCGTACTAAATAAATTCAAGGCTGTAATATTGTGAAATAGGGTCTTGGAGAATTGTGGGAGAGATTAGAATATGCCTCTCCTCAGCCCTATATTCATTATATATACCGTAGACATACATGCAAGAGAATTACCGGGCAACATAAATCAGAATGGAACCAAAAAAAATAAATTTATCTTCTTCTACCATATTTTCTCAGTAACCAAACACAAAGCAAAAAAAAAATAGCAAGTCAACTTCAACTTCAAATTCAACTCGAAAAGAAAGAGGAGCACAAACCTGCACAAAGCGGACCACCGATGTTCGACATCCAAGCTATGATCAGAAAGCTATTTATCCAACCAAAACCCCAAAAAATAAGCTGAAAGAACGATCCTAAAATTAAACAAAAGAGAAATCAGTTAGAATAAAAAATCCTAAAATGAAATAAAAGAGAAATTGGTAAGAAGAAGAATAAGAAGAGGAGAGAGACCATACCTGGACAGCAAACAAATGGGGAAAAAAAAAAAGAACCTTAAAATCAAACAAAAGAGAAATTGGAATTTACATATAATCTCAGCACCAAAAAAAAAAAAGATCAGAAATTGTATATAAACTCAGAAAATATATATATATATATATATATATATATATAGAACTCGTGTATAATGTTCAACCAACCGAGAAGCATGAACACCCAACGTCCGATCAACGAAAAAAATTTGGGAGAAAAGGAGCGATATGATTCTGGGACCAACAACTCACCTTCGGCATCACCGTAACCCTTGACAACTCCCTCTTTCAGATCCCTTGGCCCATCTCTTCGTCCCTCAGATCCGAAATCATATAAAAAAAATCAGGGCAGATAGAGAGAATAAGGACAGGAATGAGTAGTCACTGACTATGAGGGGACACGGTGGAAGGTGCGTAGACAGAGACTGGGCAGAGAAACTCGAGTCCTTGCTTTAGCCGAGAGCGTAGACAGAGACTGGGTAGAGAGAGGGAGAGAACAGACAGTGAGTAGGAGAAGAGAGCGTAGATATACTCACCTACAGAAAAGAAAGAGAAAGAGAATCTCAAAAAAAGAAATTGAGATATACTCACCGACGCACTGAAGTGAGTAGAAGGCTGTGCACATGACGCCATCAGCATGGGTAGATGGGAGGATTTGCAGAGGAGGCGGTAGAAAGCAGCAACGCGCTGAAGTGCAATGATTCACTCCAAAACGACGTCATTTCACGCGTAACGGGAAGGAGAGCACTTCACGTGAAGGAACGCGCTTCTGACCTGTTGGGGGGAAAAAATCCCAGTAAAAACCATTCGGTTTTGGACAAAAAGAAGCCTGTCGTTTTGTGTAGCAAACACAAGTTTCTACGGTCGTTTTGGTCCAAAACCATGGAGACCAACGGCTTGGATGCCGTTTTGCATACAAAGGCTGAAGGTGGACGAGTCGTTTTGGTCGAAACCATGGAGGGACATTCTCTCTTTTATATGGTAATAGATAATAGATATAGAGGTGATCCCATCAGCACGTGCTAATGTAAGTTATATCAGCACTATGCATTGGGGGTTGTACCCCTTGCATTGATTCAATGCACCTCACATCTCACTAATGCACAAGGTACACCTCCCAATGCAGGTTTTGATATAAGTTATATCAGCACGTGCTTACCTGATCATCATCCTATATATATATATATATATATATATATATATAGAGGTAATCCTATCAGCACGTGTTGATGTAAGTTACATCAGCACTATGCATTGGGGGTTGTACCCCTTGCATTGATTCAATGCACCTTACATCTCACTAATGCACAAGGTACAACTCCCAATGCAGGTTTTGATATAAGTTATATCAGCATGTGCTTACCTAATCATCATCCTATATATATATGTGTGTGTGTGTGTATATATATATATATATATATATAGAAACTAGTATGAACCCACGCGATGCGGGGGAATCGCAAATAAATATGAAGACAACCAATACCTTAGTGATATAGAGTGTAAGCCAACATGTCTTTATAATAAAACAGTGTGTGTCCATCTTCTCATTGGTTGCCTTGGACAGTTAGGGGATGTTAACAATACTTTACTTTTTTATGGTACCCCTAAAAAAGAAGGGAAAAAAAAATGATAACCATTTTAATTAAAGACAAAATCTAGAAGAGTATAAATCGACTCAGAGAGCTACTGAAAAAAAAAAAAAAATTAATTCTTGATTGAATATGCTGTCAAATACGCTTGGAAATCCCATCAAGTAAAACAATTGCTTATCTATAACAAACCAAGTACTCAAGACTCTCTTACTCTTACATGTCCCAGCAAAAGTGCTGTGAATTTATTTGATAAAATTCATGGACTATATTACCAAAGAATGTAGTAGCTACAGCCATCGAGTTAGGACATTTATAAAGTATAGTCACTATCTTCACTGAAAAAATTGAAAGAGGAAGCCATTGATTAGAGAGAGAGAGAGAAAGAGAGATTTTCGAACTTTGAAGTGAGCTTGAGAGAGAGAGAGTGCGTACTTGATAAGAGAGGAAAAGAGGAGAGAGAGAGAGGCATATAGGAGAAGGCAGCAAAAGAGTGGAAAAAGAATGAAAAAAAAAAAGGTAAGAGAAAAAAAAAACAAGAAGAAGAAGAAGGGAAAGAGGTGTATGAAAAAAAAATATAAGAAGGAAAGAGAGAAGGGAGTGTGTATGGGAAGAAAGTGAGAGAAAGAGAGAGAGAGAGAAAAGTTGTATGAAAAAAAAAAAAGAAAAAGAAGAAGAAGATAAAGATAGATAAGCTTATATCATTATGGCTTTATAGTGTGGGCCCAAAAATGAGGAGGAGATTGGATTTTGGAGTGAATGACTATTAGGAAGCCACCTCATAATCACGACCTATCGTTGTTCGAGGAACTCGATGGGTGTGATTTCTACAATAGTTCATCTCATTCTTGATGAGATCCAACAATCGATTTGCCTAGTTCTTCTTCATCTTCCCCCCCCCCCTTTTTTGGCTGCTGGTTGTGTCATTTGGATCAAGATATTTTATTATAATTTTAAGGATAATTATTTCAAAATTATCCTAATTATCCTAATTATTTGGATAATGTCTATGTAATTTTTTTCAAAAAATTTCACCCTACTAGTTGGAGCTAATTTTTTTTTTTTTTTTTTTGGCATCTGATATGTTTAACGAGTTTATCTTGATTTTTAATTTTGCCGATTTTATCTTCATTTTGCTTTGAACTTCTTTTATTTTATGGTTTTTATTTGAATTTTCAAAATAAAGACTGTTATTTTAGCAGAATGAGCGCGATTTTTGCTTTATTTATTTATTTATTTTATTTTTAACTTGATTTTCGTTCGGTATTCAAATACAAATTGAAAAGTCGGTTTTTTGGTTTGGATGTGTAAGATTCTTTAAAGGCTATTTTTGTGTATCAGCAAATAGAAAATCAACACATTAATCGGCCTCCAATTCGTCTTAAGTACCTCTCGTCCTGTGTATCACTATATATATATATAGATATATATACGGTTATGATCCTATCAGCACGTGTTGATATAAGTTATATCAGCACCATGCATTGAGGGTTGTACTCCTTGCATTGGTTCAATGTACCTCATAACCCACTAATACACAAGGTACAACTCCCAATGCGGGTGTTGACATAAATTATATCAACACGTGCTTATCTGATCATCTTCATATATATATATATATATATATATATATACACGGTTCCGTTCCAGTCAGCTTCAGCTGACATATGGTATATCAGCTACATGCAATCTCAACCGCCCAAGCCTTTAAGCTTCATCCGATGGTTGAGGAAAAAAGACACAAGCTGACACACTGTTTGATTCCCGCGCATTGCGCAGCTCCATTCTAGTATACACACACACACACACACACATATATATATATATATATATATATATATAGGATGATGATCAGGTAAGCACGTGCTGACGTAACTTACATCAACACCCGCATTGGGAGTTGTACCTTGTGCATTAGTGGATTATGAAGTACATTGGTCCAATGCAAGGGGTACAACCCCCAATGCTTGGTGTTGATATAACTTATATCAACACGTGCTGACCTGATCGGAACTATATATATATATATCCAGAGGTGATCCCATCAGCACGTGCTCATATAAGTTACATCAGCACTATGCATTGGGGGTTGTACCCTTTGCATTGATTCAATGCACCTCACATTCCACTAATGCACAAGGTACAACTCTCAATGCGGGTGCTGATGTAAGTTATGTCAGCACGTGCTTACCTGCTCATCATCCTATATATATCTATATATATATATATATATATATATATATATATATATATATATATATATATATATATATATATATAACATTAACGACGGCGTTTCTGGCGCGCCGTGAATAGCAAGGACCTGACTTTACAATTCACGCGAAAATTTTGGCGGCTTATTTCCCTCTTCCGTGGGTTAAGTGGGTTTTGAACATTTTCTTTTTTAGAAAACTATAAGCATTTTTTACTCTTTTGAGCTTCACCCACGACTGAAATCCCTAAATCAAACCTCCATTGTCCTTCTGCACGCATCGACCCTCTATTACCTGATTCCACACATCGATTATGGATAGAGAGGTACCTCTAGGGCTGGCTGCTCTCGACCCTTCGGGCGCTGCACCTGCTGCTCAAGGAAGAAACTCTCCATCGTCCATCGCTCGATTCCACGCATCGCTCTCCATAACACCTCGGCTGATATGGAGTGAGGGTTTGAGAAGGATTGTGGAGTGAGGGTTTGAGGAGGATGAGGGTTTCGAAGTGAAGATGGAGTGAGTGTGGAATGGGTTTTGTTTTTTCATTTGCTGAACTTGTTTCCAGACGAAATAGGATTCTCACTCTGATGTAAAACGTCTCCAGCTTCTTCTCTTTCCTTCTCTTCAGGTATTTCTCTTCGCCTTAATGTTTTCTTCTTTCAATTTTCAATTTTCTGCATTGAATCCCCCTCCCCCAACCCCTTATTTTTTGTGTGTTTTTTTAAAATCCTTTCAAAAACCCTAAGTTTGTTTGTCAGATTCCCCTCACACTCCCTCTTTGTAATTTTTTCTTATCCAATTTTATTCTAAAGTGTAGAAAGAGAAACAAAACAGATTTTGGATCTATGTGGGTTTACATATATCAATGCCGTTTAGATCTATGTGGGTTTAGGCTCTGTTTTTTCTTTTTTTTTTTGGTACTTATTTAAGTAATTTTTTTAAAAAATATATATATATATATGTTCCTAGGGCTAGCTTATTATGTTATTAGGTTATTTATTGATTTTGTTTGGAAGTGTGGACTTTTTTCCTCACGAAGAACTATAGAAATGAGCTCCATGAGTTTTGCAGGATTGTAATGAAGGAAGCATGTCTCATCGCAAGTTTGAGCACCCAAGACATGTCTCTTTGGGATTTCTTCCAAGAAAAAGAGCTGCTCGTCACAGAGGAAAAGGTTTTTAATGTTCCTTATTGTTTAACTTTCCTTTAAATAATTTACTGTGTCTATTATCTGATGTGCTAATACAAAAGGATTATATATGTTTTTAATGACATGGTTTTGCAAGATTTGTAATCTCTTTTAGTATGCAAAGGTTATTTTTTTAAGATGAAAATAGAGTGGCCTTGTTTGTCTTTGCATTTCTCTTATCTGTTTTGAATGGAAGTCATTTCCTCAAAGAGAACTCATTGAACAAGCATATTAGCTTTCTTTTACACTTAAATTTGTGAAGAAGTATTAGTGCTGGCATTTAGAAGAAGTATTAGTGTTGTTGATATCATGGCTATCGTCTTTTGGATAAGAAGAAAGGCAGAATTACTTGGTCAACATTTAGAGGCCTGTTCATGGTTTTGAATGAAAAGCAAAATACTCTTTTGTGCTGGCATTTTGCTACTTTTCTACTTGATAGATATGATGTTAAAGCTTAACTTACTGGTTAAATATTTCGAGGGTCCCAGGCTCCCACTAACATTATTGTTTTAGAATCTGGAAAACCTGTCTAATGTTGATGGTGGGGTTTTTAATATTTGTTTCTTCTAGATTTCTAGATTTCTAGATTCAGATTCATTCTATTTCTGATCTCACATCTGTGCAGTTCTTATCTACGTTTTTGTGTTTATTGATTTTCTGTGAAGTCTATGTCTTTCGAGCAAAGGTAGCACAGACATCTATGATGACCACCATCACAGACACCTTTACCATTATTAGATTTGAATAAAATCGCAAGGTTAATGCAAGTCATTCAGGTGGGGCCCTTGTATGACATATTGACATGTGCTTTACTCAAAATCTTGGTGCTAAATGCATCAGTGATAGCAGTCATCATAGGTGTTTGTGATGCATTCATTTTCTAATGCTTTCTGAACCACAATACTACAGACATGGATTGCTTTGTTTGCATCCTTAATAGCTTAATATATTTGGCTGATCCTTGTAGGTGGTTGAACTTTGAAGATCCATTAATTAATCACAATCCGTGGACTAAGATGGAGGATAAGAATCTTTTGTTCATCGTCCAACAAAGGGGAATCAATAACTGGATTGATATTTCAGTATCATTGGGGAGTAACAGGACCCCATTTCAGTGCTTGGCTTGATATCAAAGGAGCTTAAATGCTTCCATATTGAAAAGTGAGTGGACTGATGATGAGGATAATCAACTTCGCACTGCTGTAGAAGCTTTTGGTGAGGGTAATTGGCAGCTCATAGCTTCTAATTTGGAAGGACGGACTGGTACCCAATGCTCTAATAGGTCAGTTAGCTGTCTCAACTCTCAACTATTATTTGATTTCATATTTAATTCCATCTAATTAATTGATGTAGCGCATCATTAATGTAGCAAAAATTTATTTTTGTGCATCTGTGCTATAATTCTCCTGTTGAAGAAAGAGCTCTGAAGCTCTTTTATAGAAAATCTACGAGTTATTATGCTTTATCTTGCAGCCTTTTTAAGGACATAGGACTTGATTTAATATAGATTTCCTTATATTATGTTGGATTTTCACTAGGGTACCATAATTGGTTTGGTGGTATAGACCTCATCAAATATGATTAGAATAGTTTGAACCAGAGAGAACCTTATGCACCGAACTACCCGTGCCCCTGTCCTTGACTTATGTATCTGTCATATGACATATAAAAGTTGTTATACATGACACTTGGTTTCTGAGAATAAGATAAGCGTTGTGCATGGGAGGTGTAAGTCATATCTGAGATGTTTATCAGTCCAGTAATGTATTCTATTAGTGGTCTTTTCTCGGTAAGTAGTTAGTGATCTAACTTTCTTGGGAATGTCATGAGGGCGTATATACAACTAATAGTTTTTATGAACACTCTTGGAGATGCATTATGGGGCATAAATACTTTCATATATCTTAGTTTAACATTAGAGGAAGTGGAATTCTTGAAGAACTCCCCACTTGATGAGACTTGAGAGAAACTTCTCACCTTTCACCCTCAACACATTTCTACCCTTCTTGAATGAGTTTCCTTTTTTCTTTTCTTCCCCCCCCCCCTCTCTCTCTTCTAATAAGACTTAAATTGTATTTACTAAAAAGGCCTGCGGCATTATATGTCTTTACAAGCTAATAAACCAAATTCCTTATGGCATTCTGTAATTAAAAGCAAGTATGGTATTCAAGCTAATGGGTGGGATTCTCATGTGGTGAGAGGAATTATAATGTACTTGGAAGTTCTTTCCATATTTTGATTCACCTTGACGATTTGATCAAACCCATCAAAGGCACAATCTTCAAGAACATCTTTGAGCTAGGGCCCATGGAGTATTTTAAAATCATATTATGAGTATTTTATTTGTTACTGTTTTGTTTTCTATTTTTGGAAGTTTTAAGGGTTTTAGAAAGAGAATTTGAGTCCTAATATGTTCCTATAGTTGGTGTTAAATTTTTTAAAAGGGTACCTTGTTTTTAGGTTGTACGAGCCTATAATTATGGCTTATTGGTGTAAGAGAGGAGCATAGCCGAAGATGAATAAAGGTTGAAAGAAATTGAAAGATATCTCTCTCTCTCTCTCTCTCTCTCTCTATTAAGTTTTCAACTTAAGAGCATAAGCTATCAAGTGGAGGGCCTAAACAGGTATACGAAGTCCTATCAAATTTTATATTTAACCGATATGGGATGTGGTACTTTCCAACACTCCCCCTCACGTGTAGACTTAATGACAAGAATGGGCTTGTCATGTGGACAACAATGATGGGTTGGGCTCACAAACGTAACCCTAATGACCCAAGGGTGACATGCTCAGATACCATACTAAGTTTCTGACCCAAATGCCTAAGCTATTCGGTGGAGGCCCAAACAGATATATAAAGTTATATAAAATATTATATTTAACCGATGTAGGATGTGGTACTTTCCAATGCTTTCTTTTTTTTTTTTTTTTTTTTTTTTTTTTGAACAGCAACAATGAGGATATTATTAATAATAAAAAGAAAGATAACAAATGAGGGACAAGAAGTCCACCAAAGCCAAAAACACAAACAGGAAGAAAAAAAAAAAAAAGAAAAAAGAAAAAGGAAGCCTATAAAACTAGCTACAAAAAGCCTTCTAATCAGATTTCAAAACAAAAAAAGGAACAACATTAAATTCTTTAGAGGACGAAACCCAAAAGGAACCCAGGAAGTGCACTCTATCCCATAAATCATCTAAAGATGTTTCTCGATCCTCAAAAATTCTTGCATTCCTCTAATCCTCTCAATCCAAGGAACCCAAAAGACAGCCAAGAAAGCACAATGCCACAAGATTTTTGCCTTCTTGCTCCTCCTGAAGCCCAAAATATCAACGAGAAATAAACCTTCAAGACCTCCTGGCATCACCCAAAGCCCAAAATATCAACGAGAAATTTTCTGCTTGATATCTTTTAAACTTTATCTGAATTGCAATTTTAAACTCCCTGATATCTTTTATACCTGTTTCATAATATGTAACTAGATATCTAAATAACTAAATTCATTTGATTATCAACTTGATGTAACGATACATTCATCTTTATAGAATTTTAGACCTGTCTTGCACAGCTCAGAGGGATTGGAATTGTGAAATATCTGATTTTTTTCTTGAAAAACTTACAGTATACATTATATTGATTTAATCATTTCACTCTAATAATGCTGTCATAACTATCCTCTTTGCAAATTTGTATGAACCCCAGAGCGCTGTCTGCTCACCCTTTTATGAATAAGGCTAGTTCCACCTTCATATTATAACCAGCAGCCTCTAGGAAACCCCTCTAGTAGGAAAATAGCTTGACCTTTTGCACCTGTATGCAGAATAGAGCTATATCTTGGCTCATTAGTTCTTGCAATGCATCATTGCTTCTTCATCTTTGTCTAAACTATAAAACCTCATAGCTTGATGAAACTGCTTATTCAACTGAGTAGCATCGATGATCCACTTTTGATCACAATATGATGGTGCAAAATTTCAAATGCTAATCCTATCATTTAGTCATTCTTGAACATGGCCTCAATTTCTTGAACGTCCCACAAAAATTGAATTGTTTAATCATGTTTTGCTTATAATTTGGTTAACAAATCCTTTGTTCTGAATAGGGAATCTAAGGGAATGGAATCCATAATCTTTAATGACACTAAAAAATTTGAGCAACATTATACGAATCCTAGCTTGGTCTTATAATATCAATGAAGCTGATGGATCCAAATTTCTTTTACTCGTGGTCCCATTCAAGATGATGGATTTGTACCTTTAATGCTATGTAAAATACAATGGAGTGATCCAATCCCCATAGGACAACCAAACAGGCCCTGCTTCATTGTTTATATTATTAAGTTCTTAGCTGAAATCTCAATGTTAGTAATAAATTTTTCAAAGAAAATTGAGATACACGTCATAAAAACTAGAAGCCAAGAAAAAAAATATAATGGGAGAACATAAGGAAAATATTTTCAAAAAATTAAATGCAAATTAAACCATAACACTATCAAAAATCATAACAAACCTCGTATGACATGTTATCAATATCTAGTCTCATGTCTCTATGCCGATCAATATATATAAGCTAAAAATAGTATAAGCTAGGTATAAGCTATTAGTTAAGGCTTACAAGAGAGATGAGTTTGTGAGGCTTTCATAGGATTTGTGGAGAGGTGAGGGAGAGAAGGGAACACCCGGGGAGCACAAAAACAAGGTATTGTTTCAAGTTTCAAGTTTGGAATAGACATTAGTGTAAAGTCCATGTTTTCAATGTTGTCATATTCTGTGCCAAAGTATGGTTGAGTTTTGGGTTGATTGAAAATTAGTGAAGCTGCAAAGTTGAGACAAAGCGTGGAGTTCAAAGCTTCGACTCATAATTGGTCTTAGGAAAGGTAAGTGACTATAGAATCTTGGGTTTTAATGTTTAAAAATCATTTTAAATCTTTTTCAATATTTCTTTGTTTATAAAAATGGTTTTGGAAAAGATTTTTTAGCTTTTGAGGTTTTTCTGCCTAGGCGGATCGATCCATGGCCTAGGGGGATCAATCCGTGGTATTTTAAAAATGCCAATTTTGCTTCTGCCTAGGGGGATCGATCCATGGCTTGGGTGGATCGATCCATGCTGCTCTAAAAATGCTGATTTTGCTTCTGTCAATCCGGATCGATCCGGCATGAACTTGGATCGATCCGGGCTCGTAAAAAATAGTTTTTAAAGTTTTTAAAACTTAACTTTTTAATACCAAAACATGGTACAACCACTTGGGGTTTCTTAGACTATATATAGTCTTTTATCATTGAGAGGGTGAAGCAAGCCTCTCCGTATTAGGGTTTTCATTGTTCATCTTCTTAAAACCTCTCTATAGCACTTTAATCTATGTTTTCACTGATATGTTTTAGAAATTATCAAACCACACACCATTCACAACCTTGAGTGTTTGTGAGACCGTTGCGATGGTGATCGAGCTTGTGAGTTCATGATTGAAGAAATTGCTGTGAAAGAGGTTGGTTGCGACCAAAGTTGTGACGATGGAGATCGATCGTGTGTGATCGTGGGAGTGAAGACAACTGCATGAGTCCTTGTGTGGTTTGTAAGTGTGTCTTGTACTCGTTGATTTCATAGTGGATTTTCTTCAACTGGACGAGGTTCCGTAGTTTTTTTCATCTAGGGTTTTCTATGTAAAAATCTCTTGTGCCATTGTTAATTGCTTTTATGCTTGCTGTGTGATTGATTTATTTGTGGTAAAAGAGATTAATTGACTTGAAATCAAAATTGTATAAGATTTATACATAATACTTATTCAACACCCCCCTTCTAGGTATTGTAGGCTTGGTAAAACCGGAATTTCAATTGGGCATTTGGAAATGGGGATTGTTTCAAGGATCAGGAGTGGTGTCATATACTCTCTATCCTCTATATTTTGTCTATGGTTATACTGGTTTTTCTTGTTTTAAATATGCTTGCATCAACTGTTTCTGTGGAGGGTTCTATATTTTGTCTTACATTTTTTTATCTTTGGCAAATTGGTACATTAAAAAATGAAATCGTGAAGCTTTTTTACAGTATTGAGAAATATGGTATGTCCTCTTTTTTTTAGGGGAAAAGAAATTCTGTGTATTTTGATATTCTTCTTCTATTCTATAACTTGTGGGTTTTTGTGCTCTTTTCTTTGTTATTGTAATTCACCTCTTGATCTGCTACTTGAACTTTTTAAGTCACTGAATTAGTTTTTTTTTTTTTTTTTTTGTTTTTTTTTCTTACTTGCATATGTATTTTAGAATTGCTATGCATTTAATAGATCATGAAGACATGAATGAAGCCCACTTTTGATAACTATGCTTAGCTAAGATCTTGTAATATATTGATTAATCGTTTCCTTTTTACATAGGCCTGGAAAGTTATGATCATATTTCTAGTACCCTGAACCACATTATTGATAGTAGTAGAAGCTTCTTTCATTGTAGATGGGATGATGATCATTTAAGATGCTTTCTAGTTCCTAGTTTTATCACTTAAATGCTTTCCATGAACTTCTAACAGTTTTTTTTTGTTCTTCTTAAATCCTAGTACACTTCTAAATCTTATAAAACCTAACTTATTTACAAAGGAAGAATTTAGCCAGGTTATGGGTTTCGAATAGCATTGACCTAACTAGACAATCTGTAGGATGTATGATTGGTGAAATAGAAAAAATAAAACAAAATTGGAGATATTTTTATTTTCCCAAGTTCAATATAAAATGGGTCTAGATCTGAATCTTAAATTGATAGCAGTTGCCATATGCAATTCATTGAGGAAATACCATTGTCTGAATATTTGATTCTCCTTTAGTTAGTCTCTCTCTCTCACTTTTTAATTTGCTTTGTTTCTTTGCAATGTTTTACAGGAGTAGATTGTTGCTAATCAGCTAGAATTTTTTGCATTTTGGATGCTTTAGTATCTTTGGAGTAAATGATTGCTAATTAGTTGGAATTTTTGCATTTTGGATGCTTTTAGTATCTTTGTTGATTTACGTCAAAATTTGTAATGACATTTTAGAAGGTTGAAGCTTGAAATTTTAATTTGTAATGACATTTTGGAAAAGGTTAAAGCTTGAAGCTTGAAGTTTTTAATATAGTGATATGGATGCTTTAATGTCTTTGTTGATTTATTTTCAATTTGTAATGACATTCTGGAAGGTTGAAGTTTGGTGCTTGAAGCTTTTAATATAGTGATATTTTGGATGGCTTTATTAGTTAAATGAATGTTTAAAGTTTGGGTTTTAATTAATTTGGATAAGTTTGGGATTGAGATATCATATTTTGGATGGTTTCATTACCTTAAATAGGGTACAGGTATAAGTCACCATGAAACGACAGATTTCTATTTTAAAAAAATATATATAAGTTATTGCAACGGCAAAGTCGTTGCGATAAATAAAGTTTTTAATTAAAATAATTCTTTCTTGCAACCGGAAAGATTGTAGCAATAAGTTATTGCCACGGAAGATATATAGCAATACTTTATTGCAATGCCAAAGTTGTTGCGATAAATAATATTTTTAATTAAAATAATTCTTTTTTGCAACGGAAAAGGTTGTAGCAATAAGTTATTACCACGGGAAGCATTGTTGCAATAACATATTGCAACGTCAAAGTCGTTGCGATAAAGAATATTTTTAATTAAAATAATTCTTTTTTGCAACGGGAAAGGTTGTAGCAATAAGTTATTACCACGGAGAGCATGGTTGCAATAACGTATTGCAACGCCGAAGTCGTTGCGATAAAGAATATTTTTACTTAAAATAATTCTCTCTTGCAACAGGAACGAGCATAGCAATAAGTTATTGCCATGACAAAAATTGTTGCAATACCTTATTGCAACGCCAAAGTCGTTGCGATAAATAATATTTTTAATTAAAATAATTCTTTCTTGCAATGGAAAAGGTTGTAGTAATAAGTTATCGCCACGGGAAAGATTGTTGCAATACCTTATTGCAACGCCGAAATTGTTGCGATAAAGAATATTTTTAATTAAAATAATTTTTTTTTGCAACGGGAAAGGTTGTAGCAATAAGTTATTACCACGGAGAGCATTGTTGCAATAACGTATTGCAACGCTGAGGTCGTTGCGATAAAGAATATTTTTACTTAAAATAATTCCCTGTGGCAACAGGAATGAGTATAGCAATAAGTTATTGCCACGATAAAAATTGTTGCAATACCTTATTGCAACGTTAAAATCGTTGCGATAAATAATATTTTTAATTAAAATAATTCTTTCTTGCAATGGAAAAGGTTGTAGCAATAAGTTATCGCCACGGGAAAGATTGTTGCAATAACTTATCGCAACGCCAAAGTTGTTGCGATAAATCATATTTTTAATTAAAATAATTTTTTTTTGCAACGGAAAAGGTTGTAGTAATAAGTTATTGCCACGACAATAATTGTTGCAATACCTTATTGCAACGGCAAAGTCGTTGCGATAAATAATATTTCTAATTAAAATAATATTTTCCTGCAACGGGAAAGGTTGTAGTAATAAGTTATTACCACGGCAAGAATTGTTGCAATAACTTATTGCAACGCCAAAGTCGTTGCGATAAATAATATTTTTAATCAAAAATATTGTTATTTTTAGGTATATTGCCACAATAATATCGTTGCAATACTTTTTCGCAACGAAACATAAATTGATTGCAACAATAAAATCGTTGCATTAAATGGAGGTGTATTGCAACGAAATTGGTATTGCAATGATATTTGTTGTTGCAATAATCTATTACCACGGAGGTTTTTGCAACAGCTCGCAACGGTAGTGTTGTCGTTGCAATAGGTATTTATTGCAACGACTTTGAGGTTATCGCAACGACTTTTACCGTTGCGATAGATGCTTTTTCCTGTAGTGTGCATCCCCTGCCCATGGCAGTCGAGGCATGGGTTCCTTATGCCCTTCCCATTGACATTAAAAGCCGATGCCTAAAGGGCTAAGCCCTAAGCTTGGTTTCTACCTGGGGCTGCTCTTGCAACATAATGGCTAGCAATGCCTAAACCATGCCCATGCCAACACCGCATTCCCATGGTAACCCATGCATGAGCCTCGTTCACCTACCAACAATGCTACCCACCACTTCCAAGATGGTTAAGCCCCATCTTCAGGTGTGCCTTGGGACTGTTCTGCACAACCATGGTAGGGCATTTCCTAGCATACCCATGCTATGCATAGACAAGCCATGGCTTGCCGATGCACTGGGGCCTCTGCCCTTTACAACTTATAAATTTCTATTCGTGTTAAGAAAGTCTTTTGTGCATACATGGGATTGCCATTATATGAAGCTCCTTGTTCCTTTTTGCACAAAGACAGCCCTGTTATGGTTTGTGCTTGGATGATGTCTTTGATCTTTTGTTTTCTCCACATTCCATTACAGAATGACCCAAATATGAGAATTCTAACACCCTTTTCTGTTGTTCATGCCCTATTCTATAGTTCAAGTGTGGCATCCAAAAGGGACGATTAGGCTGCCCTATTGTTTGATGTCAATTGAAGATGATGCATGACAATAATGATGTTGCCCAGGGTAACATATCTCAAGAATTGGAAAAAATATTCAGTACACATGGAAAAGATTTTATGACTTTGATGACTCATGCATTACACATATATTGAGTTCCACATAGATTTGGGAGCTAAGCAACTTAGGATTATGATGATTAGTAGGAAATTAGACTAACCTTGTTTCTTTGATTGACTCTCTTGTTTTTTTTTTTATAAAAAGGGACAGTGTGGTTGCCCAAAATGCATGATCACTGTTAAAAGTTGAGAGATTAGAAAATTTATTTGATAAATTACTAGAGAGTATCTTCTTTTGCAAAGCACGCATTTTATTCCATGTTCATAGTGTTTCTGCTTTTAGTGCATGGGAAAGGAGCATGCAAGTCACATTTGCTCTGCATATTTTCTTTCATTATGTTTTCTTGTTCTCTTGGATTTTTTTTTTTTTTTTTTTTTGACTAGTCAAAGGTGCAAATTATTGAATTATTGACTAAGACCAATCGAACGGTGATTTGAGCGTCACCAAATTTTCAATGTCTACACATTCCACACAAGGAAAATATATAAACATCCTCTCATCATCTTAAACTTGTTTTTACACTAGCCACAATAACCGTCTGAAGTTTATGCATGTTCCTTCTGCCCTGTAGAAACCACCATAATTACCAGCATCAAAAGCATTTACATATTTTTTTTCATTCTTGCACACCATAAAGATGCATGCTTGAATGTCAACAATAAATTTATATAAGAAGTCTGGGGAACACTGTTTTCCACACCAAGTCCAAACTGTTATCCAAGCTTGGTTTGATGGTTTCCACATATCTTGTATTCACTTTAAACAGATGGTAGATCAAATTCGGATGAGTACTAGTAGCCCAAATACTAACAACCGAAGAATGCATTGAAGATCATCAATCTTTCTTTTCTTTTCTTTTTTGGTGTAAAATGAGTCATCAATCTAGACATCTAATATATCAAGCTATATAAAATCCTAATTGACAACGAATACAGGTTGGATGTCTAATTATCCAGGCAGTAATGATGGTATCTTATTCCATAACTGGTGATTAAACTATTCAACACTGTTTGGGTGTCGTTGTTTGGGCTGTTCCTCTTCATGGGGGGATGAAATTTAATGTTCATGGTTCGTCCCTTGGCAAGCTTGGTGCAGCTGCTATTGGTTGGGTGTTAAGAGATGAAGGGGGTGTTTTAAATGTATTTTTTCAAAATCAATTGGTGTGGCTGATTCAAATGTGGCAGAATTTATGGCAATCCGCAAAGCTTTGAGTGTGTTTGTTGATTCTGAATGGGCTAGTTCGGCAAGGCTTATAGTGGAAAGTGATTCTTCAGTAGCAATAGCGTGTGTGCCTGGGAAGGAGTTCATTCCGTCGAAGTTAAGGTTTGTTTATAACGAAATCAAAGCCCTTTTATCTTGCATCAGTGGTGTTTCGTTTATTAATATTTTCAGAGAGCAAAATATGGTGGTTGATCAACTAGGAATGTCGGGTATTTGTAGATCTATCCCTCTCATTGCATGGATTTGATTTGTGTGTTGATGATATCTCGGGTGTTATAGTGTTTCGGGAGTTTATGTTTTTTGGGTGTCTGGTGGTATCAGTCCTTGTGCTAAGCTCTCATATATGTTGTGTTTTTTTAGTGGCTGGGTGGGGTAGGTGTTTTATGTTGTCCTATGGAGTTGGTTGTGTGGTAACTTATCATTGTATCTTTCTCTTCCTAGCTCCTTGCTGAGAATTGATTTTAATAGTATATAATTTCTTCTTCGCTCATCAAAAAAAAAAATAAAAAATAAAAAAACTATTCAACACTGTCCAGAAAAGGTCCAGAAGTTGGATAAATCCTACAATTACAATATGTAGTTCATGCTTTATACTACACTAACAATATGATTGCTGCTCTATGCAATATAACTTTTGTGTTTTTGCAATTTCAAGGCTGATTAACTTTTAGACTAGCTGGAAAATAGCCATGAGATCCACTCAAGGGAAATTCTGGTGCATGTTCCATCTAAAAGTGTAATCACTAAACCAGAACCCTTTTTCCACCCTCTTTTTCTTTGTTTGGGACCTCAAGGGAAATTCTGGTGCACGTTTTATCTAAAACTGTAATAACAAAACCAAAGCCCTTTTTCCACCCATTTTCTGCCCTTCTTACCCACCCCACTCCCGACGAGGAAGGGCGATGACTGGCGAGGAAGGGTGACGGCGACGATGACGGCAAGCATCAACACCCCTTCTTCTGCTTCTCTCCTCTTCTCCTTTTCTTTCTTTCTTTCTTTCCCATTTTCTTTACCTCTACTGGTCAAATCTGTGCAAGGGAGGGTTTTTTTTTCAAAACCTCCATTTTTTCTGGCAAGGGAAGTTCTTCCTCTTCTTTATTTCTTTCATTTTTTTTTTCCCTCTACCGGTCAGATCTGTGTGTTTTCCAGCAAGGGAGGTTTTTTTTTTCAAAACCCCCATTTTTTTTGGCGACGGGAGGGAAGAGAAAGAAAAGAAAAGAAAAAAAAGAGGCTACCGACGGGAGCGAAGAGGAGAAGAAAAGCCAAAAAAAAAAAAAAAAAAAAAAAAAAAAAAAAAGAAGGAAGAAGTGGAGAAGAAGAGGGAAGAGGAGGCAGGAAGAAGAGGGTTTCGACGGGAGGGAGGGCTGCCAACGAGAGAAGGGTGCGGGAGAGGGTATCCGGGAAGGAAGGAAAAAAAAAAAGAGGGTTCCAACGGTAGGGAGGGGAGTGAAGGCAACCGACGAGAGGAATGCGAGAGAGGGGTTCTGAGAAGGAAAGAAAAAATAAAAAATAAAAATAAAAAAAGAAGAAGAAGAAAAGAAGAAGGAAGAGGAGGGCTACCGACGACGGGAGGGAGGGCTGTCGTCGCTGTTGTCTCGCCGTCGCCGGTGGGGTGGGGTGCCGGAGAAAGTTGCCAGACATATGGGAGAGGGGATGGGTGGGGGGTACTTAAGAACTTTTTGGTAATTTTGTATAATAATTTTTTTTATTAAAAAATATGGGGGGGGCAATTTATCAATTTGGGGGGTTGCAATAGCATCCCCTACAACTATTATAGCATTAGGTCCTAACTGTGTTGGGCCCAATATAAAATAAAGACCCAATATAACATAAAGTAAAAATCATTGATGTTAAATCCCACCAATGTTAAACAACACATGAGGTCCCATTAAATTTAAAAACTTTAGGGCCCACATAAAACAATTTATCACATAAAAATAAAAATACAAAGGACATTTTAAATAATTATCGTGTATAACACACGATAATATCAAATTAAACTAAAGTAGTTTATTAAACCAAAGTTGTTTTTCATATTATGTATTGGATTCTAATAGAGTCTTACGACGAGTAAAACTCTTTCCCCCCAACTTAATTGTTCAAACTATCTAGACTTTGATCTTCATAAGAAGTACGTAGGCCGCTCACTTAAGCCTAAGTCCAATGTAACTTAGATTTTCTTTTTAATTTTAATAATTTCTAGTAATATTGCATGATTGAAATTAATTAGCCTAATCAACAATTGAGGTGGCTCAGAACCTTCCCATTTCACAACCTAGCCCTCGAACCTTTTGTTTTTGGTTCAAGACTTACCTCTTTTCCAAATATGGAGTCAAACTTGTTTTTACAAAACAAATCTTTTAGTATTTTCCTCATACCTTAAAAATGAGGTGGCGACTCCCTTTCTTTTAATTTGAAACTCTTTTGGAGTGGAACGGAACTCGAATTCCCGGCATCCACAATCGATAACTTGTCAAGCATTCCTCCGACACAACACATCTTACTTTGCCTTTTTTCCTCTTCTTTTTATTCTTTCTTTTCTTTTTTTATCATATATTTTCTGCGAACATGTCAACTGGATAGAATTTCTAAAAACATACAAA